>CM021100.1:519208097-519297961 GCA_007115665.2 Sequoiadendron giganteum | reverse complement strand
GGGAGGGATTGGGGAGGGAGGAATTGGGGAGAGAGAGAGAGGTTGGGAGGGAAAGAGGAGATAAAGATAAGTAGAGAGGGAAGGAGAGGTAGAGATACATGAGAGATAAAGAGTAGATAAGGAAGTATAGATGGAGGGAGAGAGAGGGAGGTGAGAGAGAGGTGATATAGAGAGAAATAAATAGAGTTTGGTAGGGAGTGATAGAGGGATATGCAGGTAGAGAGGGATAGGTGAAATAGAGAGAAGTAGAGAGAGATAGAGATAGAGGGAAGGATGGAGGGTGGGCGAGAGAGGGGAGGAAGGGAGAGGTAAAGAGGGATATGTGAGATAAAGATAAGTAGAGAGAGAATGGTGACATATAAAGGAGAGAGTTATAGAGAGGGAAAGAGAGAATGGTGAGATAGAGAGGAGAGAGTGAGAGAGAAAGAGGGTGAGGGAGGAGTGAGAGAGAGTGAGAGAGAGGTAGAGGGAGGGAGAGGAGAGATAGAGAGTAGATAGGGGAAAAGGTAGGGAGAGATATCTAGTGAGAGAGAGAGAGGGCTAGGGGAGATAAAGATAATTAGAGAAAGACAAAGAGGTAGAGAAAAGTAGAGAGAGAATAAGGGAGGGAGAGAATTGATATAGAGGTATAGAGAGAGTGGTGGGGAGTGATGGATGGAGAGGAAGGTAGAGAGGTATTAGGGAGATAGAGAGTAGAGAGGGAAGTAGAGGGAGAGGTATGGAGGGGGAGAGAGGGAGGTGAGAGAGAGGTGAGATAGAGAGCAATAGAGAGAGAGTGGTAGGGAGTGATGGAGGGATATGCAGCTAGAGAGGGATAGGTGAGATAGAGAGAAGTAGAGAGAGATAGAGATAGAGGGAAGGAGGGAGGGTGGGTGAGAGAGAGGAGGAAGGGAGAGGTAAAGAGGGATAGGTGGGATAAAGATATGTAGAGATATAATGGTGACATATAGAGAAGTAGAGAGTTACAAAGAGGGAAAGAGAGAATGGTGAGATAAAGAGGAGAGAGTGAGAGAGAAAGAGGGTAAGGGAGGAGTGAGAGAGAGTGAGAGAGAGAGAGAGGTAGAGGGAGGGAGAGGAGAGATAGAGAGTAGATAGGGGAAAAGGTAGGGAGGGAGACATATAGTGAGAGAGAGAGAGGGATAGGGGAGATAAAGATAATTAGAGAGGGAAGGAGAGGTAGAGAGAGAGTAGAGAGGGAATGAGGGAGGGAGGGAGAGAAGCAATATAGAGAGGTGTAGAGAGAATGTTAGGGAGTGATGGATGGAGAAGTAGGTAGAGAAGGATTATGGAGGTATAGAGTAGAGAGGGAGGGAGAGGGAGAGGTATGGATGGAGAGAGTGGGAGGTTAGATATAGAGTAATGGAGAGAGAGTGGTAGGTTGTGATGGATGGAGAGCTAGGTAGAGAGGGAGAGGGGATATATATATTTAGAGAGGGAGGGAGAGATATGTAGTGAGGGAGAGAGGTGAGATAGAGAGAAATAAAGAGTGTTTGAAGGAGAGGTAGGTAGAGAGAGGGAGAGAGGAGATAAAGATAAGTAGAGATGGACGGAGAGGTAGAGAGAGAGGTGAGATAGAGAGAAGTAGAGAGGGAATGAGGGAGGGAGGGAGAGAGGTGTAGAGAGAGTGGTAAGGTTTGATGGATGTAGAAGTAGGTAAAGAGAGATGGGAGATAAAGAGTAGATAGGGAAGAAGAGAGGGAGAGAGAAGTATGGAGGGAGAGAGAGGGAGGTGAGAGAGAGGTTAGCTAGAGAGAAATAGAGAGAGTGGTAGGGCGTGATGGAGGGAGAGGTAGGTAGGTAGAGAGAGAGGGGGGAGAGGGAGATAGAGACAAGTAGAGAGGGAAGGTGGGAGAGAGGGAGAGTAAGTGAGGTAGAGAGAATTAGAGGGAAAAGGAGAGAGAGATAGAGAGAGAGATTTCTTGAGATCAAGGGAGAGAGAGAGTCAGAAAAAGGGATAGAGACAGTGAGAGAGGTCTAGAGTGTAAGGGATAAAAATGTGTGAGATAGGAGAGAAAAATAATACAATTTTCTGATTACTGAAATTTGACCTCCTGATTATTGAAATTTGACTAAGTTTGAAATTTGTGAGATCTTCCAAAAACTAGAAGAGAGAGAGGGGAGAGAGGAAGGAAGGGAGAGAGAGAGGGAGTAGAGAGATAAAGAATAGAGAGAAGGAGAGAGTGAGAGAAAGATGATAGAACTTGTTGACTACTAAAATCTGACCTCCTGATTACTGAAATTTGACATGTTGACTACTGAAATTTGACTAAGTCTAAAATTTTAAAGATCTTCCAAAAACTAGAATTTGCATTATAACTCCTAGAGATCTTAAACCACTCTCAAACATCCTAAAAGTATTTACATGAAATATAACTTAAAGTATAAGAAAGTAAATGTCCATATATAAATGTCAACTTATACTTTCATGTATATAGTTTCCCTGAAAGATAACAAGAGGAAAGAGATAAGAAAAAGAGAAGAAAAAAATTCAATGTAGACCAAAACGCGAGCGTGTTATAACACGCTCGTATTTTGTCAATGCATTCACAAAATGCAAAAAATGCATTCACAAAACACGTCAAAACTTAGATATAACGGGAGCGCATTATACTGCGAGCGCATTATAACGCGCTCGCGTTATATCTTGCTTTGGGAATTCCTGAACCTTGGGCTTGGTATTTGCCTTGGAATACCAACCCAAAGGCTTGGAGGGCATTCCCAATGACTAGAGACGTGTTTTTAAAAAATCTTCCATATTTCACATAATCGAGTTTGTGCTCACCGTTAGGATTGCACGTGGTTCAATATCAAAAAAATCAAGCACATGGGTAATTTTGGGTTCTCTCTTAGCTATCCAACGATGTATTTTTTTTTACTTTTTGAAAATATTAAGCCTTTCATCCATAATTTATTTTATTTGTATGTCTTTTTTTCCCCAAAAAGCAATGTTTGGTAATTTTTTCATTATAAATTAATTGTTAATCGATTTTTCAAATAAATTATTTTTCTAGAAACTAGACTCCATTCTACAAATTTTTAAAAATAAATAAAAATAATTTCAATTAGTTTCCAAATTTTGTAGGGGTAGCACGACCAAAATTCTATTTTTCAAGAAATGTACACTTCGCAAATTAGTAAAAAATTTAATATTCATTAAAAAATTATCAGAAAAATCGTGCATCAACTACATACTGTTAACTAACTTCTGACCATTGTGATTTTAAAAATACTAAAAAAAAGTTCACCATACGAGGGTCGTACAAGAGTTGCTATGCTATGTTTTTTCTGACAAAAACAACACCAATATGTGTACATCCCTCATTTGAACCCCTTAATCTCAACCATTTTCAAAATAAATTAGTAGTTTAGAAAGTAGACTCAGAGAACTTGAATCCTTCTTTTTGTTCCATCTCAAAATTTTGAGTGTAAGTATCCTCAATTTCACGTCCAAGGTCAGTATTTCCTGATTTTAGAAAAAAGCTGTCCACTTAAGTCCCCTTTTTGGGAACCATCTTGGTGCACTTACCCTTATATATTATACATTTAAAATATATTATATATTAAATACATAATTCGGTAAGAGATTATCATAAATTGTATATTAAATATATTACATTATAAACTTTATTAGATATTATATATATTAAAATATAAACTTTATTGTATATTATATATCTTAAATTATAAACTTTATTGCATTTTAAAATCATATGTTAAAGATTGTATAAATTTTTTAAAACTCATATCTAAAACATATCATATATCGAATTCAAATCGGATATCGGATTTGAATTGGATATCCAATATGCTGACACAAAATTTAATGCATAGGGATTAGGCTCGGGATTTGGTTCGGACCAGCCAATCGTAAAAAGTCAACACGTAAAACGTGTTTAACAACTTACCTTGCTTTTCTAGACTTCGCCCATGTGGCTGACGACTTTTATTTTACCCAAAATTGATGAAATGAAAAGGGTTTGTAAAGGATCTTCTCAGCTTTCTACCAATATAAATTATATTTTACTTAGAATCTAATAAATAATTATTTTTTATTTTTTATTAGAATTACGACTAAAGTCCTGATTGATAGTCTGATAGAAAAACATCGATAACCTTCAAACGGTATCACATTTTTTGAATCCAAAACATGCATCACATTCTATGCTTGGCATATTATAGGATTAAAAATAAATAAATGAATTTCATGAAGTTTTGACGAAGTTAAGGTGGTTAGACATACGAGTTTTTATATTTTTTAAAAGTTGTAATAAAAAATTCATAATTAATTATTTATTTGAAAAAAATTACAAAAAAATATGCATCACATTCGGACATGATTCCTCTACTTATATCTAAAATATTATAAAAAAATATTATCATTTTATTATGGTTAGAGTGGTCAGACATACACCTACTTCTTATTTTTTCCCTGAAATTTTAGTACTACTGCATTGAAATTTCAAATTTTCACCAAATAGATTTTTTTTTTACAAAAATTAATATAGTAGTTTAGAAACTACATTCAATTTTCCACATATTCTATTCTTACATATTTTTGAAATAATATAGATAACTTATTCAAATTTTTATGTCAAGTTTCCCAACTCTGATTTTCTGAAATTTCATTGCCACTTAAGGGCTTGTTTTTTCCATGATGATCCTACATATACCCTAAGTTAATTACTTGAGCACATTCTGCAAGTTGAATTTGATCAACTTAATGGTGAAAAACTTTATCTTATCAAAGACAAAACTCACAATGGATATGTTGTAGCTCGTGCTTCAGAGGAAGGCAAGATGTTTCAGTGTATTGATGTTTCACATAAAGATCAAGCCCTTGTAGTGAACACCAATACATCAATAGATCTCTGGCATAGAAGGTTTGGACACCTTAGTATTGGTTATCTTTTTGTATTGAGTAAGAGAAATATCGTAAGAGAACTTCCTCCAATTCAAAAATTAGAAGTTATCTGCTCACATTGTCTTGCAGGGAAGCAACATACGACTCCTTTTCCTATTGCAAAAAATTGAGCCTCTAGTACCTTAGAATTGGTTCACACCGATCTCTATGGACCTATGCCTTGCAGTCATCAAAATGCCCAGTACTTTCTTCTCTTTGTGGATGATTATACAAGAAAAATGTGGGTCTATTGTTTGGCTCACAAGCATGAGTCATTGGAGAAATTCAAGGAGTTTAGAGCTCTTGCAGAATGGTCATCTTGTGAGTCTCTCAGAGCCCTTCGCTTAGATCGAGGGGGAATTCACAAGTAAAGATTTTGGAGCTTACTTGCAAAGACATGGCATATAGAGAAAGTTGACGACTGCACATACACCACAACAAAATGGTATTTTTGAGATGCATAATTGTACTATTATTGAAATGGTGCAATGCATGTTGAAGGATATAGGTCTTAGTCTTACATTTTGGGCTGAAGCAGTTCACACAACAATGTATTTGTTGAATTGAGCACCCACCAAAGTGCTTCATAATATCACACCAGAAGAAGCTTGGACTAGAAACAAGACCTCTATTTCACATTTCAGAGTGTTTGGATGTACTGCCTTCATGCATGTCTCTAAGGTTTAGAGAGAAAAATTGGCTGATAAGTCTATCAAGTGCATCTTTGTTGGATACAGTTCAGAATCCAAGGGATGTTGGCTTATGGATACAGTCACAAAGAAGGTGTACATTAGCAGGGACATAGTCTTTGATGAGGAATTTGGCAGTAGCACCTCTTCCTCTCCATCACTTGTATGTTCCCAAGTACCACAGTTAGTTGAACCTACTGATGAGGAAATTGTAGAAGAGTAGGAGGTTGATGAAGAAAAGGAAGTTGATTCAGATGAAATTTTGTTTCCATTGGTTGAGTTTCCTCTTCTCACTCCTCCATCCTCATCTTTTGTACATAAGAAGATTCATAAGTGGTATCATACTACCATCAAGGCTGCAAAAGATGACATAATTGTTGACATGTCTTTTTAGGGGCCTACGAATCACAACAAGTATTATGAGGAAGTGAATATGGCCCTTATGTGTAGAGTTATGCAGAGTTTAGAACTTGAAATAGTGCAACAAGCTCTTGATTCACCACCTTGGAACGATGCTATGGATGTTGAATATTAGGCACTTCTAAGGAATAATACATGGGAACTTGTTGATCTTCCACTAGGGAAGAAGGCTATTCGCTGCAAATAGGTTTTCCAGATCAAATATAACACAGATGATACCATTGAAAAGTATAAGGTCTGACTTGTGGCTAAGGGCTATGCACAGAAGGAAGGCATTGATTATGATGATAATTTTTCCCCTACAACAAAGATCAAGACTATCTGTATGGTGTTGGCTATGGTAGTGCAGTTTGGGTGGAAATTTCACTAGATGGATGTTAAGAGCGCCTTCCTTAATGGAGATCTAATGGAGGAAGTCTATATGACTCAACTAGAGGGATACACTGCACCTGGGAAGCAACATAAAGTATGCAGACTCATCAAATCCCTCTATGGTCTTAAACATGCTCCTCAGGCTTGGTATATCAAGATCGATGAACATCTCCTTAACCATGGATTCACAAGAATCGATATGATCCCAATCTCTACCTTAAAGAGCAAGGGGGGGAGATTGTCATTCTAGTTGTTTATGTAGATGATTTGGTCATCAAAGGGAGTTGTTTTTAGATGATTGATGCAACAAAGAATGATCTCAAAAGATTGTTTGAAATGACAGATCGTGGGCTCCTGCATTATTGTCTTGGACTTGAAGTGTGGCAAAAGAAGAATCGAATATATGTTTCTCAGATGAAGTATGCCAAGACATTGCTCGAGAGATTCCACATGGAAGATTGCAAACCTATGTTGACCCCATGGAGACTAGTTTTCAATTTTCCTACCATGATCCATTTACTCAGGTGAATGCTACTTTTTATTGCTAGTTGATTGGGAGTCTCGTCTACTTGACCTATATGAGGCTGAATATTAGTTTTGTTGCCAGTTACCTTTCTAGGTTTATGTAGGAACCTAAGGTTGTTCATTGGAAGGCAACAAAGAGGGTTTTGAGGTACATTCGTAGTACAATGATATATGGTTTAGAATATAAGAAGAATGTAGATTTTTCATTGTATGGATACACAAATGCAGACTATGCAGGTTCAGTGGATGATATGAAGTCTACTTCAGGCTTCATTTTATTTTTGGGATCTGGTCCAATTTCTTGGGGGAGTAGAAAGAAAACCACTATTGCTCACTCTTCCATAGAGGCAAAATATCATGCCACAAGGGGGCTGTCTATGAGGCGATATGGTTACGTTGCATTTTGACAAGTATGGGGGTTCTTGATACAGGTCCTACCACTTTGTTCTACGAAAATAAGAGTGTGCTGAAGCTTGTTCATAATTTAGTTTTTCATGAGCATACCAAGCATATTGTGCCATTACATTTGTGAGCATGTTCAACAACATAATATACATCTCTAGTTTTGTTTGACTCAAGAGCAACGTGCATACATGTTTACCAAATTATTTGCAGTGGTAAAATTTGAGGCTTTCTGAACTTTCATGCTTTGGTCTCTTGGGCATATGATGTAATAGGGGGGGTGTTAGAATAGATTTTTATTACATCATTTAATAATACTAATACTAATAAATAACTAATTTTATAGTTATGATTAGTTGATCAGGTATGCCTGATCAGGTTGGTTATCTACGAACCTTTTTCTATATTTATTGATGCTTCCTTGATTAATCAAATCACTCATTTTATCTCTTTGATTTAACACTAACATATTTTTCTTTTCTTTCAAATGTTCATTATTCTTAACTTCATCAAACAACTTTAGTTTTTCTTCTAATTATTCTTTTGTTCTCTTTAAGAAATTATCAATTTCACCTAGATAGTCATATCCTATTTTTCCAATCTCTTTTAAACTTACTATCAATTTTGAGTTGGATTCCTTAACATTCATCAATTATTTCTACAAATTATCTTTTTCCTTCTTAACACATTTACCAACTTTTCCCATTGGAACAAGATATTTTAACTCACCTTACCTTTACTTTCACTGTGAATCTGTTACACCAATTTATTTGTTTAATAGCTTTGTGTGCCTTCAATCTCCAAAAATTGCACATTTCTTGCTTGAATATTTAAGTCTTGTCTTATCACCTACAACTCTACACATTGTTTACACTCCTTTTTGTAATATTCTACAACAGCTTAAAAATTGATCTTCAAACTCTTCTTTTTACTTTTAATTCTAGACTTTAAATTTTTTATAGAAAACTACATAATATCGTACACCACTAGTACAAAATATGTAACCATCATATATTATGAACTTAGAGCCATATATCTTATTGTTTCTCTATGCATCGCATAACAAATACCAAAGTCCTCTACTCAACAATGTCAAGTGAAGCCCTTTGCTAACTGCAAAAGCATAACTCTAATTATTAATTTTTTTACAAGTTAACCCTTACTGATCTATAATGGGTCCCCACAATTATAATAACTTCCTCCAATCGACTCTTTTGTCTAAATATATTCTATAGACTACTCCTTGCTAGTGATTTACAATGGGTAGTGGCTCCTTGGAAATTTCCTCATAACAATTTCCTTACATGGGTGACTGCTTCCTTGGCTGTGGCCTTTCTAAAGTATGTGTTCAGATTTGTTCTTTACCTTGTGATGGATAATCCTTCAAATTTCTTTACAATGATCTCCTTCTTTTGAAATCTACAAACAATATTTATTTTAAAAGAAAACCACAAACAAATTTCCTAAACACTGTCTAATTACCAGGCGCCAATCTCCTTTTTCTCTAGCAACCACCCAATTTCAAACGCTTTCCATCTACAATTATTTCTTCAAGCAACAATCTGCAAACTGTAAATAAAAACCATGATCTACTTTTTTAAACAATGACAACTTTGGACATATTGACCTTCAAATGTTGCAGCTGACATGGGGAATCCTCCTTGCAACTTCTATGATCTCCTTAATGGATTCTAATCTCCTTTCAAATATATGATGAAAATACTCCAATGACTCTCTTATATTTTATCTGCAACGAATTCGGGCTTCTAGCAACAATCTCCAATAGATCTTCAATATCTCTACAACAAACAACAATTATGCAGTCACCCATTCTACATCAGCTTCTTTTTGAGATAGAGATCAAATCTTCTTGATTCCTGGGCAACAATTTAGCATCCACATTTTTGTATCGACTCCTCATGAAGAACATAATGGATTTTCTCCCTTGCAATTCACTTGTGAGAACTCCCGGATCTCTCTACTCTGATACCAATTTGTTGGAGGTGGATGAACATATAAATATTGAAACACAATTATTTCCTCAATGTGCTAATGCACTCCATTTCTATTACTTTTCTTACCAAATGAATTACATCAATCCTCTTTTATAGAGGAGTTCATAAATTAAAAGAAGGTTTTGGACAGTAGGAACCGACATAGAAATGTTTTTTTATTTCACCTAATTCTTCCCAATAGACATATGCATTTAATATTTCACCTGTCTAGTAGAATTTACTAGAATGCATATTTTACTTGAATGTTCTAACATCATTCTAGATTATGCATTTAATATTGGTTTGTGCTGGCCATAATTAATTTACCTGCTCCAATAGACAATGGTGATTCGTTACTCGTCCTCTTTGGTCATCCCTTCTTCTCCCTTTTGTGCAGACAATGATGATTACCAAAACAACTTGTAGCACAAATTTTTAAAACCTCATTTTAAATTTTGCATGTCTAGAGTAGTAGAGACTGTCATCCAACCGTTACTTGCAAAAACTATCTTTTTTTCCCAATAGCCACTCATTCCTCATTAATTAATAACCAAATTTTTGTCTTTTTAAATTTTCTTGTCAATGCAAAAAGTTATGCTTTTAAAAGTACATGTATTTAAATAAATTTGTATGATTTATACATATCTATTTACTTAACATAGAATAGATTAATAATATTATTTTATTATATTTAAATCTTCATAAAAATAATGGTTTATGTGTTGGTTGTTTTTTAAGAACCAAGCTGATCTTTAGAATTACCTATGGACTTTGCCATTTCCAATAATTAGTAATCTAAAGGGATTGGCCAACGAACGAGTAAAAGCTACAAAACTTTCATTCCTACACTTTGGGCTCTGTGAAACCCGGGAGGGTGATCCCACAATGTATACTCAAGAATTTATGTGACTAATATTTAAATACATTGTCAACAATAGATAATTCTCATAGAACCACTCAACAACGTAGTACATTGAAAAGTTTAGAAACTCTTTTAGCAATATACTACACTTGGAGCATGAGAACAATGAAACTCAACATAACTATAATGGTAAGTCATTTGAAAAGTTTCTAAATAAAAGGTGATTTGCTGATGAATTGACCCAGAAAAAGAATTACGAATAGTTCACTCAAACCAGTGCCTTATCCTAAACACGAAGTCAATCTTAACCTATGTAACTTGATAACAGTTCTATAGATAGCAACATATAAGCTTCAGAAACACTACATTACAACACTTCCACATTACATTCTTGGTCATCACTTCTTATAGATATCTTAGCACATAATTTATATGAGTTAACAACTTCACTCAAGCATTTACACTAATTCCTTGAATTAACAAGCAAGAATGAAACTATTCATCGACTGGAATGTAATGGAGAGGAACAAAACAATCGTTGATTATATTATTCATAACTCATAGAACAAGCACAAAGGAGAGAAAATTGCCATGAAATTAGCACCACTCTATATTATATTTGATGTCTTGTTATCAAAATTACATACGCAACTACAGACTCAGAACTTAAGACAAAAATCAAAATATGCTCAATACTCTTCCTACAATTCACTGTGTTAATTGCAATACAACGAACCCCTACTTTCTGGCCTTGAATTCCTTCTTATAGAAACAAAGGAGAAAAACAAGCTTTGGGCCAGAAAGCACACATGTCACTATTCTATTTGATTGCTATAACATATATTCTCTTTTCAGTTACATTTGAGCTCTCAGATGGTGGGAATAAACATGAGACAAAATTAATCTTCATTCATTGATGGAGATCTGATCCCACCATCAAAAGGCATCTTTTGTTTGTTACAATAGCTTCAAAATATCTTCCACATGCTCAAAAAGTGTTTTCCATGAGCAAAACTAGTTAGCAAAATTTTAAAAAGAATGAGAAGCAAATAACGATACAAAACTGATTCATCCACATCAACATTTATTCCACCATTTTCCATGTCGAGGAGAGAACAATATCTTTTGCAATACCTTAACAAAAGCCTAATCTGCACTATTTTCAGGCTATGCATTGTTGCTCTCCTGTCCGTTATTCATCGAATCCATTATCATCTCCCTACAAGCTTACTCAATATATTTTTCCAACTAGGTGATGTACTCATCCTCAGTTGGCCATTTTGCATCCAATAGTTTTTGCACCTTTACACTATGCTGAGTGTAACTAGCATCAATTAAGGCTTTGGCCTCCTTGATAAAAGTATCCATTCTTGTTTAAATCTCCACCATCATATCAACAGTTGGAGTCAACATGGTGTAATCAACTACAGTCAATTCCATCCTAGCCGATGTGAGAAGCTCTCCCAAATCATTTCTCCATTCATCAAACTGCTTTAACTCACGTCTGTGATTCAATATCTCAAGCATATCACACTCCTCCATTTCTTTGAATACTTTTTCGCTTGTTTTGGAGCTGCATCCCTAGCTTCCCATGAAAATTTGTTATCTCATTCACCAGGTCAATAACTTGTAATATTTTAGGGATATTTGTAGGTGCCTCAGGATCTTCTTTCATTTTAGGCATTATTTATTTTAAAGCACCTACTCTAGTACTCTATTTTCTCCATTCATTCTTGAAGGCTTCTTGAACCTATGAATACATTATGTTTGCTTCATGGATTCTCTTATAGGAATCCCATACATCATCAACTCAATTGACCAATTTGGTCACTCTATGTTTCAATACTGTATCCTCAAAAATGTCATTCGCCACCTTAACAGTTTCAATTTTGGTTTCCTTGACATTTTCCCTTTTTGTCTTTAACTGATTATTCAAATCCTTGATTCTCAAGGCCAAGGTATCCTGTCTTGTGTAGAAAAATATAAAGAAGAAGAGGATGGAAAAGAGATTTTCCTCACCGAATGGCTAGCCTAAACAGTGGCTCTCATCTTGTTTATTTCATCCAAGGCCTTATTGTTTTCCTTCACCAAGGAATCATACTTCTAAGAAATTTGTGCTAAGTCTACACTAAGCATTGCAACATGAGTAGTTAATTGAGCTACCTCGACATGTATTATATATGTGGCCCTCTTCACCACAAAGGAACCCATAACCTCCTCAATAGGCCTAGTGACCTCATGCTTTTCAGTATTGGGTGCCATGGACTAGATTGCAAGAGTATGAAACTTCGAAATATATCCAAATCCAAACACCTTGTTTTCAATCTGCTCCTCAAATATAGAATCCTGAGGATCTCTTCTTATTGCATCAAGTGCAATAGTTGAGGTGAGAGTGCACCTTGGTAGTAACATCATTCCACTATCTGAGACAATTTTCCTAGCTTCAGTAGGAGTGATAGATGCAATCTCAGCTATAATATTTTCTTCCTCTGCCTTCTCAACCTCTTCTTAACCATGAATCAGCCTTAGCCCTCACTTGTTCAAGCCTCTCTTTTATTTCCTTTCTCCTCTGCTGAACCATGAATTCCTTGAACTCCTTAGATTGCACAAACTCATCATCTACAAGGAATTCATTACAATCCTTGATCCTAGGATCATCATCATTCTTTTCATCATACTACCATTGGATAATCCTATATTGGGGAACTTTAGAATAAAGAGTATCTTCAATATCAGGGGGAGGGAATTTCTTCTCCACCTCCCCATCATCAGGTACATGTTCGACCATTTTTTCTACTTCAATTACTTCGATACCTTATTCTTGCACATCTGTAGGCTACTCTAGAATATCCATAGCTTGAGGTTGTTGTTCTAAGAGAGCTTGTGCTCTCTCAACAACCTCCTTCACCTTTGCCTTGAAATTACCATTCTGGTGATCCCTTAGCTTTGCAAAAGCTCTTTCAAAAGGATTTTCAATTTCATCATAACGACTTACATAGAAAGCATTCCTCTTCATAATTTTCTCTTCAATGTCCATTATGGATGTCCGTTCCCTCTTTCTAGATATAACAACTTCATTACTTGTCAAGTTCCTCAATACATCATCTATGTACAAGAATTGATGATAGATCCCAGATAAATTTTTCTCCCTTCTCTTTGTAGTCACAAATCCTTCTAGGTCAAAAATCCTAACCTCATCAATAGGTAGCCCGAGGCTATTCACCATGATTCCAAATTTTTCATACCCTTTCAGGGCAGTAACTACAAAGTAAGCAAAAAAGCTTGGGGATTTACCACAATACCCTTTGTAGGCTTTCTGAACATTTGAAAATCCATAAAATCAATTTGCCACATCAACTCCATGAATGCTAATAAGTCAGAGACATATAGGGGCAAGTGGTGTGGTGCTACCTTAGATCCATAAGCCCTGATTAGAGTATACTCTGAGTGCATAAACCAATCCACCCAGTTATGCTGTTTATGTAAATTTTCCAACTCCTTTAGGTGCATAATGTTTCTAATTGCTGGAGAAAGCCTATAAATAGGTGCCACACCCAAACTCTCTAGAATAGAAAACTTGATAACATTAGCAAACACCAAATAATTGGAATTGGGACAATCTTGGTCCCAAATACGTGTCCACATTTGGATAGGAAAAACATTATTCTCATTGTTCCTCAATCTCAATTTTAACTTCCTTTTCTAGTTACATGATCATCCTCAAATAGAAGCATATGTATTAACATAGAATAATGTGGGAAATGTAGAGGAAGAACCTCCTTCTTCAGATTGATGAAATCCTGATGCATTTGTTCTGCAACAAAAGCAGCATAATAAAAAATAGTGTTCCGATTATGGCCCTATATATCTGCTCCCATTACCAACAGGTCAGGGGCTATCCTTGCCTCAAAAATTTGAGCTAGAACATGATTTAGGCAGTAATATGTGCTCTTAAAATAATCCACAAATTCTTCACATTCAAAGGGATCAATATCTTTAGGGAGAAATCAAGCTCCTTGCTTTTTGTATGCCAAAAAAGCAACCTACTTCTGTATGCAAATCTATTATGCTCATATTCCCCATATAGATCTGTACGCTTCATTTTTATATTGCAATTGGGATTCAACTGAAATATCTTCACAATCTTATCCCTTGTCACCTCAAGGAATACATTTCTATTTTCATTCTTGATTTTTCTATCTGCGGGATCATAATGCTTGGCTAAATCCATCATTACATCCACCTCCACAAACACAATAGGTACCACCAACATCCCAAGGTTGAGCCCCCATAAGTAACATGTTGACTTCTTAGAATGCCTCCTATTAAAATCATATGAGAACAACTGCCACCCATTCTGAGGCTGAGCCAACTCTCCAATTTCACCAACATTGTCAATTAGTCTGCTTGTCACAATAACCTGGCCTGTGGGTCTCTTACCAATTCATGACCCACCCTCTTTTACTTCTCTAGAGGCCCCTTCCATGAATCTCTCTTGATTTTTATTTGTAATTCTGGACCTTGAGGACATCGCAGGGGTAATTGGCGTAGGGTTAGATGATGTAGTTGGCTCTGGTTTAACTACAGATGAAGCATTTTGTGTCTTAAGTCTTTTAACTCTTTTCTTCTTTGGTTTTGTCTTCGACCTAATACTAGAATCACTAGGCTCTAGTTCACTCATATTTACAATGTGGTAGGACTAGGGTTTACAATTTTCTTGGTTGAAAAGACCTACACAATTTTTAAAACCCAAGACACAATTTACAGAACAAAATACTCCCAAACCTTACACATTATATGTCACCCCAATTGAGGATACTCAAATGAGTAAACCATAAGCAAGTTATCTCCCAAATTCCCTACTATTATTCAAAATAGCACAATTAATTATTTTTGACAGGAAGAGATACAACAAATTTCTTACCCAAGTGAACAACTAATACTAATGTTGTTGTAATTGCTTGTTGGAGTTCTCCACACCGTTTCTTCAACTTCTAGTTTTATCTCTACTCCTGAGTAGTTCCAAATGTGTAGGAAACAAGCCAGTTGCCTTCTTTATGGTTGGGAAATGGAACACATCACCATTAATGTTTGATACAAAGCTCGCGTGAGCGAACTGACACATAGTTGTTTATATTTAAAACCTGTCCGTTGATCATCTCACTTTAAAACCACATCAACAATTCTCCTTTCACCTTGCTACTTTCTTTTCTGCTTTAAACGATGTCCTTAGGATGCTACCACTTTGTCTTTCATCTGTAAGCCATCGCTCATTGCTGATACATTTCACCTTCCACAAGCCTTATCAGCGATGTGAGCATCCACACGATGAGATCTCGACCATTGAATCTAAGGCCCATCCTTGATCACGTTCCCTTCCCATCGCATATCACTAATTCATGCTTTGAATTCCATATCAAATCAGTGATGAGAGATAAGGTGATATAAAAAGATTAAGACACATGAACCTGCATGAAAAATCAAAGGCACAAGATACATCACTCACAAGAGCAATTAAAATCAACAAAAGAAAGCTTGAACAAATGACCTCATCGCTCATCACTATTTTGAAACTCAAATCTTGGAATGAATCCACGATGAGCAATAGGAGAAAATATAGGGAGCACCAAGGGCTGTCACACATCAGTAATTCACATTATAAAACTCATGAGAAATTAGCGCTAAAAGAGATGCCAATGATAACACACAAAATAGATGTATCACACATCGCTAATAATTAGCGATAAAAGAGATGCCAATGATAACACACAAAATAGATGTATCACACATCTCTAATACAAAATCAAACATTCAAAACCTATCTGCGATGCACGAAACAAAAGAAATACCACTCATCGCTCATCACTGATGTAAATTTACATTTCTAAAGCTATCCACAATGAGTGATGAAGGAGATGGTAAAAAGGACTTAAGTGAAGTAATTTAGCATGTTCTCGTAAGTTTTTTTAAGAAAGGGGGCCATCTAGGACAACACATAAAATGCCTCAAAGGAATTTAAATAATATTATTTCAAAGGATATAAAGGCCAAATAAGGTCAATCGCCCAACCTTATAGAATACAAGAATTTCGGACCTAGGCATGAGGGGCCGATTACTCCATGAGCTCTTATGAAATAAGATGTTTTAGGATGATCGGGGATGAGATATTGTAGGTCAACAAAAAATTAGAGCTTTGGTAAGGATGCAAGATTGAGGGTTATTTAGGAAGGATCTCTAGTAACCTAAAACCCTAAAACAATGACGATAAATAAAACCCTAAGCCCCTAGGATGGATTTGAATCAAAAAATTTATAGCATGATAAATGGAACCAAAACAATATTAAGGGATTCCATCACTATTCATGACATAATAATCATACAAATAAGTTTTAAAATTATTTATTGTAGTGTAGAAAAATGTATCCCTCTAAATTTTCACACTTGTTTGGGCCCTTGTAAACTGAATGGACTTAATTGTGCCTTATTTAGGGTGTTGTAAAGTGTTTTCTTGTACTTTCACACTAATCTAGGGTTTTCATTAATTAATTGGGTTTTTTTATGCCTTATTTGGCCTTATTTGATATTCACAAGCCTTAATTAATGCATCTTTTCGGGGATAATCCCGACATGAACCAGCATCCAATCATAATTTATGTGTTTTTGGATTGTATGGCTAAGATTTAGTGATTTGGGACTCATATGCCACCTTGGGCATATGCATCCCACCTAAGTTTTGGGGCCCCGAACTGGATTTCACATTAATCTAAGCATTTCTTGAAATATGTGCCCCAAGCAAGTAGCATAATGGGACTCATATGCCACTTCTGGCATATGAGTCCTTCTTAGCTTAGACCTAATTTAAATTCAAGTTCTTGGCAGGATTTTATTATCCTAGATCTGATGTCAGCTTGTAGTGTTGTAATTTTGGGATATTAGGCATAATCAAGTATGAATACAAGGTTATTTCACTCATTTTTCTCCTAACAAGCGATCAAGTGACCTTGCAAGTTGAATAAGCATCCTTATCAAAAATTGGTGATTACAAGAGTTTACAAGAGCATTCAAGAACCTTCAAGGGCTGATTATGAAGAATTTTGGAGTGTTATTAAAGTATCAAGCATCATGTCAAAGTCATCATGCATCATGTTTGTTTTTGAGCTAATATTTGTGATGTAGGGATTTATGAATCAAGCAAGCATTCAAGTCAAGATATTCAACATTCAAGCAAGAGTCAAGATCCACATCCATTGGATCCATTTCATGCATGTTTGCAGTATCTTATTCTAGGGTTTGGTGAGTTTCAACATTTCTTATTTGTGTAACAATGGAAATAGGGTGCCCCACCTTTGAGGAATGGAGCACAAGGGTAGGGTTCCTATTTCACACTTGTTACACTCAAGGAAACCTTAGAGATCTCATTCTAAAGATAGAAAGGGGGAAAGAGATATTGCAATAAGGTATCCTAGGGTGTGATTAAAGATAATAAGAGGGTTCATCGCAAAGCTAGAGCTTGGAAAGACAAGAAATGAATGTAACATGCAAAGTACTATGCAAAACCTAACTAAATGACCTAGGAATTGAAACTGAAATGCCGAATAACAAACTAAGAATGAACAGAGGTGCACCTAGAAGAAGGATGAGGTCAAAACAAGATATAAAACCCTAAAACCATGTTATTTAATGTCCACTGGGACTCATATGCCAGTCTGGGTGATTTAGTCCTAGATTAGGGTTTCTGGGTGGAAATAGGAATATGACAGTGGTGAGTTTTAATCTCCTGAAATGTAGAAAAAAATCATTGTACTGGGACTCATATGCCATAAGTGGAATATCGGTCCCACTCTTCTTTTTTGGAGGGTCAAGATCTGAATCAGGTCTTCAATCTCTCCTCGTCCTTCCACACTTCATTTTCGGATCTGAAACTTTGATTTGCAACCTGTAGATGAATTTTCATCAAGATGACAACCTTGTAACAACTTGATGACTTCATTTAACCTTGCAACCTAATCTTCAAATGATATTCAAGCTCCAAGACACCTAGATCTGCAATCACACATGTAGAGAGATAAATTTTTTTTGGTTGTTAGGAAATAGGGGTTTTCCTTGGTCAAACCCCGTTTAGGTAATTAAACTTTGTGATGAAACAATGAGATATGAACATGAAACATGAACAATGATACCTTGAATGATGTCTTGAGATTTTAATCAACAATCTAACATGAAGTGGCCATGTAGAATGTAGATCTTGACCTCGAACTTTGATATGAAACAATGCTTGCAAATGGATCTTCAATGAACATTACATTACAACACTAGCTCAACTATTTATTAGATCCTAGAGGCTGACACATGAAATTTGAATTTAAAACCCTGATTTCCTACTCAAATCCTTAAAAAGAGGCCAAATGGGACTCATACGCCACTTGTGGCATATAGGTCTGATCTAGATGGGACTCATATGCCCAAGGTGGCTTATGGCTCCCACCAAGCCTTTTTAGGTGGAGGAAATGTTAGGGAGTTGGAAAATTAATTATATTTAATGATCTTGTCAGGATTTCAGTTGAAATAAGCCTCAAGATGCATAATATAGGGTCTTAGGGGCCTATTAATGATGATATGAAGGTCATAAATGCAAAAGGGCCCAAAAATCAATGTGAAGTGTAAAAAAATACACTTTACAACATTAAATTAAGGAAAAATTAGGTTTATTTAGCTTAAAAGGGCCGTAAACCCAATGTGATTGCGTAAAAGACATTACAACACTAGATCAAGGCTACATTAGGTCCATTTTAATGTCAATCATTCCCAAATTAAGTGTGAAAATTTAGAAGGATAATTTTGTTGTTGTTACATCTATCCCCCACTTTAGTGAGAGGAGGAACTTGCTTCAAACTCACACTAAAGTAGACAAACTTGTATCAAGAGGGGTTCAAATGTACCAATGCTAGTTAGATAGGATGAGAACGATCAAGAGGGATGATCAAGTCCTCAAAATCAAGATCCCATGGAAAACCAAAATAAGCACAAAGTAACACATATGAAAATGATATAAGGAGCAATAACAAGACACAAGCATACACTACCAAAGATAAAAAGGAAGAACAAAAGCGGTGGATCAAGCTTCAACCATTTTTCCATCACGATCTGGATCAAATATAGGTTGTTTTTCCAAAAAATGCATGCTCACTCTGAGGCAACGAAACTCTAGGCTATCCATTAGGCGAGTATCCAAAAAGGGTGGCTTAGTGAGAAATTCATGCCTATGTATCAACTTCTCACCATGTAATGAGAAAGTCATGCCCACATTTAGGCTTTTCATCATACGTTAACAATACCAAAGTTATACCTCATGATAACTTTGATAAGGTGCCACATAATAATGAACTTTGAGCTTTAGGAGGCAAGAAAAGCTTCGTATGCTTGGCACTCATGAACAAATAGGAAGGCACTACAGGCAAGAAAATTGTCTCCAAGAGAGGACAAGTCAAAGAAATATCACACTCTCAAAGGGAATCAAACTCAATGACACCATCAAGAAAGGGACGCATCACAAGAAGAAATAAGTCACATAGTGAAACATGAGTGTCAATGTATGAGCCCACTTTAAAGAAGTTGCTAACACCATTTTTGTGAGAATTGCTTTAAAGTAGAAGAAGACATGGGAGGTTATTCAAAAAGTGTTATGCCAAGTCACATGTTCTCGAATAAAACTACATCATGGATAAGGGGTTACCCCCAAAACTCAGTACGTCACATGCGAGCCAACTTAAGGCTAGTCGTCCACATCCCAAGCTTGATCTTATATGTACATGAAAGGTGGTCAACTAGCCAAAAGAGACAACTACAAGTGACATATGAGGACAAGGATAATTAACCCCTTTCCCCCACTTAGTGTAGGACAAGGATAAGCCGAGATGATTGATGAGAAACATGCTAGAGTGAAACTCAGTATCAATTAGAGGAATTAGGTGCCCCAATATAAGGAAGAGCACCACATTCCTTTAGATGTTGAATTTTGTTACTCAAAGCCTTACATTCATTAGTAGAATGACCATGAACTCTATGATATGCACAAAATGAAGTCTTGTAGTAAAATCTCTTTCATGTTCTTGGAGGAGTCTTGACAAGATACCCTCTTCATCAAAAGTAGAAGATGTTCATTTATTTTGTAACAAAGATGACTCTTGCTTAGTACAAGATGTTATACTTACACAAGACTCTTTAGATTGCGAGAATTTTTACTCTCTTTTAAAGGAAGGTGTAAAATCTAATGAATTCCAATCGTTAGTGTTTTGTGTGATGATATTGATATTAAGTGAAGACTTCTCTATTTGTTTCATTTCTTTCAAAGGATAAAATTCAAGACCACTAGTGTCTATCAGTTCAGGATGTACTAATGTTAAAGTTGGCTTAGAAGAATCTTTTGTACGAGTGTTGATATTGAACAAAGGCTTGTTTGTTTATTTCGAGGGACAATAACCAAGACCACCAGTCTTTTCTTGCACGTGAGGCTTTATAGGGACATGGATACCTTGTTCTTTAGCACCACATCATTTTTGACTATATCCAAGTTGTTTCATAAGGTCATAACCTTTTCCATACAGATTTTTCATTTCTTTTGGATTTAGTGGTTGCTCATAATCAACTTCATCAAATTTTGTTGTTGAACCACCAAGAATGTTTAAAGCTTACAAGGGAAAGAGGATTCCCCTTACTAGGCCCCTAAGGTTTTTCACCTAGGAGCTCTTGGTTTAGGAACGACTCTCTTTTTTATTTGTTGATAGAACTCTTTTTGTCGATTGCATTCAAAGGAAGGGATTGGATTGGGTTGTGTTGTGTGTGATAAGTGTGGTTGAATGTTGGAAGTGAAATGAAACTAATCTAACTAAGGAATGAAAACAAAATAAATTGTAAACTAAATGAAAGCTAAAATAAATGACCTAAATATATGTAAAACTGAAAGGAAACTGGAAAGTTCAGAGATTGTGCACCTAGAAATAGAAAGTTGCAGATGAGAAGCTCTAGAATGTTCTGAAACTTGCTGGAAATTTGTACTAGGACACTTACACCAAAATGGGTGACCTAGTCCTTATGTCGAGAAATTCTGCCAGACTGGGTTTCCGGGAAAAGGGTATCTAGAAAAGTCAAAACCCTTTTTCAGGCCTGGTACTAGGACAGGGTCTCCAATGATGGCAATCGAGTCCCACTAGTACTTTCAAAAGATTTAGGGTCTTATTTTGTGGGTCCCCACTTGCACTTTCCTTTTTCGCAAAAGCCCCTATCCAAATCTCCAAAAATTGACCTACAAGTTATCCCTTAGCTCCTCCTAGGGTTTGATGTCTTGAGTTGACTTGAATGGAATGATTGTACCTTTTCCAACACTTTGAACCTTGCTAAATCTGCATACACGCCTGCAAGTACACATGTAAAGACAAGGAAAATGTTAGGGTTAGATATTAGGGGTTTTCCTTAGTCAAACCCCTTTGATGGTAGCTAAACCCAAAAGAGAAACAATGAAAGAAAAGGAAGTTTGAATGATGAACTCAATACAAATACTTACCAAACCTTTAGTTGTTGAAGTTTGCAACATGCAAGAACCAACTCGAATGGAGGTTGCTTGAAATGCCTTGTGTTTGATTGCTTGCTTGTGAAGATGAAAAATGATGTTAAGGTGGGGTGAAATGAAGGTGAAAACCCTTATTTATACATACTATACCCTAATTTCCTAAAAAATGTCACACGATAGGCCGACACTAGGGTTTTGGAGGAAAATTCCCATTAGGTTTGTGTTTTAATTTTGAATTTTAAGCCAAAAGGGACTAGGCCACCCAAGGTGGCAACCTAGTCCACTTGGTAAAATTCAAGTGGTGGTTAGAAATACAATAGTGATTAATAATGTTTATTAGGTTTTCCTCTTGAAACACACTTAATTCGGGCCTAAAAGTACATTAAGGGGACAAATTAACATAAGAAAAGGATTAATTGGTGATGAAAAGCCTAGGAAAGTGTGAAAATGCATTATAACACCTTGACACAAGGCTTGGAAAGGGGTAAAAAGGGGTTGTTTAGGTGAATTGTGTTGAAAGGGTCTTAGAAAAGTGGGAAGATGTATTACAACACCTCACAACACCTTTGAAAAATACTGTTAGGTATTGTTGAATTGCAAGCGTTCAAGACTAAATCAAGGCCAAAGTCCAAGGGAAAAGGCCCAAATGAGTGAAAAAGTGTCAAAGACTACACTTTTTGGTGACACATTTAGCCCCCACTTTAGTGAGAAGATGAACTTGCTTCAAACTCACACTAAAGTAGCCGAGTCATGCATATCGAGAGGGATCCAATGTATTCATGCTAGTAAGATGAGATGACATCAATCAAGAGGGATGATCAAGCCCCCAGGATCAAGATCCCATGGCAAACCAAACATAAGAACAAAAGATCACATGAGAAGTGATGTGAAAGAGTGAAGAGAGAAGAAAATGTCAGATCAAGCTTCAACTGTTTGTCCAGCTAGTTGTGGATTAGATCTAGGCTGTTTGTTTGAAAGAAAAGGGGTGTACTCACTCTGGGCTGATGAGACTTTTGGTTGTCCACTAGATGAGAATTCCAAAAAGGGTGAGGGACATACACTCAGTTGATATGTACTCACACACACACAAAGGTGGCTATGGGGAAAGTCATGCCGCTAGTTGGGCTTCCCGCTCAACCATATCAAATTTATAGCTCTTGATAAATTTGATAAGGCACCACAAAAGACAAGGGTTGTGGTTCATGAGACAAGCAAAGCCTTGGATGCTTATAACTCATAAAAAAGTGCAAGATGGCACCACAAGCATGCAATTTGTGCTATGCAAGGTGGTCATGTATGCAAGGATGCAAAAATGCAAAAAAATGTAAACATGTAAATGCAAAAAGAATGTTCCAAGGAGTCTTATTTAGTTCAGATGAGGTCTTTGACTTAGGGAACATTGTGTCTAATGTCTCCAAAAGAGGACCAATCGAAGGATAGAAAATTTGCAACTTAGGGGATGCAGTGCATCACATCAGGCCACTAAGAGGAATGCAATATGCTAAAATAAGTCACACTTATGAAATACATTACACCAAATGTCATCCACAAAGTGAGAAACACATCATGTGAAGTGACAAGGCTAAACTAGGAACCAAGGACAAAGAAAAAAATGCAAATTCAAAATAAATAATGCCAATGTATGCCCCCACTTTAAAGGAATTTCTACACACCGTTTTGTGAGCAATTGCTTTAAAGTAGAGAAAGGAAAAAATGCAAAAAGAAATAAAAGGACATGAGAGACTACTTGGAAAGTCCTATGCCCAGTGATATGTTTCCAAGTAAGGCCACATAAAGTAAAAGAAAATTAAAAAAAAGGGGGGCTGCCCCCAAAATGAAAAACCACAAACACATAAGGGATCTATGGATTTGGGGTCAGTATGTTCATTGCTACAATATTTTGTGTAGAGAGCTCAGAATTGTCATCTCCCCAAATACATAGAACTGGGAGGACACAAAGAGAGTGAAAACAAATGAAAAGAAAGGCTCATTTTGGGTTAACATGGAAGAGACGTAGGGTATCTCGACGCTTTGCATCATCCCCAAAAGGAGAACAAAAGCAAAAAAAAATGAAAAATGAAAAAGAGCCTTATTTTTTAGTCAACATGAAGGAGGGTATGTGCATGATCATGATGGGCCAAAAAGTGGCGATATGTAAGTGATATGATGGCCCATGTGGCTGACGACTTTTTTTAAACCCAAAATTGATGAAACAAAAATTAATTTTAAAGGATATTCTCAGCTTTCCACCAATATAAATTATGCTTTACATTGAATTTAATAAATAATTATTATTCATTTTCTATTTGAATTGCGACTAAAGTCTCGATTGATAAGCTAATTGATAAACATCGATAGCTTTTAAACGGTATCACATGTTTTGAATCTGAAACATGCATCACATTATATGCTTCGCATACTATAGGATTAAAAAAAAAAAATTCATGAAGTTTTAACCAAGTTAAGGTGGTCAGATATACAAGTTTTTATATTTTTAAAAGTTGTAATAAAAAATTTATAATTAATTATTTACTTGGAAAAAAATTACAAAAAAATATGCATCACATCGGGACATGAGTCCTCTACTTATATCTAAAATATTATCATTTTATTGTGGTTAGGGTGGTCAGACAAACACCTACTTCTTATTTTTTCCCTAAAATTTAAGTACTATTGCATTGAAATTTCAAAATTTCACCAAATAAATTTTAAAAAATAAAATAAACCTAGTAGATTAGAAACTACATTCAATTTGCGATAGATTCTATTTTTACATATTTTTGAAATAATATAGATAACTTATTCAAATTTTTACGTCAAGTTGCCTAACTCTGATTTTTCTAAAATTTATCGCCACATAAGGGCCTGTTTTTTCCATGATGATCTTGCACATACCCAAGAGACATTGCATTCTCAATGCCTTGCATCATCCTCAAATAGAAGTCAAAAGAAACAAAATAAAAAGGAAAAGAGGTCCATTTGGGGGAGCATGAAGGAGACATTGCAGTCTCAATGCCTTGCATCATCCCCAAATGGAAGGCAAAAGAAACAAAAGAAAAAGGAACAGAGGTCCATTTGGGTCAACATGAAGGAGACATTATGGTCTCAATGCCTTGCATCATCCTCAAATGGAAGGAAAAAATGAAAAGTAAAAAGTGAAATGAATGCAGGACATATAGAAGAAGCGAGAGACAAATAGAAGAATGTCACGAAGAGAGGGAACACCAAACAGTAGGGGGGAACACATGACATACAAAAAAACACAATAATAGTAAGACAAGTGTAAGTCAACCATTAATCAAGTCATCTACCTCCCAATCTCAGTGGGGAAAAGCAGGAGGTGAACAACGAAGCTAAGGGACAAGGAAAAATTCATTACTAGGACAAGGCTAGCAACCTCTTGCCCCCACTGAGTGTAGGGTCGGAGTGAGCCGAGATAGGTGATGGGAAAGAGCATGTAATAGTGAGAAGGGCATGTTCGAAAACTATTACATGGTGAAGTGCATGAGAGTATTTTATGGTTTGAGGGGGAAGCAATTATCACCAACGAAGTGATACTTACTTAGTATCTCTCGCAGATGGCGACATTCATCGCTTCTATGACCATGAACATGATGGTAAGCACAATGTGGGACATTAGCATCTTTAGGAAAAATCACCAACTGATTGCAAGGAGGCAATGTAATGAGTCCTTTGTTTAGGAGTATTTGTAATCTCCTTTCGCATTCAGGAGGTGGACTAAGAGGGAATTTAAGTTTCTGTAATTTGTATGGCCTCTTGCGTTTGCTAGATTCTCCAACTTCAAAAGAGGATACTACGGCAGGAGGTCCGGAGATAATCTTAGGATTGTCTTTGGTGTTTGTAGGAGATGGTGAATGTTCCTTAGGAATGAGAACATCCAAATTAGGAGGGGAATCAAAGATCATTGTGCCATCATCACGAAGCCTAAGAAATTGTCTAGGAGACTTATGGTCATGAGGAGGATCTTGATAACCTATGCTCATTGTATGCTCATCAGGTGACAATTGTTCATAAAATTTGTGTATTGCATGTTCATTTGTTGTGTCACTACCTTGTTTGATTAGAATGGTAAACCCTTTGCCATAAGTTTGTTGGAGATTAATTGGAGGGTGGGTGACTAGATTTTTGTAATATGGGTGAGTGGTGATAGGTTTGGATGAACTAGATTCACCTTGTACAGGGAACTTAGGTTCATTATTTGTTTCAGGGTGAAGGTAGATAAATGTATCGAGGGGTGACATGTGAGGCAGCTCGGGCTATTTCATGGATGGGTAAAAAGAAGCATTGGCTTCAATATTGTCAAGGCATTCATTGAGGAACCGATTCATGCTAGCATCATCATCACCAATGATGTCAATTTCCTGAGGAGGACACTCATTTGGAGCTGATTGAGCAGGAGTATGTTCAAGGTAATTAGGATTAGTGGCAAAGGTGCAACTTGACATATCCATTAAGGATTTGTGGGATGTCTAAAACTTTTTGAAAGACAACCATAATGAAAGCAAAAGAATGACAAGAAATTGACTAAAATAGCAAATCTAGAAACAAAAACAGAAAGGCAATTATAAAAAGCAAAAATGCAGACTATGTGCTGAAAATGACACAAAAAACTATGCAAAATATGCAGGAGGACTAGGTCGCCCAGTGTGGCGACTTAGTCTGAACAAAGCTTTTTGTGAATTTTTTTGAAAGTTTTGAAAGCTTTTTCAATGTAGGTACAAAATAAAAAAGTAGAATTTTTTGCACTTTTTCCAATAAAAATGAAATGTAAAGTGCAATCTATGCACTTTTTTACAAACCCTAGGATGCAAACAATTCAAATTTTTAATGCAATGCAAGCTATTTCCTAAGATGAAATGCAAAATCAGAAGATTAACAAGTGGTCTACAGTCGGGTTCACCAAAATGAACCACCAAAAATGTTTAATGCTTACAAGGGAAAGATGATTCCCCTTACTAGGCCCCTAAGGTTTTTCATCTAGGAGCTCTTGGTTTAGGAACAAATCTCTTTTCGCTTTGTTGATAAAACTCTTTTTGGCGGTTGCATTCAAAGGAAGGGATTGGATTGGGTTGTGTTGTGTGTGATAAGTGTGGTTGAATGCTAGAAGTGAAATGAAACTAATCTAACTAAGGAATGAAAACAAAAGAAATTGTAAACAAAAAGCAAGCTAAACAAAATGCCCTAAATGTATGCAAAACTGAAAGGAAACTGGAAAGTTCAGAGATTGTGCACCTGGAAATGGAAAGTTGTAGATGAGAAGCTCTGTAATGTTTTGAAACTTGCTAGAAATATTCACTGGGACACTCACGCCCGAATGGGCGACCTAGTCCTTTTGTCGAGAAATTTTACCAGATTGGGTTTCGGGGAAAAGGGTATCCAAAAAAGTTAAAACATTTTTTCAAGCCTGGTACTAGGACAAGGTCTCCATTGATAGTGACCTAGTCCTCCTAGTACTTTCAAAAGATTCAGGGTCTGATTATGTGAGTCCCCACTTGCACTTTCCTTTTAATATGTAGAAGCCTGTGTCTGAATCTCTAGAAAATGACCTACAAGTTGTCCTTTTGCTCCTCCTAGGGTTTGATATCTTGAGTTGACTTGAATGGAATGATTGTACCTTTTCCAACACTTTGAACCTTTGTAAATCTATATACACACCTACAGGTACACATACAAAGACAAGGTAAATGTTAGGGTTAGAGATTAGGGGTTTTCCTTAGTCAAACCCCTTTGATGGTAGGTAAACCTAAAAGAGAAACAATGAAAGGAAAGGAAGTTTGAATGATGAAATCAATACAAATACTTACAGAACCTTTAGTTGTTGAAGTCTGCAACATGCAAGAACTAGCTCTAATGGAGGTTGCTTGAGATACCTTGTGTTTGATTGCTTTCTTGGGAAGCTTGAGTGCAAGAGTGCTTGTGAAGATGAAAAATGATATTAAGGGGGGTGAAATGAAGGTGAAAACCCTTATTTATACATACTATACCCTAATCTCTTGAAAATGTCACATGATAGGCTGACACTAGGGTTTTGGAGGAAAATTACTATTAGGTTTGTGTTTTAATTTTAATTTTAAGCCAAAAGGGACTAGGTTTCCCAAGGTGGCGACCTAGTCCACTTGGGAAAATTTAAGTGGTGGTCAGAAATAAAATGGTGATTAATAATGTTTATTAGGTTTTCCTCGCGAAAGACACTTAATTCGGGCCTAAAAGTATATTAGGGGGACAAATTAACCTAAGAAAAGGGTTAATTGGTGATGACAAGCCTAGGAAAGTGTGAAAATGCATAACACATTACAACACTTTGGAAAAAGGCTTAGAAAGGGGTAAAAAGGGGTTGTTTAGGTGAATTGTGTTGAAAGGGTCTTAGAAAAGTGGGAAGATGTGTTACAACACTTCACAACACCTTTGAAAAACACTGTTAGTTTATTATTGAATTGCAAGCATTCAAGACTAAATCAAGGCAAAACAAGGCCAAAGTCTAAGGGAAAAGGCCCAAATGAGTGAAAACGTGTCAAAGGCTACACTTTTTGGCGACACAGTTGTGTAATTTGTTGTCTTTTTTTCTAAAGTGGTTGAGGTGGATGTTTTCGAAGAGTGTTCCAAATTTTGTGTTGACATTACTACTTTTTCTTTTCCCTTTTCAGAGGTTGTTTATGATCTTGTATTTGCCCATGAATTTAGGTGTGAAATATAAGGAACCCCAATCATATTCCAATAGCTTAGTGACTTCATCAATATTATTCTCTTTTTCTTTCTCTGGCATGATTTTGACTTGTGTAACTGGTGTCAATGTTTTCAAAGGATTCTCCTTTCCTTGCTCAATGTTCAAAAAACTATTTGGTTTAGGGTCAGCTTCGAGTGTGTACACTTTGTTGTTGTAGACATACTTCATTTTATGATGAAGAGTAGAAGACACCCCATTCATTGCATGAATCGATGGTCTGCCTAAAAGAATATTATATGAAATATCGTGAGGCATAACATGGATTAGTGTTTCTAATGTGGCCTTTCTAGGTGTAATAGGAAAAGTGATCACACCGAGCGATTGTTTTCTTGCATTGTCAAATCTCTTAATAGATAAAGAGTCAAGTTAATTTTTTTATTTATCCACGCCAAGCTTATCCAAAAGGGTTACACTACACACATTAAGGGTGGATCCATTATCAACAAGGGTTCTTTTATTCCCCACCCATCATAGGCAACTATTATAGTGATAGCATCATTTTGTTTTTGCACATCCAAAGTAGGGAGCTCACTTTGGTGGAAAACAATGTCAGTGTTTATTCCTTAAATCATGGCTACTATGTCATTCAGGTTTGCACCAGAGAGGACCACAACTTGTTGCAAGGCACTTTGAATCATATTATGATAATGAGGGGATGCTTGAATAAGGTCCCATAATGATATTTTAGTAGGAGTTTTCTTAATTTGTTCAACAAGATCATATTCCTTTCCATTTTGTGAAGGAAAATGAGGAGGAATAGGCAAGATAGGGTTAGGCAATGGGAGGGATCTTGATTTTTTTTCATGGTTGCGGATTATTTCTAGTGTTATATGTATGAGAAATGGTATTATAACTTGGCTATTGCTAAACATTATTCTTAGGTGGGTAAAGGATAAGTTCGGGTTTGTTTTGGGTTTGTGGTCATTGTGAGGGTGGGTAATGAATGAGAGGATTTTTAGGATATCCCATAGGGTATGTAGGAGGTCCATTAATCAAGGGGGATATAATGGACACTTTTGAATTCATAACCTCAATAGTTTTGGTTTGATTTATTTCTAATGATGGGGAATCTAGTGTTATCTTTTCACCATCATCTAAGGAAGCGAAAATGTTGTCATTCTTCCACCATGATATCTTCCCTAGTAGGGGTGTTCTTAGGAGAACTAAAAACTAGATATTAATGAAATTCAAGGGTTGCTTCTTCTAAAATGACTTCATCACAAGTAAGGGAGTTACCAATGGTTGGATTTTTTTGTTCAATAAGGGTCTCCCTAGGGGAAGAGGGGCAACTAAGATTCCCATGACTTTCATTGATTGTATTTTATATCATCAAAGTATCTTCTTCACAACTAGGAGAGATACTAGAAGAAGAAAAAATATGATTGTCAAGATTTTCCCTAATTTCATTGCTTTGTCCCATAATGTCTTCTAAAATAGGATAGGTAGGGGAAGGAACATAAATAGGGTTATTATAGACCTTAAAGATTTGATTATCTAACACCAACATATCCTCATAATTTATAACATTACCACAAGAGAGGAAGATGTTGGGAGATGAATTTCGACTAGTTGGAGTATTATGTATGTAGGTTTCAATGGTCTCTTGTTGTGTTATGTGATCAAAATGATTACCTATTGTTATATCCTCTTTTTTAGTAATGTCTTGCCTAGTAGGAGAGGTAAGATGAGAGAAACAACTAGGGTTCTCAAAAATTTCATTGATTGGTTCTTCTAACATCGAAATTTATCTTCTTCACAACTAGGAGAGATATTAGGAGAAGAACGAATATGATTGTTATGATTACCCATGGTTGTATTCTCTTTCAATAGAATGTACTCACAAGTAGGAGGTGAATGGAAACTAGGTAAGGTGATGTTAAGAAATGTGTCTATCATATCATTCTCTTGTGCTATAATATCTTCCTAAGGGGAAGGAGGAGAAGGACAAGAAAGACTTTCATGATTCTCAATGATTGCATCTTCTTTCACCAAGATACCTTTGTTACTAAAAGGAGAGGTATCAGGAGAAGAACAATTATGATCATCATGGTTATCTATGCTTGTATCCTCTTCTATCACATCATTCCCACAAATAGGATACATAATAGGGGGTGTAGGTTTAAGGAAAGTGTCAACATTTTCATTCTCTTGCACTAAGAGACTCTCATAACTAGGAAATGTATTGAATGAATTACTAACATACTTATTGACTAAATTTTTCTTTGCAAAATTGGAAAATATAGATACTAACATTTTATGAAAAGTAATCTATGCAAAATTAATATGGAAAGAGACTTAAAATGCAATGTAAAGACCTAGAATGAAATGTGCAAATAAATTTTTTAATTTCAAACAAGGTAATCTACTGATTACACTATGGAAAAATCTAAAAATGAAATGTTGTAAATGCAATTTTGAAATTAAGAAATGCATGAAATGAACTGATTTAAGCTAGATATAGTGAAATGTATGTAACAAAAACTCAACCAACTAAAATAGATAACTAATGACAACAAACAAAAGTGCAAAAATAAGGTTTTTAATGTTGTAAAAGACAGTTTTAGGGCTAATATGGGACTAATTCTCCCAGAGGGGCATATGAGTCCCAATCAGATTTTCTCAAGGCTTCAAATGTTGAAAAATGTACAACATAGAAATCCTAGAAAGTAGGCAAAACAACATGTACTGGGACTAAATCGCCCAGAGGGGTGTATGAGTCCCAAATTAGGGTTTTTACACCATTTTCAACAAATTCTAAGTTGTTTCTAAGTTTTCTAGTTAGGATGATGTCTAGGCTAAGTGCAATTATAGTTTTCAGATGAAATTCAATGATGCAAAATGCAAACTATATGCATTTTCACTAATGAAAGATTAAAAAACCCTAGATGGAAATTAACTAATGCAAAGTTAATGTAAACTAGATCTAGGATTGCAATGCACTCCAAATAAGAAATAAGGTGTTCTAAGTGCAAGTTCACCAAAATGTAACAATGGAAATAGGGTGCCCCACCTTTGAGCAATGGAGCACAAGGGTAGGGTTCCTATTTCACACTTGTTACACTCAATCAAACGTTAGAGATCTTAATTCGAAGATAGAAATGGGGAAAGAGATCTTGCAGTAAGGTATACTAGGTTGTGATTAAAGAAAATAAGAGGGTTCAACACCAAGCTAAGGCTTGGAAAGACAAAAAATGAAAGTAACACGTAAAGTACTATGCAAAACCTAACTAAATGACCTAGGAAATGAAACTGAAATGCCTAATAACAAATTGAGAATGAACATAGGTGCACCTAGAATAAGGATGAGGTAAAAAAAAGCTCCAAAACCTTGAAAACTTTTTGTTTAATTCCCACTAGGACTCATACGTCAGTCTGGGAAATTTAGTCCTAAGCTAATGTTTCTAGGTGGAAACATGAATCTGATAGTGGTGAGTCTGAATCTCCTTAAATATGGAAAAATCCCTATACTAGGACTCATACACCACATGTGGCGTATCAATCCCACTCTAATTTTTCAGAGGGTCAAGATTTGAATCAGGTCTCCAATCTCTGCTCTTCCTTCCACACTTCGTTTTTGGATCTGAAACTCTGATTTGTGACCTATAGATGACTTTCCATGAAGATGCCAACCTTGTAACAACTTGATGAATTTATTCAACCTTGCAACCTCATATTCAAAGGATCTTCAAGCTCCAAGACACCTAGATCTCCAATCACACATGTAGAGAGAGAAAAAATTGTTGATTGTTAGGAAATAGGGGTTTTCCTTGGTCAAACCCCATTTAGGTAATTAAACCTTGTGATGAAACAATGAGATATGAACATGAAATATTAAACATGAACAATGATACCTTGAATGATGTCTTGAGATGTGAATCATCAATCTAACATGAAGTGACCATGTAGAATGTAGATCTTGACCTTGATCTTTGATATGAACCAATGCTTGCAAATGGATCTTCAATGTTACATTACAACACTAGCTGAACAACATGATTCACGCTTGATGATCTTGAAATGATGATAGATCTTGAATTTCTGCAAAAAATGATGAAGAATTCTTCCATTGAATGCCTTATAAATGCTCTTGTAAACTCTCTTGATGCTCTTGTGAAATATTTGAATGCTTATGTTGATAGGATGCAGGATTCTTGAAATAATTATTTGAGACCTTGTTTATATAGGAAATCCATCCAACTTACATTTTATTAGATCCCAGAGGTCGACATACATGAAATTTGAATTTAAAACCTTGGTTTCCAACTCAAAACCCTAAAAGGGGCGAAGTGGGACTCATACACCACTTGTGGCATATAGGTCCCCTCTGGATGGGACTCATATGCCCAAGGTGGCGTATGGGTCCCACCAAGCTTTTTTAGGTGGAGGAAATGTAGGGGAGTTGGAAAATTAAGTATATTTGTAGATCTTGTCAAGATTTTAGTTGAAATAAGCCTTGAGATGCATAATATAGGGTCTTAGGGGCCTATTAATGATGATATGAAGGTCATAAATGCAAGAGGTCCCAAAAATCAATGTGAACTATAAATAAATACACTTTACAACATTAAATTAAGGAAAAATTAGGTTTATTTAGCTTAAAAGGGCCCTAAACCCAATGTGAATGTGTAAAACACATTACAACACTAGATCAAGACCACATTAGGTTCATTTTAATGTCAATCAGTTCCAAATTAAGTGCAAAAATGTAGAAGGACACTTTTTCCATTGTTACAATTTGTTCATTCATCATTCCTCCTTTTCATTTGATTTCATTACAAGGTTTGATTACCAAAATTGGTTTTGACCAAGTCAAACCCCTTTCTACTAGCAAATTTTTTTTCCCTCTCTTTAGTATGTGATTTACAGATCTAGGTTGAAGATCTTCTAAGGAGCAAGATTGGAAAAAATTCACGTGTGAAAAGTTTTCAAAGTTGTCACCTTATTTATAGCATCATTGAAAGGCATAATTCAACAATTCAGATCCAAAAATTAGGCTGAGAAGAAAAAGCAGAGGTTGAAGAGTAGATTCAAACTTTGACTTTCTAAAAAAGTTGAGTGGGATTGGTATACCACTTCTGGTGCATGATTCCCTATATAGTTATATTTCTAGTTTTCAGGTGTTCTAGACTTGTCTTTTCCAAATTTGTTTTCCTACCCAAAAACCCTTATCTGGGACTAAATTGCCTAGCCTAGCTTATGAGTCCCAGTGTCCACTAAAATAAGTATTTTCAGCATTTCAGAGCTTTTTTTAAGCACATTCAGGTTTCCAAGTGCACCTCTTTGATTCTCAATTTATTGTTTTGTTTTGCATTCATTTCTAGGTTATTTATTGTAGTCTTGTATATCATTAAGTTTCATAGCTAGGTATTGCATGTTACTTGTCTTTCCAAGCCCCAGCTTGGTGGTGAACCCCTTTTTAGTCCTTTATCACATCTTAGGAAATCCCTATTGCAATCTCTTCCCCTCATTCCCTCCTTGGATTGAGATCTCTACGGTTTCCTTGAATGAGAAGTGAAGAAAACTTATTGTTCAGGTTTTTGGGAAATGTATTACCTGAACCATTAGTTGTGCTTTACCTTCAAAAAATTCCCAAAGCCAAGGAGGAATTCAAATTACTCATCCTACATCCATTGCATCTATTCCTACTTACACCAACCCTCAAGTTACAACAACAGTACAACCTACCAGTAATGTCATTCCTTCCTTGGGTATTTCAATTAGCATTCCTAGTACCTTTGTGGCATCGCATGTCATATCTCCTACCACTTTACCTCCCATAATCATTCCATTCATGGCTCCATCAAACACATATACACCTCCACCATATTCACCTCCATTTTAGAACACAACCAATGACACCCTCATAAATCAACTTGTGCAAATTGTTTCATCCCTTCAAAAGCAAGTTTCCACCATAAATCAAAATCAAAATGGCCAACCTACATATTATTTCAAAAGCAATTCCTTATCCTTGGAGATATTGAGAACATTGATGCCACAAGGTATAGAGGTGCCTAGATTTGAGAAATATGGGAGAAAGGAGATCCTTCTAACCATGTTTCTACTTATACCGCCTTATGTAGTGATTTTTTTGAATAACTCAATTCGTTCATTCAATGAACTTTTTGAGGCATTTATAAACCATTTCCAAGTGAATATGACTCCTAAGATGACCTTAGTCGATTTGATTATATGTAAGCAAAAATATGATGAAAAGATTACTGACTTTATTTCACGCTATCAATCGCTTTATTCCCAAATTGACATAAAGATTCCTGACCCTCACCTTAAAAGCATGTTCATTGAGAACTTGCAAACTAAGATACAAGATAAGCTTACCATGATTAAGTTCCCCTCCTTCGTGATTATCAAAAGTAGTAGTGACACAAAATCCAGCTCTAGCCGAACTAAGAAGTCTGAATCTGCAAACCAAAAAAATTATCAACCTTTTAGAAAATAGAATAAAGGATTTCTTCAACTTAATCCCTCTCAACAAACAACTCAACATGTTGATACCCAAGTTTCTGCTATAAGGAAGATGACTCCTTTCACATTTGGGGATCCAACTAGGCAATTTACTCCCTTACTTGATACCCTTTATAACATAATGTCACAACTTTTAGAATAGAAAATGATCACCTTGCCTCCCATTAAAACTCCCAATCCTAACAAGTATTTACCTCCAAAATTTAGATCAAACTCTTATTTCCATTATCACCGAAAAAATGGACATGACACAGAACATTGTTAGCATCTAAAAAATCTTGTGGAAGACCTCATTAATTTTGGTCACCTTTCAATTGGAGGTGTTAATGATCAAGGAAATAAGTCTATTGCCCTTCCTAACCAAAACACAAATCTTTACCAACCGTATGCCAAAACATAATATTTCATTTGTCAAAGCTAGTGAAACTTCAAAGAATGATGTGATGAATGTTGACATGGATGATGACAACATGGATACTATTGAACAAGATCCTATGGATACTAGTCCTATGGATATGGATACTATTAAAAAGGGTTTAATTATGTTGATCAAAACTCAACATCGTAAGGGTTGAACTAAAAAGCCTCTTGAAATTGTTTTTTCATCTAAGGATATTATTTGAAATGCACTTGATGGTCCTCTTTACATAGCCAACCGAATTAATGATAAGACCACTAATGGGATATTAATTGATCTCATTTGTGGAGAGAATGTGATCACTGAGGAATTATTACTCATGCATGAGCTCTATCAAGAAACATATGAAAAACCAAAAGCATGGATAAAGATGAATAACGGTTTTTGTTACCCTACAATGGGATCGACCACCCTTCCTTTACAAATAGGATAAAAAGAAATAGATGTCTCATTCTCCATCATCTCGACATCAAACCAATTTTGTGTGAAGCTTGGTTACCCTTGGCTGCACTCCATGGAACTCATCCCATAAGTTGTGCATAAATGCTTAATTTTTCCCTTTGACAATGACATTTTCACTATACACCATAGTGGTTTTAACCCTTTGTCTTCCTGTGGAAAATTTTCATTAGATTTATTTTGGACCGAGCCTATGAAACCTATTAAACCTCGAGAAGACTTCTTTTTCAAATCCTATCAAAAGTTTAAGTGAAATGCATAGCAAAAATATCCCTTAAAAACATGTCTCAACCTATGATTGAGCCTATCATCCTTGGCGAAACTATGATCGAACCTAAAAAAATTTAAAACAACCAAGACCAACCTAAGATAGATCCATCACCTATCTCCTATAAAATACCAAGAGCTAATGAAAGCAGTCTCGTAATGCATCCTCAAATAAAATGAGTTTACAAAGCTAAAGAGAAAGTGGTTGAAAAAACTTCCATGGTCCCTTCCGTTCCTCCCTTAGGGAAGAAAAGAAACCTATGGTTGATAAACTCGCTCCTACACAAACGCAACTTGAAATTCATACTAAACGAAATAGAAATGCCCGAGAGTGTAGTCGTAGATGTCGTGCTCTTGCTCAAAGGTTAAGCAAAGAAACACAAAAAAAAATTCAAAATCCAAACTTGACTGAAATAATACACGATGAGTCTCCCTCTTCGCTGCAACAAAAAGATCCTATACTGCAACCGCAATAGGAGCTAAATCCTTCTTTAGACATTATAATTCCAACTCCTATTGTGATTAAATTGGATGATGATGGTGAGATTTCTAAAATTGATGAGTTGGTGCATAATGAATTGAATACATTGTTTTCCTCTTCTACAAGCTTACATGATAATTCTCCTAAGAAGATTTTTGATCCCAATTCTGTACTTGCTATTGTCCCATTGGCTAGTTGTCCATCTTCTATATATGATGAACACGATTGGGATGCAAACGACCTATACTAATAGGTTTTTTTAATGTATATTTTCTATGATTGCATGTGTGTAATGTGATCCCCCATGTTGTTTTGTTTGATCTCCCTCTCTCTCTCTCTTTGTGAAATTCCTCTATTTATACCTACATTATTCTCTATGTTGTAAATATTTTATCTTTTTATTTGTCTTGTGTTTTCCTTTCGGGGATGACGCAGGGCATTGAGACATTTAGGTCTCTTCCATGTTGACCCAAAAGCTTGTCCTTTATCTTTTCTTTGTCTTGTGTTTTCCTTTTTGGGATTATGCAACACATCGAGAAATTTAGGTCTCTTCCATGTTGACCTGAAATATTTTCTTTTTTTCGCTCTCTTTATAACATTCTTCCTATTCCATGAGAATTTGTGGAATGATGATAGTTTCAAGCTCTCTAAAAATATTGTAGCAAGAACATACTGACCCCGAATCCATCGATCCCTTATGTGTTTTGGGATTTTATTTTGGGGGCAACCCCTCCTTCCCTTTCATGACGTAGCTTTATTTGGAAACATATGACTTTGCTTAGGGATTTCTTAATAATCTCTTATGTCTTATTTCTTGTTAGAATTTATCATTTTCTACTTTAAAGTAATTACTCACAGCATGGTATTTAGCAATTTATTTAAAGTGGGGGCATACATTGACATTATTCTTTTTCATTTCATGTTTCATCATGTAGTCTTCTTACTTCATGCGATGCGTCTTTTACTTTGTGGTGACATTGGATGTAATTTCCTTCAAGAGAATGATTTCTCTTAGCATATTATATTCCTCTTAGTGGCTTGATGCGATACACTGCATCCCCTAAGTTGTGAATCTTCTATTCTTTGATTGGTCCTCTCTTTGAGACATTAGGCACAATGTTCCCTAAGTTAAGACCTTACATGAACTAAACGAAACTCCTATGAACATACCTTACACTATTTTGCACTTATATTTTTGGTTATATGACCACCTTGCATAACACACTTTGCTTGCCTTTGGAGCCATCTTCTTTGTTCATGAGTTTCAAGCATACAAAGATTTTCTTGCCTCATGAAGCTCGAAGTTCATTGTTGTGTGGCACCTTGCCAAAGTTATTAGGAGGTATAGCTTTGGTATGGTTATATGTATGGGAGCTAAACTTAGGCATGAATTTCCCATAGCCATTTGCTTGTGAGTGCAAATTGGCCACATGCGTATGTGTCTCACCATTTTGGATACTCACTCAATGGACAACAAAAAGTTTCATTGCCTTAGAGTGAGCATGCATATTTGGAAAAACATCCTAGATCTGACCCACATCATGATGGAAAAATGGCCGAAGCTTGCATCTTTGGAAAAAATGCTAGATCTGACCCATATCGTGATGGAAAAATGGCCGAAGCTTGATCCAGCCCTCTTTTGTTTGGTTTTTTTTTTTCTTCTTTATGTCTTTGGCAGTGTATGCTTGTGCCTTGTTGCTCCTCCTTACATTATCTTCATGTATGTTCTCTTGTGCCTATGTTGGTTTGCCATAGGATGTTGATCTTGGGGACTTGATCATCCCTTTTGATTGTTATCATCCTATCTTACTAGCATTGGTACATTTGAACCTCTCTTGATGCATGTTTTTCTACTTTAGTGTGAGTTTGAAGCAAGTTCCTCATCTCACTAAAGTGGGGGCTAAATGTAGTGTAGAAAATATATCCCTCTACATTTTCACACTTGTTTGGGCCCTTGTAAACTAAATGGACTTAATTGTGCCTTATTTAGGGTGTTGAAAAGTCTTTTCTTGCACTTTCACACTAATCTAGGGTTTTCATTAATTAATTAGGCTTCTTTATGCCTTATTTGGCCTTATTTCACATCCATAAGCCATAATTAATACATCTTTATGAGGATAATCTCAACATGAACTACCATCCAATCATAATTTATGTGTTTTTGGATTGTTTGGCCTAGATTTAGTGATCTAGGACTCATATGCCACCTTGGGCATATGGGTCTAACCTAAGTTTTGGGGCCTCAATAAGGATTTCACATTAATCTAAGTATTTCTTGAAATATGTGTCTGAAGCTTAGCCTAATGGGATTCATACACCTCTTTTTGTGTATGAGTTCTGCTTAGCTTATACCTAATTTAAATTCAAATTATTGGAAGGATTTTATTCTCCTAGATTTGATGTCGTCTTGTAGTGTTGTAATTTTGGGAAATTAGGCATAAACAAGTATAAATACATGGTTATTTCACTCATTTTTCTCCTAACAAGCGATCAAGTGACTTAGCAAGTTGAAAAAGAATCCTTATAGAAAATTAGTGATTACAAGAGTTTACAAGAGCATTCAAGAACCTTCAAGGGCTAATTATGAAGAATTTTGGAGCATTATTCAAGTATTAAGCATCATGTCAAAGTCATCATGCGTCATGTTTTTTTTTGAGCTAATATTTGTGATGTAGGGATTTATGATTCAAGCAAGTATTCAAGTCAAGATCTTCAACATTCAAGCAAGAGTCAAAATCCACATCCATTAGAGCCATTTCATGCATGTTGCATCTTATTCTAGGGTTTGGTGAGTTACAACATTGCTTATTTGTTAATTCATCATTCCTCCTTTTCATTTGATTTCATTACAAGGTTTGATTACCAAAACAGGGTTTGACCAAGGAAAACCCCTTTCTACTAACAAAACAAATTTTTTCCCTCCCTTTAGTATCTTATTTGTAGATCTAGATGGAAGATCTTCTAAGGAGAAAGATTGGAAAGAAGTTGTCAAGTGTGCAAATTTTTCAAAGTTGTCACCTTGTTTATAAGATCATTGAAAGGCATCTATAAAGCAGAATTCAGGAATTCAAATTTGGAAATTAGGTTGAGAAGACAAAGCAAAGGTTGAAGAGTAGATTCAAACTTTGAATTTTTGAAAAATTTGAGTGGAACTGGTACGCCACTTATGGCGTATGAGTCCTTGTATAGTGCTTTTTCTAGTTTTTAGGTGTTCTAGACTTGTCTTTGCCAAATTTGTGTTCCTGCCCATAAACCCTAATCTTGGGAAAAATTGCCCAACCTGGCGTATTAGTCCCAGTGTGCCCTAAAATTATTATTTTCAGCATTTCAAAGCTTGTTCTGAGAACATTCAAGTTTTTAAGTGCACGTCTCTGATTTCTCAGTTTATTGTCCTATTTTACATTCATTTCTAGGTCATTTATTGTAGTCTTGCATATCATTAAGTTACATAGTTAGGTCTTGCATGTTACTTGTCTTTCCAAGCCCTAGCTTGGTGATGAAACCCCTTTTAGTCCTTTATCACACCCTAAGACATCCCTATTGTAGATATCTTCCCCTCATTTCCTCCTTGGATTGAGATCTCTTGGGTTTCCTTGAATGAGAAGTGAAGAAAACTTGGTTTTCTATACCCTAAACTATAGAGCGAAATTTTTCCACCTTTCATTTATGTAATAATATTATTTTTTTAATAGTTAAATTTTACACAGGAAGATGAGATGTGACATCTAGACCTAGGTAAAGATAAGGAAATGGTGAGGGAGCTCATGATTACAATATTTAAAAAGAAGTATTTGGGCGAGTTGGAAGAGGTTGTCCACATTGCTCGCTATGGTGTGGGCATACCTTATCCAAAAGACATCTTAAGTGTGATGGAATAAGTGGTAATGGTCAGGTGGCTCCCCTTATTTGAAAAATTTCATTCCATAATGCCACAATGCTAGTTTACAATTTCTGGGAGATTTTGATTTTTGCTAAAATCACATATTTTTAGAAAATATAATGATCTAAGCCTTAAAAATTTCCATCTAGAGGATTCCAATTGAAGAGGGTTTGATCAAACCACCTACCCCTTGGATAGAACCCTGCTAGTTTTAAACCATACATATAACGAAGTCTCCTTTACACCTATCAAAATGCTGATAAAAAACCACTTTTGATTTACCTTTTGGGGGATCAAATGAATTCATTTAAAATTTATTTTTTGTAAGTATGTAGTACTTATTACAAGCTTCCCAAAAAGTATAATTTTAAATAAATTTAATTTAATTATTATATTTATTTTTTATTTCTTGTGAATGTAGGTTTTTCACCAAAAATCAAGCTCTCTGTTCTGCACAAGTGGAAAAATAGAAGATTATCAATTTTTTTTTTAAAAATATGAGTGCACTAGATATTGAAGTCCTTAATCCAACAAAAAAAAAAAATGAATTTCGATACATACAAAAAAGGTTATATGTTATATGGTTTGCCTATGTCTGAATTGTAATTGGTTTGACTTCGAAACTTGATTAAGGAAAAAATATTCAATAAAACACTATGAAACCATTAATTGGAAGCACTAGATATCATAGTTACAAATATAAATTCGAAAAAATTAGAATTTTATCTTTCATGGAAAAAAAAATATGTGTTATACGGTGAGCGTCACTCCTTAAAAATGGTGTTTATTGAAAAAATACTAGTTTTCGAAGGAGATGGGAAAAAAAGTGCAATCTGATTACAAATTTTTTGAAAAAAATATATTTAGAATCTACAGAAAAATGTCACAAATCACTAGTTTGCATCATCTTCAAATTCCTCGTGGTTTAGCTGCTATAGGTGTCTGAAAATGAAGATTTAGTTAGAAAAAATCAGTTCAATGTCCCATTTGGCCAAAAATTGTAAACCAGTAAATAAATGGATACAACTATATAGGGCCAAGGTGCACCAAGGATGTGAATTCTTGAAGCGAGTTTCCAATTTGGAGCTAGTTTATGACCTCAATTGGCTCCATGATTTCTCCTATCAGGGGTTGGAGCATGGTGTTTAAAACTTATTAGTAGTTTAATACTATAGTCATAGAGGCACATATGTATCTAGCATAGTATATCTCTAGGATGTAGACATTCCCTAGATTTTGGTATGTATTTTATCAAGCAAAAAATAAATTTATTATTAATATAATATGTAAACACCATATGTAAATTCTTTTGTTAATATAATATATGGGGAAGCCCCTAGGTTGCAATTTACCAAGCAAAAAAACATATTATTATTTTCTTTGATTAAGATAATGAATTTTCTTAGTTCCATATTTAGCTATTTACTTTTTTATGGAATTGATATGTCCCAATAACCTTGCACATGTGTCTTATTTTGTAGGATTAAGAATCTTGGAAATTTTATCATGTTGCTTACTTGTGAAAATTTGGCATTAGGTTGAAATTATTTGAGACCAAGTTAGCTATTATAAACACCTTATTGATAGCTATTGAGAATAAAAACTAAATTACATGGGGAGAAATGTTATGAAATTTTTTCCCCAAAGTGAAAATAAAGTTATGTCAACATTAAAAGGAGATAGAAAAATAAAGGAGAATATGATTCTATGGTTAAAATCGAGATTAATGAAAAATATTTATGGAAACTCTTTTAAAAGAGAGGAATAATTATATTTATTAAATAATAATTAAAAATAACCTTTGTGAAAGGGTGTGATGGTTTGAAAACAAACCCTTAAGGCTTATACCTCTTTATTACCATCAAATAACTTTTATCTTACCCCCAAATGACTTTTACATTTTAACCACTAAAAAACTTTAAAATGTAAGTGACCTCCCTAGGGGGCAACCTTATCTAATTGATCTTTCGAGTGTAAACTCCTTAGTGAGGGACCCATTTACATCCACTTGTGCAACAACATATTTTAACAAAATTTTGACCATATTGCAAAAATTATTAGGGAAACCAAATTCCTCCAGGGTCATTCTTAAAAGGACCATTCTATTATGTCATAGGATTTTTCAAAATCTAGGAGCAATATAGTTGAATTTTTCTTGGAATGTTTTGACCACTCTATGGTTTCTAGATAGAAATTATATTTTCAAGGATATATATTACTTTGATGAATCCTATTTGGTTACTATTCAAAAAATTAGGGAGGATGTTAACCAACCTCAGTGCAATTATTTTTTCTAATATCTTATAGGACACATTTAGCAATTTAATAGGTCTTTAGTTATTTATTAATGTATTGTAACCTTATTTTGGGAGTATTTTAATGATACATTTTTTAATGTTTCTACCCAATGAACCTCTCTCAAGATCTTCCTTGTAAACATGATACAAATCTTCACTAATCCAATCAATGAATGTTCTATAGAATTTTATCGGTAACCCATCCTCACTTGGGGATTTATCATTATTCAAGGTCATGATAGATTTTCTAATTTCCTATATGGATATTTCCTTACATAATTTAGTTACATCCTTTTCAAATATTTTTTTAGGATGATTTGTTTTGTGTATGCTCGAGCATTGTTGCTTGCCTCATTATCACCTTCAGATGTAAATAGTTCTTTATAGAAATGAAAGAATTGTCTCTTAATATCCACCTAGTTAGTGAGAGGATTTCCTTCATGCCATACTTGTTCTATTTTCTCTTTGATACCTTTGTACTTAATGTACATAAAGAAGTTCAACTTTGTACAATTGTCACCATTATTTAGCCAATTTAATCTGGATCTCATTTTTAGTCCCTAAAATTTATTAACTTGAAGCCTTCTTAGTGAATCCCTAGCTAATGAGATCTCATCACACAAAGTCTCATTGCATGGATCCTTTTGAAAAATATCTTCAACCTTTAATAGGTTTTCTTGAAGGAAGTTCTCCTCTTTCCTTCTATCCATGGCTCTCTTTTTTCCAAATATTTGAAATAATATCCTCCATCCTTTCACATTGTGCTCCCACTTCTCAATTACACTTTTATCCCTAAGTATCCAATTATTAATTCCCCTAAGGGTAGAAATTTCAGCCTTGCATTCCTCCTCCTACAATAGATTTGTATTGAAGAGGAAGTTGCCTTCCTTCTTCTTTTCCTTTCTTCTCTCATTACCAAGCATAATTCTAGCCATTATGGGATGATGATCAGATAATGAATAAGGGTACACCTCCACCTTAAAAACTTCCCTAATTGAGTCAAATTTGAAGTGATCTTAGTTAGCATAAAATTTGACTAACCTACAATAAATTCTCCTACCCCCTTTATGGGAATTGCACCATGTGTACCCTATAATAGTGTTATATTTCTTCATCCCTTCAAGGGGGTCACGAAAGTTAAGCTTATCTTTCATTATTTTCCATAAATATTTCTCATTTACCTTCCAATCCATTTCTATGCCCCCTTTGTTTTTCTTTTCTTCATTATGCTCAATCATATTAAAGTCACCACCCAAAATCCAAGGTAAATCCTTCAAGTTACCAATCCACTTCCACAATTCAATTTTATCTATATAATAATTGGGAGCATAGATGGAGAAAATGCTAAGTTTTTTGTCTCCTTTCTCAATTGTTATCTAGACCGCCCTATTGCAAGGGGAGACACCAAATGTAGTTACATGTTGGTACCAATTATTTGATATTAGTATAGCAACACCACCTCTCCCCTATTCATTCTCAGTTACATAATGTGATGAGTTATTCCAAATCAAAATGAGATTGGTCTCCAAGGTAAAGTTGATAGCTTTAACCTCCTAAAGGAGGACCATATCTTTGCTTTTGTCCAAGTTAAGAAACCTTTTGACAATATGTTTTCTATCAGGGGACTTGAGCCCCCTTACATTCTAGGATTTAGAGTTAAGGTTCATGGAAATCAATCCTTGGGGGTATTATTTCTCATTTCTAAAAATTTCTAAATATTTTGGGATCTTATCTTCCATTTCTAGCCTTTTGGAGGTCAACACTAGGATTACCACACTTATTTTCTTCCTTTTTGCTTCGTAATATGTAAAATACCTCTATCAATTGGGATAATTTTACCTTTCCCTTTCCTCCTTGTACCTTTTTGTACATGGGGGGAGCTAAAGTATTTGTAATTGTCTTCCCTTCTGAGATATTCTTGTTATCTAAAGATCCACTATCTTCTATAGGATTCACTTTAAGACTAGGTTTATCTTTATCATCTAGCTCATTAATAGGTTGAAGGAATAAGTCCTTATTATTTCTATTATTTATAACAGTTCCCCTCCCAAGAATATTCTTGTCACCAAGGCTGACCATAGTCCCATGGCAGATAGTCAAATATTACTCATTATTTTTGTAACTTGTGTTGCTTTTGTGTTTGTACATGTGTTGGAAGTTTTGTTTGTATCACCCATATCTCCATTGTTACCTTGGATGGAGAAAGCCTTTGGGGAGTATTTTTGGGAAAGATTTCTTCCCTCAAATTTCAAAATATTAGTAGTCTCCAAGGTAAAAGTAGGGGGTTGCCCACTAATCCTTCAATTTTTGTGTTCAATTTATATTTTAATTCCATACTCGGGCTAGAGGAGGTCAAGCTTCTACTTTTACCTTGTGAGCTACTATCATTCTAACTTTTGAGTTCCATTTATAAGACAATATTTCTTACAATAGACGATGTTTTATTATTAGATCAATTTTGTTGCGAGCAATCATTTTCCCACTATTTGAATCCTTCTCCTTGGTGCTTGATTTATTTTCATTGAGCCTGTGTCTAATTATAAAATCTTCAGACTCCATTGAGTCTTTACAAATTTTAAAGTTTTTCTCCTATTTACTTATCTCCATGTTTTGTCTATTTTTTTCTAATTCAAGTTGTTGTGCTTTTTTTTCCATTTATTTTGTTAGGCTCCATCCCCAACTTGAAGTCGAACTTATTATAATCATTCCCTTATAGCCTAGATTTTTTGGATCTATTACTATCAGAATAAAAACTATCTTTTCTTTTTAAATTTTTCTAGCTCTTCAATTAGAAGACTAAATTGATTTGTTACTTTTACAAATTATTACTAGTCTTGCTACTCTTTTTTTTTGAATTACTAGCTCGACTAGGGTTTTTGGGAGAATGAAACTCTCCTTTTGTCTCTCAATCACTAGGGGTTTTGGGTCTAGGGTTATCTTTACTACTATCCATCCCCATCATTGGATATCCTTTATCCTCTTCTATTAGACTCTTAGTTAGGGTTTTTGAACCCTTTTTATTATCCCCTTGTCTTGAGCTTTCAATAAGCCCTTTAAAGTTAGTCTCAAAGCCATTTATTTATTTTTCATGTTAGGGTAAATTTTTTCCTAAGAATAATAAGGAAATTTCTTCTTATGTGCCCTTCTTTCCTACACAGATAACATGTATTGATACCCCCAATATTTTAACGATGCAAGTAAAATTACCTTCTTCACAATTGATTTCTAGCACTTCAGGAACTTCCACCCCCAGGGCTAGTGAAACTAGGGCTTGGGCATCCTTGTCTAGGAGGAATATTTTTGCCTCCTCAACCCTAATTACCTTTTCTATTGGATCCAAAACCTGTGCTAAAAAATTTCACAGATGTAGAGGGAAATTTTTAACAATAGCCCATCTAGGGAATGATAAGGTCAAAATTTCCTCATTTAGGGCATTGAGTTCCCATACTAGGGAACGTACTATACATTTCCCTATATTCCAAAATTGTTTATTCACAACTAACTCTTGCATTTTGTGATCCTTTAAGAAAATTTAGAAAATCCTTTTCTGGACCATTCTACAAAATGATGAGCTTGAAAACCTAATTTATTTTACCATATATTCGACAATCATTCATGGTCGATCCTACAATACTGGTTTACAATTTTTGGGCAAACTGGACACTAAACTGATTTTTTTAAACTAAATATTCACTTTCGGGCTCCTATAGTGGCTAAACCGTGAGGAATTTGAAGATGATGAAAACTAGTGATTTTTTAGGTTTTGTTTATAGATTCTAAATATATTTTTTTCAAAATTTTTGGAATCAGATTGCACTCCTTTTTCCATCTCCTTCAAAAAATAGCTTTTAAAAAAAAAAAACATTTTTAAGGAGTGACGCTCACCGTATACAACATAACTTTTTTTGGATGAAGGATAAATTCTATTTTTTTCAAATTTAGATTTGTAACTACGATACCTAACACTTTCATTTGGTTTCATAGTGTTTTATTAAATATTTTTTCCTTAATCAAGTTTTGAAGTCAAACCAATTACAATTGAAACATAGGTGGACTGCATACAACATAACTTTTTCTGTATGTATCGAAATTCAATTTTTTTTTTTAATGGATTAAGGACATCAATAGCTAGCCTGAAAATATTTTTAAATTTTTTATTTTGAAAATATGCTATTTTTCCACATGTGTAGAATAGAGAGCTTGATTTTTGGTGAAAAACCTACGTTTAATAAAACTAAAAAAAAACATACATAATTAAACCAAACATATTAAAATTATATCCATTGGATAGATCATTTGGAGGACTACCATGATCATTTGAAATAAATTTTAAATGAATTAATTTGATCCCCTAAAAGGTAAATCAAAATTTATTTTTTATCATCATTTTGATAGGTGTAAAGGAGACTCTGTTGTAGGTGGTGGGTCTCAAAAACACTAGTTCGAATGAACCACGAGATGTTGCCAAGCTCCCACAATGTTATTGGCCAACTAACAAGGCCAACCAGTACAGTTGAACCTTCTTCTCTTAAGGCTTTGCTAAACCTGGGCGGGTGTACTTATATGAATGTTGCAGATTTTGAAATATGCTTCCTACTTGACTAAACTATCCACAAATGGCAATTTGATAGTGGAGAGGTATGATCTAAATTTGGTATAAATTGTATATGCAATATCAAGGTAAAAATTAATGTGTTTAGTTAAGAGATGTAAATAAAATGGATAAAACTAAATGGTGAAATGGGGAAGACCAGTGCCTTGTTGGGTAAATGGAGTCAATGGAGTGTTATGATGGACAACTAATATCGGCTACAATTCTGGCTGTTTGGCACTTTGAGAATGAGATTCTATGACTGGAATACAAATTCATTAAATTTATGACTTGCGTAAATGTGTAAATAGGTAACTGGCAAACTCTTCTTATGAATCCCAATGATATCTTTCCAGGTTACTATGATTACTTGAAAGAGTTTAATCCTTCCTTGAAGGAGCTAGTCAAATAAACCACACAAGAACATCAAATGTGTTTTGACAAATTAAATATATTCTTGATATCTTAATTTGAACAATAGGAAAAGACCATTATGGAGACAGTATGAAAGCTATATCAACCACAAAGCTCTTCTTATTAATCCCAATGTTACTTCTAGGTTACTGTAATCAATTTAAAGGAGTTTAATTCTTTAAGAGAAACCAATTAACTGATCACACAAGAGCAACAAATGTGTCTAGATGAAACTGAGGTATCAACTTGGATATGCAGATTCAAATAACAGAGAAATAACACTATGGAGACAACCCAGTAGTTGCTTAATTTCAACAAACAACAAACACCAATATTGAGTCACAAAAATTAATATCTTCCATTGGTTTCTCCAAAAAAAAATTATACATGCTTCATGGTCTCCATTGTAAAATTTATATGATAAATATTTTGAAAATAATTTCAATATATTTCCTACCCTACTCCTAAATCTACCTTCTATCTCCTCTTTTTGATTCTATCTGATATATACATCACATCTCCAATAGTTGTGATCCTTCGTTGTCTGTTGGTTGCATCTCTTCATTAATTAATCGCCTTTTGACAAATTAAAATAGTTTAATCTTATTCCTCATCTTTATAACCTCTGTGAAAATATTTTAATGATTATTATAATCATTTCTTAACTGGCAATCTTCATTTTATATTTCACCCGAAATGTATTTTCAATGCTTCTTGGGGTAAAAATTATCCCCTTTGTATTTACCTCCTCGTGAATTTTAATTTTGATCTACTACCATTCTTCCTTTTACCCGTACTATATTTAATCAAATATTTCATATTTCGGTGAAAAATATTTTATCTTATAAAGAAATTATTATATATCTCCATCTTCATTCAATAAATCCTCTTTTTATATTGCTCTCGCAACTTCATATTTGAATCTTTTTATTTTTATCCATATTGTTAGCATCCTTTCTAATACTCATTTCCACCTTTAACCCTTCGCCATGACTTACCTTGGTAAAAATGTGAATTTGTATTTTCTAAAAATGACATTCCCCTTTTACTATAATCATTCTTTATTCACTCTTTTCTTTTTATTTGACAATATAAATATATCGGGGTGACTTTGCTCTTGTCGCGAGACTCCAAACAACTTCTACCGATATGGTATCTCTCACCGATATGTTCCATCGGCATGACTTACACTGTGATCGGTGTAATTTAAAATTCTCCCTCCGACTGGCTTGCTCTTGCCGATGACATTTAGGGATTTTGCTCTGGCCTTCTGTGGGATGCGAGAGAACTATTTAGGGTTACTTTCTATTCTAGATGAGCCTCTTGAAATGCCATGAGCCATCACTATCGAGATCAACCATGAATTTTCCAAAAATCAATGCTAAGATCCAACCGAACAGTCCATTTTTACTCATCCCATATGAACATTAAAACATCAATGGTGCCTGCAACATATTTACTAATATCTCAGAATTGCGTGCATCATTGAATTTAGAATACTTTGCAACTCTCCCAGCATGACCCTCTAATTTAGTGGTTTCTCTTGTGCTTATTCTCTTGAAAAAGCGAAGGGCCTTCTTCTCTCGTGCAATCATTGTCACTCATGCCCTCGACTTCTCCATCTTTTTCATTGCATTCACCTTCAAGCGTACACTTCCTAGGTATTCTTGTGGACAAGTTGGGTTGATTTCAATCATGCTCTCCAGAGGAACCTTCATCTTGGAGTGGGAAATTTCCTATGTAAAAGTTTTCCTTGTAATATCAAAGTAACCCCTTGCAACTGGCGCACTAGTCACTCCATTTGCAGCGCAAACATTTCTTAGTCTCTGTCCCAACGCTCTATAATATAGTTCTTCAACCTTCTCAAGATGTGTTTAAAGTTTTGAAATCTTCTGCATTATGACGCCATCACCAAAACATAATATGTAATTTGGGGTCGCCTTATCTACATTTCTCACCAACATGGGTTCTCCCATGTCCGTTTAGCATAAAGAGCCAACGCTATTTTTCTTTAACACAAGTGTGGAATCAAATATGTTCCCAAAAATTAGCATAACTTCGATGTAGCATTTGTATATATTGGTGGAGACATTGATTTTATCCATGATTTGGTCTAAGATCCACTGCAACAGTACCCTTGACTTTCGAATAGTTTTGGATGCTCAATCACCTCTTTAGTTTCCTTAATATGTTTGATCAAGTTGCAACTCTTTCTTTGATAGCTATTGGCAGATCAATTGTTGAGTGTTCGAAGGTAGCTTCTATTTTCCATCAATTCAAAGGTCAATGACCTCTTTGATTAATCTTCTCTCAAGCAACAATTTTTTTCTCACCTCTGGATTTCATCGTTCTCCTTCAATTTCTTTTAGATCTATTCTTGTTTCTTTCTATTTTCTCTATTATGGATTCAAAAATCTATAGCGATTTCAAACTACATCGTGGCTTTAACTCCTTTGATACAATATTGGATTTGTGATCTGCACCCTTCTCTTTTTGATTAGGCAACAAAATATAATTTCTTATCTAACATGGAGTGACAAGTCTTCCAAAAATACTACAATCTCACAAACTTGGCAGTGGCTTAGAATCCTCTTAAACATTATGCATTGCTTCCATTATAAGTTCATAGAATACCACTTCTACTTTCACCCTTCTACTCTTTGGTGTGTATCATGAAACAATAAAGCATTAGTCAATGAAAATTATATTCAATTCCTTTATTAGCAAACCCAAGAACTAGTAATCTTGAGATGACTCCTTCTAGCTGGAAACTCTTGGAAACACTTGGAATCTGTAACAGATTGGTTATTTGCAGATAGGGAGAAAATGTGTTCTTTGATCAAAATGCATTGCTTACTCATTAGCCACAATAACATTATTCCCTGATTCCCTAATTCGCATAGCTTTGCCTAATTCACTGTTTCACAGAGGCCTTGAATTATGACCTTTCAAGTTAGGATACTTGGGGCAGAGATTTTGTCTTTTTATTTCCGTAAAATTTTACTTAACATTTTTCACATTATCTTCCTGTAGGGAGCATAAATAAGAGTGTGGTAGAATTATACCCATATAACCCTATTAAGAGTTTCAAGATTTGTTCTGCTTTTCTCACATAATCCTCTGATCAAATTGGTGTATTGAGAGCATAAATCCCAATAATTGGACTTCATGACACTTTATCCCTTTTAATTATTCCATCAAAATGCATCTTAAAATGAAACAGATTTTGCTTTCTGACTCCTTTTACTGTGATAAAATGATTGAAATGGCCTCCAAAATTATTTTGGAAAACTAATCAAACATTCTCCAAAAGCCATGAGGATACACCAAAGTGTTATTTGAAGGTGGGGGAGTATTCTTTTAAAATGGTTTGGCATGAACTTGTCAAAATTGAAAACTGCCAATGGTCAAAGTAGCTTACTCAGTGATTTTCTGCAAAATTGTGCCTGTCAAACTTAGTTGAAACTCACCAATTTGCAAATTTGTAAAAATATCAAATCACTTCCTGTGAAGCCATAACTTAGGGGATTGGTTCATTTGGGGTTCATGAGTATGTGAGCAAAGTGGATTTTCATCAATCTTTGTTGTTTGCAAAATATCAAATGCCAAAGTTGACCTCAGTGAAAGTTTTTTGGAAATGCAGATGCAAAAATTGTGTGAAATCATTTTTCTTTTGGCTTTGAAAAAATACCAAACGATGTCTTGAAGCTTTGAAAATTGACATGGAGGTACATCAAGATAGGGAGAATCTGGAACATTAATCGTTTTTTCATGAAACCCTTTCAATTTATTAACATTTATCCCCAAAGTTGATCATTTTAACATAATCTTCACTGTTCTCACAACAGATTTTCTCAAAAACCCTTCAACATGTCGCTTTGAAACTTTGTCAAATTTGATTGTATGGAGCTGAAAATTGATGTGCACACTCACATATGTTAGATGAACACACCTCCAAGATGGCATTGCATGAAAATGACCAGATTCAAAATTATGATTTTTCATAATGTGCTCTTTGGGCCACTTTTTCAATTGAGTTTCTGAGTGTTGTATTAGAAGATTATTATGGTGTCTTCAAATTTTCCCAAAATTTAATTGTTCCAATAGTAGGTATGGTTTAAAACTACTGGGGTTCTATCCAAGGGGGTTTGATCTAAGGTGGTTTGATCAAAGCCTCTTCAATTGAAATGCTTGAAATGGAAATTTTTAAGGCTTAAATCATTATATTTTCTAAAAATATGTGATTTCAGAAAAAAATAGAATCTCCCAAAAATTGTAAACCAGCTTTGTGGGATCACCCTCATCCATGTATTTTCTGGTCAAGAGTTTCGTGACATCCATGACCACTAAAAAATAGCCACATCTTTTAATCCATTGCATTCATTGTTAATAGCATCATTAATTTCAGAATTAAGAGAGATTATAATTTTCCTAGGGTTCATAGACGGGCACTTACCTTGTCCCCCTCCATCTGAATCACCCTCGTCACCCACTTTGTTAGGAAGCACTTTTAACTTAGTGCTAGGTGAGAGACTAGTTTTTTCTTATACACAATGTCCTGAAATGATTTATCTTGCAAATTAAAAACCCCATCCCCGTTTGACCCACTTGTAGAGTCCTTGGGGTCATCCATATTCCCCTCCATTAATTCTTACATGCTGTGAAAACTAAAAATGAAGGGAAAAGCATAAATGATAACAAAGAAATGAAATCAAACACATAATAAACAACACTTGTAGAAGGAAATAAATGAGAATAATTTTAAAGTTTTAGAAGGAAATGCATGGAAGGAATTCAAACCTTCATGGGGGAGGGCCCTGAATCCTCCACACCACGCTCAAAACCATAGCCTATACACCACTCCTCAAATCGCTTGCTCAATTAGAAGCTAAAAATGTCAATAATAGAGGACTAATTGTGTACTTGTTTCCATTCAATTATTAAGAAAAGAGGATAGTCATGTAGTTCAAAATACATGATTATCATCTTGGGATGTTTTCAAATGTTGGAAATAGGTGACATAGAACATGTTATGCATATAATTCTCTTCTATGTAATAATATGATAATATTTTTATTAATTTTTAATTGAAGAAGAATAAAACTTTTTTTTTACAATAAGAGTTTACATGAATGGGAAAATTGTAAAAGTTACAAGATGGAAGATCTAGTACATAAAATTGTATTAGCTCTTTGTAAAATCATGATTTACTTCACATAATTTTTATTTAAATTAGAAAATTGAATTAAAAGAATTAATAAGATCTAGAATTTATGAAATAAAACTATAGATGAAATTAAAGTGATAGATTTACTAATATATTGATTATTTTTGGCAAGTTATGACGTAGATTCAACTTAAGCTAGTGAGAAAAATAGCTAAATTATAGGGGGAGAAATATTATGGAACTTTTCCCAAAAGTGAAAATAAATTTATGAAAGCACTAAAAAAAGATAGAAAAAAGGAGAATATGATTCTCGTTAAAATGGAGATTAATGAAGAATATTTATGAAAACTCTTTTAAAAGAGAGGAACAATTATATTTATTAAATGAAATTAAAGGAAAACTTTGTGAAAGGGTGTGATGGTTTGAAAACCAACCCTTAAGGCTTCTATAAAGTGCTTATGTGAGACTTGGAAATGTGCATGGAGATCACTCAAGGAAGATGAAGGTGGTTTGGTGGGATATGAGCACTGGAGATGGGGGCACACAAAGTGTGCTCAACTCAGGGTACAAAATACACTCGGGATTGTCCTATCAAGGGCTTTGATGCATTTTCATGGTGCGTAAGCACACACTATGTTTTTACATAGGCTCTTTGAAGTGTGTCATAGCTATGAGGGCCAATACAATTGAAATATTTCTAGGGTGAGAATGATCATTCCAAGTGTTAGTGTGAAAAGAAGTATTATCAAATTAGTTGAATTTTAACCTACTTAGTAGAGTCCTAGTCACACTACATTTAAGATCACTTAGAGGTTATTTAGGATTTTGTATTACCTAATCTAGACTCACCAAGTGTCTCAACACTTGTTCATAAAGTCGTACACTTATTTCATAATTGGACGGGTAGTCAGAGTTTAAATCCTACCTTCTCACCTCTTCATCCTTGCCTCTATAAGAAAGGCTCATTTGTACATTTTACAACACATCACATGCTTATGGAATTTTCTCATTTTAGGGTGAGTGTAGGATCATGGGGGTCCAAAAAGTGGTGATATGACAAAAAAGTGGTTGATGACTTTTTTTATCCGAATTTGATGAAATGAAAAGGGTTTATTGAGAAAATTGTCAGATTTCCAAAATATAAGATGTGCCTTATTTGGAATTAAATGGGTAATTATTATTAATTTTCTACATAAATTCTTACTAAAGTCCTAATTAATAGGCCGATTGAAAAACATCTATAATTCTTAAACGATTTCACATTTTTAAAATTTGAAAGATGCGTCACATTCTATGCATCCCATACTATAGGATTAAAGAAAATGAATTTCATAAAAGTTTGACCAAGTTATGGTGGTCAGACAAACATGTTTTAATAATATTTAAAAAAAATTAATAAAAAATTCAGAACTAATTATTTACTTGCAAAAAAATTATTGAAAAAATGTGGCATATCTGGGCATGTGTCCTCTACTTATATCAAAAGTTTTAAAAATATATATTATTTTTTTCTTATACTTAGGTTGGTCAGACATACACCTGCTTTTTATTTTTTCCTAAAAAATTTAGTACTATTGCATTGAAATTTCAAATTTTCACCAAATAGATTTACTTATTTCCAAAAAAAAAATAGTATCTTAGAAAGTAAACTCAATTTGTTAAAAATTGTGTTCTTACATATTTTTCAAATTATGTTAATAAATTATTCAAAATTTTATGTCAAGTTTCTTAACTCTATTTTTTTGAATTTTCATTGCCATTTAAGGGCCTAGTTTGGACCCCCATGATCCTGCACTAACCCTTTACATATATTCTCATTTGTGGATTGTTTTGAGTTTGCAAGCAACTCTTGGCTGCTCCAACATGGCATTAGAGAAAGCTTGCAACTACAATCCATTTTTCTCTTAAATTTGTGAGGCTTGTGAGCATCAAGTTTCAAAAAGTGCATTCTTGAATAAAATGGACATCATAGTTGCACTCAAAAGGGTTGAGAGACGATTTTTCATTTATAACACTTGTATTTTGGCAATAAATTTTTTTTGGAAGTTTTGGAGGCCCATCCATGTATGGATTCATATGGTTGCAACAATGTATTGTATTAGTAAATTACCTCAATGCTTGTGCATTCATCTCAAGATATGTGTTGTCTCGACATCTGTGTAGCAATTTTTTTAATATATAAATATTTTGTATCTAGTGCAGTATTGTGCAGTGATGACATCAACAGTTAGCGAGTGTAGTAACTTGTTGATGTCCTCACTGCACAATCAAAACCACTTGTGCCCCTTTTGGGTGGTTTTCCAACTTTTGAAAGGTGGTTTCTAATTTTTTAGGTAGTTAAATTGGAAAAAAACAAAAAAGTGGTTTTAGAATATTTTGCCCAAGAGGAATATTTTGGTAGAATCTTGGAAAATTCCACTATTGATGTCATTATTTTTCAACCCCAAATTTTCCCCTTCACCATTGGCCTCTTTTTTATTTTTGGCTCAACTTCAAGAGTCTCGTTCTTAGGTATACAAATGTCATTTTGAGTGATTTTTTTCATTCTACGTATTTTTCATCATCTATCCAGTGATATAATTTTTTTTGTAGTATGATGTACTGATTTATTTAAAAATTTAGATTCTGAAAGGACACCTTGCACAATTCCCATTTTTGGAACTTTAGAGGGCTCATTTGGGATCATACAAACTCCTTTTTGGGTCCCATTTTTTTGAACTTACATGATTTTTCAAACTCTATATAGTGGTGATGTTAATTTTTCATAAATATATTTTAGAATTTTAAATTCTCAATATGTCTCTTTTGAGGTTTTGTACATCAAATCCACTTTGTGTAATTCGTAATGCACTAAAATAAAATGACATGTCACTATATCATTTCAGGGCAGTCATTATTTGAATAATGGGGGTTTTTATTTTTTAGTTTTATCATTTCCTTGAGGTTTGAAAGACATACTTGATATATGTTTTCATTGTCCACCTCATGATAGAAACTTGTAGGAACTCAAAACAACAAATAAATTTGTAAATGTGAGCTCATATAAAGCATCACACCAACTAAATGTGTGTTCCTTAGGGAGGGAATTCGGTACTTACATTGAAATATAAAGTGTAATGGGGGGTTATGTAGTACCTTAATTTTCCATCACAATAATGGATCCTTGTGATTATCACCTCATGCGTGTGTGCCTTGATGCACACCATTTTTTTGTTTTTTGGTACATCCTTTTGAACTTGATGTTGGGTCTAAATTCTTGTGCACACCTTTGTTATTGATTTCAGTTGGTTTACCTAGACTTATTCCTTTTTAGCATTAAGGGGGGAATTATCATAGAGTTATGCTAATTCTTCCTTGGTTTCAATGGAGTAGTGGAGGAACCTTCTACTTTTGTGGGTTCTCATAGACCTTCTATCTTTGTTTCTCTTATGGGGGGATCATTTTAGTGAATCATATTTTGTGAGATTCTAGTACTTATGTAGAGCATCGTGATGCACATTTTAGTAGTGTATTACATGTCACTCATGCATTTGTTGATTGTACTCTAGATAACAGTGTACTATTTGCATCTTCAACTTCATAGAGTTCGATTTCCCTTGTGTCATATGTGTATTCATGGTTGAGTAGTGTTTTATATGTTCACTCATGCAATGTTTTGTATCTTTTATCTTGATCTACATTTTTTGGAGGTTCATTGATTCTAGCAAACACCAATCATCTTTGGCAAAGTTTAAAGATTTGACATGCTTAAGGAGTTCTTCATCATCATGTTCCTATCTTCATGGGACATCTTTTTAGGAGGTCTTATCCTTATCTTTCTATCTTTTGGAGAGGAGTTTTATTCCCATTGGGTTTTATCCGTTTTCTCTATTTGTGAGAGATCATTATTGTAAATGAGAACCTTACCAGGCCTTGTTTCTAGAACTCATATTTCAAGTGTTTAGCTTACTCTCTAAGTATCACTTAAGGGAGTGTTAGTGTGATAAACGGTATTAGCAAACTAGTTAGCTTTTAGCCTATGTAGTAGAGTCTTATTCACACTATACTTAAGCTCACTTACAGGTTATCTAGACTTTTGTCTCATATCATGTAGACTCACCAAGTGCCTCAACACTTTTCCATAGAGTCTTACACTTGTTTCATACTTGGAGGGGTAGTGAAAGTTTGAATCCTACCTTCTCACCTCTTCATTTTTGCATTTATAAGAAAGGGTCATTTGTACATTTTACAACACATAACATGCTTATGAATTTTTTTTATTTTGTATATTGTCATTTGTGGATTGTTTTGAGTTTGCAAGCATATCTTGGTTGCTCCAACATTAAGTGCTCTAATTTTCAGATAAGTTTTGGAAACCCTTGATGCTAAAATATTCTAGGAATATAGTGTATATAATAATTTGATGATAATATGATTGAGTTAGGTAGTTGTGTTATTCAATTTACTATTTTAATTATTTAATTTAGGATCCTTGCCAAATTATCACATGTACAATTTTACATTAATTATTTTAATATTGATTATTCACATCTATTTTAATAATAGTGCATCTTGTAAATGATCTTAGCTCTAATATTTAATCTATTAAATCTATACTTAAACAACTTTAGGAGAAAAATATTGTTATAATTAGATTATAGTTGAAATAAATGGTGGGAAATGAATCACCTATTTATTTACAAATTCAAACTATAAAAAATATCTATAGGGGCCTCATGCCTCATTGATTCATGATATTATAGGCCCACACGGGTTAATAGAAATTCTAAGTTGTATTTGTCAATATAATTTAGAATGCATTCGTCACAAGAAATTTAGATGCTCCTACTTACTATTTATGCAAAATAGAAGCAAAAAGCTTAAAATTACAATCATCTTGGGTAGACTTTACCAAACAAAAGAGTCATTGCAAGAATTATACCAATCTAAACTACATGTCACATATTGAAAACAAGATCTCTATTTCTTATTTACGTAGAATTTTGAAAATGGCATTAGTATATGAACTCTATGCTACCTAGATTATTTGCAACCATCAAATTTAAGGGCATATAATCCTTGGGTATAAAAGGCCATGATAATAAAGAGGATAAAATGAAAGCAATTGAAAACATAATTATATATAATTTCTAATTCAAAAAAACTACCAACTGTAGACTTCAAAGTGAATATGGCTCCAAAAGCAAGTAAAATTTTGATAGTAATAGTGATATGGTCCAAAATTAAATTAAATATTAATAACAAATATGATTAAGATTTATAATGATATTATAAACTGTTGACAATTAGGCTCCAATCATGCATTATTTTCTATAATAACATAATTTAATTTAAAAATTTAATAAAATAATACTTAACCCATTTAAGCAACACCAAACCAAACTTTTATTTAAAATGTGATTTATAACTTGTGCCCCAATTCAAAACATTCACCCATTTTCAAGTTTCTAGGAGCTTTGGATGCACACAATATCATAATTAACAAACTAATCTCGTAATAAAATATCCAATGTGAAGGATTTTCATGTTGGAATTTATTATTCTCTCGAGCCTCCTACTCATCCGTCACAACCCCCTACTATTCACCTACCTATCAGGAGCCCTTTCTGTTTTGGGGATTATCCCTGTAGCTCTCGACAGCTCCAGAATTAAATGTGGTAGCTCATTTTGAATTTTCAATTTATGGTGGTAGGTAATTTCTAATTTTGAGAGGGAATGTTGAAGAAGACAAAAGGAATGAAGACAGTTAGTTCTATTAGTGAAGAAAAAGAAGTTTAGCATCAGCAAACTGTGAAGAAGAATATTTTTCTATGTGAGCTCCTAGAAACTCCTAAACAACAACAATTGTATTTGTTTATGTCTGAGAAGTGATTTCTCTAGGTCGAGCTCTCTGTAGCTCCTAATAGTGAGCTCCTGAAGTTTGTCAATCTGGTTGAGCAGCTCTTGAAGGCTCCCAACAAATTTTTAATCCGTAGTTTAAGTTTAGTTTTTTGAGTTATTAAGTTTACTCCTTTATGTACTATCGTTTCCAGTTATTGAATAAAAAAATAATGTTGCATGTCTCCTTGTGCTTCTGTGTTTAAGTTTGTGTATTCCCAGCTGATTGGGAAACTGAGCAGCAACTCTATGTATTTCGTTTTATCAAAATTTCTGACATGGTATCAGAGCCATAGGCCCCATTTCTTCATGAGTTAGGGAATTTTTTTTTTTGGGTATTGAGTTTTTCTGTAGGAGACATGGATGGATATGAAGGGAAGAGTTGGCAACAACCACCATCATTTAATGAACATAACTATGATTTATGGGCAAAGAAGATGAAGACCATTATGGTCACCAATGATTTGTGGGATTTTTTTGATAAATGGGTTTGTGGATGTTACTAACCCAGCTGCATTTGCAACTCTCACAAACAACCAAAAGACCCAGTTGAAGGAGGAAAGGAAGAAAGATACTAAGGCATTGAGTTTGATAGAAGCAGCCTTGATAGAGGCCATTTTTCCCAAGATAACACTAGCTGAATATGCAAAGGAATCCTGGGAGATCTTCCAAACTGGCTATAAAGGGACTGATAAAGTCAGATTGGTGAAGCTCCAAATACTTTATATAAATTTTGAGACCATTGAAATGAAGGACAACGAGTCCATCTCAGAGTTTCACACAAGGTTCTTGGGTTTGATAAACCAGTTGAGAACGAATGGAGAAATCGTGGAGGAGCATAATATTGTGGAGAAAATACTTAGTTGTCTACCCACAAGGTATGATGCAATCTTCATTTCTATTGAAGAGGGAAAGGACCTCTCTACTTTGGCGATGGATGAGTTAATGGGTTCTCTTCAAACCCATGAGAAATGCCTAAATAGGTCTGCTACTTCTTCCCAAGAGAAAGATTTTAAAGCTCAATCAAATGCAAGAGGAAGGGGGAGAGGTAGAGGAAGATCCAGACAAGGAAATGATGGAGGAGAAAGCTCAGGATGAGAAAGTAGCCAAAAGGGAACGAGCAAATCTTAGACTAGCTCCTGAAGAGGCATGAAGAACAACATTTCGAATCAGAGAAATGACGAGGAATTTTGAGTGCTACTATTGTCATAAATTTAATAATTATGCAAGTGAGTGCTAGAAAAAGAACAATAATCAGCCAAGACAGAATGCAAATGTGGTTGAAGGAAATCAGTCCACAACCTTCATCATGTGCAACATTAGTGAAGAAGGTATCCTCGAAGTCTAGTATTTGGATAGCGGTTGCAGTAACCACTTGAATGGTAATGAAATCTTGTTTTCTTTCATTGATAAGAATATAAAATCAAAGATAAGAATGGGGAACAATGGAGTAGTTCCAGATAAGGGCAAAGGATCTATCATGATCTGCACCAAGCAAGGTGAGAAGAAGGAAGTTCAAAATGTATTTTTTGCACCTGGCTTAAAGCATAACCTTACGAGTGTTGGAAAGCTGATCCAAAATGGATACAAAGTGCTGATGGAGAAGGGCCAATACTTTATTTATGACAAGAATGAGAGGACGAAAGTGTTTGCAACAATTTAAATGACAAATAATTGGACGTTTCCTTTGAAGATTGAGACATTTTTCTCATCTTCGTCCGTTGTTGCACCTCTCATGAATGGAAAATGTACAACAGTACATTTATTAGCCCTCATGAGCACCATTCAAGACCCCTCCAAGCTATGGAATCTCAAGTATGGAAACTTAGGCTTTGTTGGTCTGAGTATTTTGTCAAAGAACAATATGGTTGATGGTTTGCCAAGAATAATAGAAACTAATGTTAGGTGTGAGGCTTGCGTTTTGGGCAAGCAACATAAGCAGCCCTTTCAATTGGGAAAATCTACAAGGGCAAGAGCACCATTGGAGCTGGTGCACATGGATTTGATAGGCCCTATGCAAATCACATCTATTGGTAAAAGCCAAATTTTTATGACCTTTATTGATGATTACAACTGTAAGACATGGGTCTATTTTTTGCAGCATAAGTCTGAAGATTTTGATTAGTTTTTGTTGTTTAAGGCCCATGCTGGAAAGGAGAGTAGACACATGATCAAGGTCCTAAGGTCAGATTGAGAAGGAGAGTATACCTCCAATTGTTTTGTGAATTTTTGCAAGAAAAATTGCATAAAAAAGGAGCTAACAACCGGTTATACTCTGTAACAAAATGGAGTGGCTGAAAGAAAGAATAGGACCATTGTGAAGATGGCAAGGAGCATGATGAAATCAAAGGGACTCCCAACTAAATATTGGGGAGAGGTTGTATCAACAACTATATATCTTATAAATAGAAGTCCAACAAAGGTGGTCAATGACAAAATACCACAAGAGGCATGGACAAAATGCAAGTGGACAATTGAGCACTTAAGAGTGTTCAAGTGTGTGGCATACACACTTGTGCCAAAAGAAAAGAGGAATAAATTGGATGAAAAGGGTGAGAATTGCATTTTCATAGGCTATAGTGAAGAGTCCAAAGCTTATAGGTTGTATAACTTGGTCACTAAGAAAATTGTCATTAGTAGAGATGTGGAGTTCTTAGATAATGAATCATGGGATGTCACGATAGATATTGACAACTCCCAAAATCTCTCGACAGTTCAGGATGATGAAGAATATGAATGCAAAGATCAACAAGATCCTACAACAGCAGAAACAATCAGCTCCTAAGAGCTCTTGAAACATACATGTAGTTAAATAGACTGCCATAGAGCTTAGTCACAGAGAGCTCTCGAAAGCTCCCGAAAAATCCTGAAGCTGGAAGACAATCATAGTCAGCCAAAGGCTTAGCTGTAGAGACCTCTCGATAGCTTCTGAGAGCTCCTGAGGTGAGCATATAGAAAGACAAGCAGCTAGAGGTAGCCAGAAGATCGGCTCCCGAGAGCTCCTAAACCTGCCTATTAAGTAGAACTATAGTAATAGTGAAAGTTTAGACCCAACTATCACCTCCCTAATGCAAAAGAGGACCAAGAGTCTAAGGGAGATCTACCAAGATGAAAGGTATGATGAAGAATTTGATGAGAACATAAATTTTTCATTATTTTCTCATAGTGATCTGATTTATTTTGAGGATGTTGTGAAAAAGGAGAAATGGTGTGAGGCCATGGATGAGGAGATAGATGCAATAGAGAGGAACAACACATGGGAGTTAACAAATTTTCCTCCCAACAAGCAAGTTATTGAGGTGAAATGGGTCTACAAGACCAAGTGCAATGCCAAAGGAAGCATAGAATGACATAAGGCACGTTTGGTGGTCAAGGGGTACAAACAACAGTTTGGGAGAGATTATGATGAGACGTATGCTCCTGTTGCAAGAATGGAGACCGTGTAGGTAGTCATAGCTATTGCAACCTAGCACAAATGGAAGGTGTTTCAAATGGACGTGAAGTCTGCCTTCCTAAATGGAGTGTTGAAAGAGGAAGTTTATATGGAGTAGCCTCTTGGATATGAAGTTTCGGGTAAAGAACACAAGATGTATAAGCTCCTGAAAGATCTTTATGGGCTGAAACAAGCTCAACGGGCATGGTACAACACGATTGACTCATATTTGATGAGAAATGGCTTTAGCAAAAGAGATGGTGAGCCCACTCTTTACATCAAGGCAACAAATGGTAATATTTTGATTGTTTTCTTGTATGTAGATGATCTTGTTTTTACTGGGGATGATGATTTCTTCATTTTTGATTTTAAAGAGGCTATGAAAAAAGAGTTTGAAATGATAGATTTAGGTCTCTTGAGATATTTTCTAGGCATAGAAGTAAAACAAATGCCTGCTAGTATTTTTATCTCTCAACAAAAATATGCAAATGAAATCTTGAAGAGGTTTAGGATGCTTGAAAGCTAGCCTGCACCAACACCAACAACCATAGGTCTAAATTTGAGAAAGGAAGATTGCAGCAACAATGCAGATCCAACCATGTATAAACGTTTGGTTGGATGTTTGATGTACTTGAATCCAACTAGGCCGGATATAATGCATGGAGTGAGTCTTATTTCTAGATTTATGGAGACTCCAAGAGACACCCATTGGCAAGCGGGTAAAAGGATACTGAGGTATGTGAATGGCACCAAAGCATATGGCATTTTGTACACAACAACAAAAGAGTTTGGGCTGGTTGGATACATAGATATAGATTGGGCAAGAAATTTGGATGATAGGAAGAGCACACCGAGATATGTGTTTCATTTAAGTTTAGAAGCTATCTCATGAGATTCCAAGAGGCAACCTAAAGTTTCCCTATCAACAACTGAGGCTAAATATATAGTAGAAAATGCAACAACATGTCAAGCTATTTGACTGAGAAGAATCTTGGCAGATTTGAGAGAAGAACAAGAGGATGAAACACAAATATTTTGTGACAATGTTTCATCAATAAATTTGACAAAAAATATTGTGTTTCATGGAAGAAGAAAGCACATTGAAATCATGTATCAATTTATTGGAGAATTGGTGGAAAATGGTGAAATTAAAATGGAATTTTGTAGGTTTGAGCAATAGCTAGCAAACATATTCACCAAGCCTTTGAGCAAGGACAATTATGAGTGCCTAAGGAGCAGATTGGGTGTTGTTGATTTGGATCAGTTTTTTTTTTTGTCGACTCAGGACAAAGGGGGAGTGTTGGAATTTATTATTCTATTGAGCCTCCCACTCATTTTTTAGAGCCCCCTGCTATTCACCTACCAGTCATGAGCCCTTTCTGTTTTGGGGATCATCCTTGCAGCTCATGACAACTCCAAAATTAAATGTGGTAGCTCATTTTGAATTTGCAATTTATGGTGGTAGGTAATTTAGAATTTTGAGAGGGAATGTTGAAGAAGACAAAAGGAAGGAAGTCAGTTAGTTCTGTCAGTGAAGAAAAAGAAGTTTAGCAGCAGTAGATTGTGAAGAAGATTATTTTTCTGTGTGAGCTCCCAGAAACTCCTGAACAACATTAGCTATATTTGTTTATGTGTGAACAGTGATTGCTTCAAGTCGAGTTCTCCATAGCTCCTGACAGTGAGCTCCCAGGAGCTCTTGAAGTTTTTCAGTCTGGTTGAGTAGCTCTTGAAGGCTCCCAACAAATTTGTAATCCATAGTTTAAGTTTAGTTTTTTGAGTTTTTAAGTTTACGAACCTTTATAAACTGTTATTTATAGTTATTGAATACAAAAAAGAATGTTGCATGTCTCCTTGTGCTTCCATGTTTGAGTTTGTGTATTCTCAACTGATTGGGAAACTGAGCAACAACTCTATGTATTTCTTTTTATCAGAATTTCTGACATTTGGTATCACAAAATAAGATGAGCATTTGTTAAAGCTTGCTTTATCATTTAATTTTAAATAAGATTCTTAAACCTATTAGTCAACACCCCATAATTGGGAATCTGTCATGAATAATATCATATAGATTTTTTTGACCAATTAGTCATGAAATTATTACTTGATGCTATTGCGTCTCTACAAACTTTAACACGTAAGTGACCTCCAGCCAGTCTTGGTCGGCATATCTACCTCTTCCTAAATCCTTATAAAATGTCCTCATACTTCCTTCATAGTAAGAAATCTCCAATCTAATGATTGTTGGATGCTATGGTGTTTATTAAAAATTTAAAAAGTAATCAAGTGTAATGATTAAACTGAATGCTATGGTGTCTCTATAAACTTAAAAAAGTGAGTGACCTCCAGCCAGTCTTGGTCGGCTTATTTTCCTGCCTAGAGCCTCATAAATAAATGTACTCATACTCCCTTCATAGTGTACTCCATTTTGATTTTGAAGAAAATCCCAGCCACAAATATGAAGTCCACAGACTTGCCTCTTTACACTATAGTTGAACAACCCTCTACAAAGATAAGCAGAGCTTATGCCTGCATATACTTTTCTGCAATTCTCGGGCTTATATTTTATCGTATAGTTTATATCCCAAGTGAAGCGTTTTGGCCATGGATGTTGGTATTTTGTGCAGAGTTAGGCTTTGCTTTCTTTTGGATTTTGGACTAGGCATTTAGGTTGCACCGGTCTCTCGCCACACTTTTCCACAAAGACTCTCCGATAGGTAAGAGAGACTTTTAGATCCGTGAGGATAAAAAGAAGGTATTTTTGTAAACATTAGAACTATTATCTCTTCTTAATCCTAAATAGAAATATGTATCTGATAGAGTTTTAAATGTCACATGTCTTGGAATCTAAGAGTATTATCGATATGATATGTACATGTACAATTTTGAGAAGGAGCTGCCACTAGTTGATATATTTATCTGCACAACGGATCCAACTAAAGAACCTCCACTCATAGTTGTAAACACTCTAATCTCTAATCTCGCTCATCATTATCCCACATAAAGACTATCATGCTCTATCTCAGATGATGGAGGATCCCCACTCACTTTTTACGCTCAGTTTGAAGCTGCACAGTTTGCAGAGTTTTGGGCTCCTTTTTGCCATAAGTATTCCATTGAACAAAGATGCCTAGATGCATATTTCTTTGAAAATGATGATTATTCAAATAAGAGTTTGAGGTTTGTGAGCGAACAAGAAAAGATCAAGGTGTGGTATAAATAGATTGATCGACATCATATGATATGTCCTATCGAAGAGATTACTACTTTGGGAAGTAGTATTGATTGTTGATGTTGTTAGCATGACTTTATGGGTTGTTTTTTTTTTTGTCTTGTAGAATATTTATGAAGACATGAAGTATTCCATAAATAGCACTGTGGAGAGGGGCACCATTCAAAAATATAAATGCAATGATCACAAAGGGTTCAAAGAATGGAGCTCTAGAATGACTTCACGAGATCATCTCAGTATTGTTGAGGTCACAAAATGTTTCTGATTTTCACAACAAAATCACTATTTGCCACATTTATTTTGTGCACATTATTCAAAGTTTTGGAGAGGCATATAGGTTACTTTAGGAGATCATACTAGTGTTATTGATGTCAGAAAATGTTACTAATTTTCATAATAATATGAAGTCATATTTATTTGCACACATTTTTCAAAATTTTCGAGACATATAGATTATTTTAGGAGATCATCCTAGAATTATCAAGGTCACAAAATGTTTCTGATTTTCACAACAATATGAAGTCACATTTATCTACGTACATTTATTACTTTTGTTTTATTTTTTATATTGATCAAAGCAAAGTTACAAATGATACAAGCTATCAATATGTAGCCGAATAAAATATAAGAAACACAATCTTTCAATAACTACAATGATAAAACAAATAGCCGAAGCCAAAAAAACCATCAGTCAATATTTGGGTTGCAGTCAATCATTTTTCAAACCTGCAATCTACAATAAACCCAACAAATTTGCAAACTCCAAAATCTCAAATTTGTCAAAAAACAACCTACACAAACCCTCATACCTGGATCTTTCTTACATTAAATCTATTAGAACAAGAATTATACAAAATTTGGAAGCTCATTATTTTCAAGAATCAACCAAATTAAGTTAATGAAGTGATTGAAGGCCAATAAGCTATTTCATCAAAAGGGTTGAAATTGAAGTGTCGCATTAACTTTTTCCCCTTACTCAACTAGAACTATGTGATGGTTATGTTGAGCGGCTCACATCAGTTGTTTAGCATGAGTTGTCCTGACTATATTATTAATCCGACATGCATATTTTGTTTGAGAAGGGAAAGGACACTGACATGGAGGGCCATGATTTGCCTAGTCTTGTGTATGTGTCCTGCGACAAGTGATCTAGACACCCACATAATTTTAAGTCCGATGCTCTGAATGTTTTGGTAGTGTCACTGCTTCCATTTTTTATATACCCCCTCTCAATTCTATTGAATAAATTTAGAAGTAATGCTGATTTGGGTTAAACCATGTTTCCAAATTAGAGTTTCTACTTTGATGAGCAATGCTCCATTCATTCTTACATTGGACTGTGATATGTATGCCACCAACTCTAAAGCACTTCGTGAAGCTATGCTCTTTTTCAAGGACCCTCAAACTGGCCATGAACTTGAGTTTGTCCAATTTCCTCAAAGGTTTCATGGAATTACAAAAAATGACTTGTATGCCAATCATCTCAAGCGAGTTTTCGATGTAAGCATTTGTATTATGTTAGATATAATTCAATTGTTTGCAACATTCTAATTAGATTGCTTTTTTAAGCTTGTTTTGGTAGGTGAATCTGGTAGCCGCATTAACTCTAGAAGACTCCCGAATGCTCCAGATTGCTTCGTATGTGGTTAAGTTGCTTGGAGCTTACTCCATCTATTGCAAGTTGTTTTCCAGTTGCTTCTAGAAGATTGAACAGCCCTAAATATTATATTCCCCTATGCTTGAACTAATGAATGAATATATGCTTTAAGCCTTCTGTCCATGCTCTATTTTTCTTCTCTATTTTTATTGTATTTATTTTCCTCTGCCATATTTGACATGGTATCAGAGCTGCTGCAAGTTTAGGTTGCATAAGCCTCTTCATATTTAAATGGAGAGTAGCTAGATCAGATTCAATAGAAGGAAAAGCTCAGAATAGTTGAATTATCTCTAACATGCTCTCCTAATCTCAACTGTTACAATTATCAACACTAATAATCCCTAAGTGTTTTCTTTAAAATTCAAAAACATTCTTTCCCAATGGTTTTGTAAAGATGTCTGCAAGCTGATCTCATGATCCACAAAAGTCAAGAGAAATTTCTCCATTTTGGACGAGCTCTCGAATGAAGTGAAAGCGAGTGTCAATGTGCTTGCTTTTCTTGTGGAAGACATGATTTTTGGATAAGGCAATTACATAACTATTATCACAGAAATAGGAGTTGGATCATTTTCAACATGTGCAAGATCATTTAGTATCCTTCTTAACAATATTGCTTGACAAGTTGCTGTAGGAGCAGCCACATACTCTGCCTCTGCTGAAGATATTGAGACTATAGGCTATTTTTTGGATTCCCATGAGATGAGATTTGTTCCCAAGTGAAAAGAATATCCTGATGTGCTTTTCCTATCATCTATGCTGCTAGCATAATCACTGTTTGTGTAGCCTGAGAGTGAAGCATCTTCAGTTTGAGTGTACCATAATCCATAGTTGATTGTCCCTACAACATATCTCATAATTCTTTATGCTACCTTCCAGTGTGATTCTTTTGGAGAGTCCATGAATCTGGATACAAAACTTGCAGCAAACATTATGACTGGTCTAATTGTTGTGAGGTACAAAAGACTACCAACTAGCCTCTTATACAATGTAGAATCAACTAGTGGTCCATCATCTTGTTTGCTCAACTTTGTTCCTTGAGAAATGGATGTGTCTGCTGGTTTGCAAATGTCCATTATGATTTTTTTGAACATTTCTAAGGGATACTTTTGTTGAAAATCAAAAATACCTTGAGTAGATTGATTTCAATTCCCAAAAAGTATTTCATGATTCCTAGATCAGTCATTTCAATTGTTTTTTCATGGTAGCTTTGAATTCATTTAACATCAAATTTCTTATATAGAGCAAGTCATCAACATAAAGACAAACAATGAGAATTTTACCTTCATGATCTGTTTTTGTATAGAGAGTTGGCTCATGATTGCTCTTGATGAATCCATTGTTGATGAAGTAAGAGTGAATCCAAATGTACCAGGCTCTTGGGGCTTGTTTTAATCCATACAATGCTTTCTTCAACTTATATACTTTATGCTCTTTCCCTTTGATTTCAAACCCTGGTGGCTGATCTACATATATCTCTTCTTCCGATATGCCATTTAAGAATGCAAATTTGACGTCCATTTGGAAAAATTTCCATTTATTCTGAGCTGCAATAGCCAAAATAGTTCTAAATGTGTCCAATCTTGCTACTGGAGAAATTTTTTCTCCATAGTCTATGCCAATTTTTTGAGAAAAGCCCTTGGCAACCAGCCTTGCTTTATATTTTTCTATCTTTCCTTTGTCATTTAGCTTTGTCTTATATATCCACTTTACACCACTGCTGGTTTTGTCACTTGGTAGATCAACAAGATCCAAAGTTTTGTTCTTTTCTATGGCTTCAATTTCTTGGTTCATTTCATCAACCCAATGTTCCTCTTTTACTGCTTCTTCAAAGTGGGTTGGCTGATATGAAAGAAAGGCAAAAAGATCTTGTTCAATTGCATTTTCTTGCTCATATATTTACCTTAAGCTTCTAGTTCTCTGATTGTCTATAGATAAAGATGAATCATTGTTGGGAGAATTACCATTTCCAAAGTGTTGTTTCTGACCTTGTACCTACAATCTTGGTAGCCTTGGCGGATGAACTTGCTGATCTAAAGGTTCATCAAACAACTGTAATGGATTTGGACCATTCAAAGTTTCATTTTCTTGATCACTCCATGATTTATTCTCAAGGAGCTTGACATCTCTACTCACCACAAATTTCTTGGTGACAGAATTGTAGAGTCTATAAGCTTTTGATTGTTCACTATAGCCAACAAAGATACACTTTTCACTCCTATTGTCAAGTTTTTGTCTCAACTCCTCTGGAACATGTGCAAATGCAATGCAACCAAAAATTCTAAAATGAGCTACATTCAATTTTTTACTAGACCAAGCCTCTTGTGGCACTTTTCCTTGAACACTAGTTGTAGGAGATATATTTAAAATATAGACTGCAGTAGCAACAACTTCAGCCCAATAATCATTTGATAAATTCTTTTATCTGAGCATGCATCTAGCCATATTCGTAATGGTCTGATTTTTCCTTTCAACTACTCCATTATGTTGTGGATAATATCTTGTTGTGGTTTGCATAATGATGCCATGTTGTTTGCAAAAGTCTGTGAAATATTTTGAACTATTTTCTCCTCCTTGGTTTGATCTAAGCTCCTTTATATATTTACCACTTTTTTTTTTAGCTTCAGCTTTGAATTGTTTGAACTTAAAAAAATTATTAGACTTATTCTTGAGAAAATAAATCCAGATTTTCCTACTAAAGTCATCGATAAAGATTAGAAAATAAAAGCTACCACCAATAGATTGAGTTTGCATTGGTCCACAAAGATCTATGTGGACTAGCTCTAAGTGTTTTTTGCTCTATTTGAAGATGATGGGAAGTTGTCTCTCTTATGCTTTCCAAGAATACAACTTTCACATTGACTGTCAAGATCCTTTAAAACAAGAAGACCTTTGAATATAGATTGCTTTTGAAGAAGACTAAGACTTTTAAAAGGAAGATGACCAAACCTAGAATGCCATAATTGTGACTCATCCATGCTTGAGACATTGTGGGAAAATGACTATGATAGAATGGCACTCCTAAGATTTAGGGGAAACATTATATTCTTGGTTCTTTCAATATTTGGAATAAGTTTTCTACCAGGAGGTTTGTCAAAAATACAAGTTGTAACCTTAAAAATTATATCATAGCCATGTTCCATCAATTGACCTACACTTATGAGATTGTGTTTCAGATTTGGAACATAATAGACATCATGTATGCCTTTTTGCTGATTTTGTTTAGTAAGAACATGCACAATTCCTTTCCCTTGGGATTTTACTCGAGAATCATCACCAAGAGTAATTTCAAAACTTATAGAAGTATCCATACTGAAATTAAATATTTGTTACCTGTCATATAATTGCTGCAACCATTGTCCAACAACCAAAGATCTTTGGTGTGATTGTCTTTAGAAGTATGGTAGGAAATAAACATTGCTTCAGAAGGTTCACCTTCATTGTTGGAGACATGTGCTCTACCATTGTTTTGGTCTGACTATTTCTTTCTGCATTCAGATTCATAGTGTCCAAATTTCTTGTAGTAGAAGCACTGGACTCTAGATTTATCAGTCCAATTTTTGCCTCTTTGTGCTTGATTATGAGAGTTTCTAAACTGCCCTGATTGTTCTTGTGGCGACCTTTCTTCTCCATATTGATTTGATCTACCTCTATTGCTTCTCCCTTGGTTGCCTCTACCTCTATTTCCTCTGCCTCTACCTCTACTGAAAGAGGTTTGAGTCTTGAAAGCTTGTTCCAAAGACTCTTCTTCCAGATTCAGTCTGGTCTCATGTGACAAAAGTTATCCAGTTAGCTCTACTACAGAAAAAGTAGTGAGATATTTGGACTCCAAGATAGCTATTACAACCATTTCAAATTTCTTTGGTAAGCTTCTGAGGAATTTTTCAACAATCTTCTGATCTTGAATGGTTTCACCATTAATCCCGACTTGGTTTACAATGCCCATGACTCTGGTCTTAAAATGATCAACATTCTCCGAGTTAGACATTTTCAATGTTTCAAACTGGGTTTGCAAGGTTAATAGTTTTACTGTCTTGACTTTATCATTACCCTCATATGTAGATTTGAGGATATCCCAAGCCTCTTTTGTTGTTACGGCACCTATGATTTTAGAGAAAATAGAGTCATCAATAGAATTTTGAATCCAACATTTTTCCATGTTCTCTTTCTTTCTCAAATCATTGGCTTCCTTTCTCTGAGCATTGTTCATAGTAGCTAAGTTAGCTGGAGTGGCTCTATATAGACATGTTCAACAGTTTCCCAACATTGTTGAGCTTGTAGAAAAGAGTTCATTCTTAAGGACCAAAATTCATATTTTTTTCCAAGAAGAATTGGGAGTCTGTGGCATATTAATAGAAGTAGCCATGATTTAAAAAAAACTTCCAATATTAAATGTTCTCCCTTTTGAATACTCTACAGTTCCTTAAGACTCTGTGGCCTTCAAATATTTCAAATATTCAAGAGATATTTCAACTTAAACAAGAATTTTACCAGGGAGTTTTGACTTCAGCTGCTCTCCATTACAATATGAAGAGTATGACTTCAGCTTTGGGTATTAACAATGGCTTTCTTCTCTTTTGCAACTTCCTTATGAGCAAGTCTGTGCTCTTCGAATCTCCCAACGAGCAACTATTCTAGGTCTGAATCTGTGTGGCTCCTTCACTCTAGATTTATCAGTCCGATTTTTGCCTCTTTGTGCTTGATCCCAAGAGTTTCTAAACTGCCCTGATTGTTCTTATGGCGACATTTCTTCTCCATATTGATTTGATCTGAAGATCGAACAACCCTAAATATTGTATTCCCCTATGTTTGAACTGATGAATGAATATATGCTTTAAGCCTTCCATCCATGTTTTGTTTTTTTGCTCTATTTTTTTTGTATTTCTTTTCCTCTGCCATATTTGACATATTAGTCATCAGTTCATCTGTTTATGTGTGGACACATTAATTGTTTTAATGGGTACACATTGACTGTTTAGTCCCCACGTACAACACATCCATAACACATTTACTAATTAGAAAATTTTATGTCTTTTGTATGCAGATAAAATTCAAAGGTCTAGATGGAGCAGAAGGTCCATTTTATGAAGGTACATGATGCCTTCATCGCAAGGATGTCATGCTGTGTGGGAGTGAGACACAAGAGAGTACCTTAAATTGTTTCAGAGACTCATTTGATCTTTCCTATGGTTTAACATTGGTGAAATCAATCCCATCTCAAATGCTAAATGAAGCAAAAGAACTTGCAAAGTGAAACTACGAAGAGAATTCACTATGGGGCAAAAGGTTATATACAAATTTGAGTTATCAATTTAAAACATGAAATGGGTTTGTTTGCACACTATATTCTAAAAGAAAAAGATTTTCTCTTGTTGCAGGTTGGCATTTTGTATAGATGTGTAGTGGAGGACGTGTTGACTAGATTTGTGATATAGTGCAAAGGCTAGAAATCTACATACTATAGTCCAAAATGAAACATGTTTGAGGGACGTGCCTGTTAATCTGAACAATACTTGAAAGATTGAAAATAAAAGCACTAACACTATACTAAAAATAATTTAATAGCAGACTAACAAAATCAATAGCAAACTAAAAAGAATGACCTGTTGTAATTTTATTCAACTGTGTAAAATCTGCTACAATATGAATCTATATAAAGAGTTTTGGAGAGAGCGAATAGGCTGTAGAAAAAAATAGATAAAGGAAAATAAAAAAAGCTTAAAACAAAATCTAAAGAAAAATGCAACGAATAGTTTTAAAGCTAGAAAAACTAAAAACTAAAACTAAATCAATGAAATATACACAATATGCAAACTGTTTTAAAAGTTGCTTTAAAACTAAAAACATTGACTCATTCATGTCTTCAATCTCCCCCTGAATGATCAATAGGGGTGAGTCCCAACTGATTTCTCAAGGAAAATTGCTTAGATGTAGGACATAATTGTAACTCCCCTTGCCCATCTTGAACCAAGTCATGGATGTAATGATGTCAGATCTCTATGGATTTTGTTCTAGCATGAATCAAAATATTTTTTGTCATGGAAATAGTGCTATTGTTATCGCAATAAATGGTGGTTGGATTTTCTTGAACCAAATGTAGATCTGCCAATATCCGTCTAATCCATATTGCTTGAGAACTTGCTGATGTAGTTGCAATGCATTCTGATTTTGCTGAAGAGAGAGCCACTTTTTTTTGTTTCTTACTACTCCAAGATACAACTCCATAACCAAATGAGAAAACATAACCAAATGTTGATTTTCTATCATCCATTGAACCAACCCAATTAGAATCCGTGTAACCAACTAGCTCAAAAAATTTAGTGGGAAAATAATGAATGCCAAAATTTTGTGTACCACTCACATGCCTCATGATTCTTTTAGTAGCCCACCAATGAGACTCATGCGGATCTTGCATGAATCGAGAGATGAGGCTCACAACATACATAATATTAGGTCTACTGGTTGTGAGGTACATGAGGCTACTAGCCAAAATTCTATACAAAGTAGCATCAACCTTGGGACTTACATCTTCCTTAGTTAATTTCTCACCAAGTGCTATGGGGGTTGCAACTGCTTTGCATGCCACCATTTGAAACTTCTTCAATAAATCAGCTACATACGTGGTTTGAGAAATATATATACCTATTGATGCTTGTTGTACTGCCACACCAAGAAGATAGTGCATGAATCAACTATTGTTTGTTTCTTACTAGTCCAAGATACAACTCCGGAACCAAATGAGAAAACATAACCAGATGTTGATTTTCTACCATCCATTGAACCAACCCAATCAGAACCTATGTAACCAACTAGCTTAAAATTTTCAATGGGAATATAATGAATGCCAAAATTTTGTGTACCACTCACATACCTCATGATTCTTTTAGCATCCCACCAATGAATCACATGTGGAACCTGCATGAACTGAGAGATTAGGTTCACAACATACATAATATCAGATCTAATAGTTGTGAGGTACATGGGGCTACCAACCAAACTTCTATACAAAGTAGCATCAACCTTGGGACTTACGCCTTCTTTGGTTAATTTCTCACCAAGTGCTATGGGGGTTGCAACAACTTTGCATGCCACCATTCAAAAATTCTTCAATAAATCATCTACATACTTGGTTTGAGAAATATATATACCTATTGATGTTTGTTGTACTGCCACACCAAGAAAATAGTGCATGAATCCCATATCTGACATTTCAAATTCTTGTTTCATTTCTTCCCGAAACTTCTCCATGAGAAATTTGTTGTTACCTGTAGAAATAAGATCATCAACATAAAGGAAAACCATGATAATATCATTACCAATATAGTGGACATATAAAGTGGGCTTTGAGTGACTTCTTTTGAATCCCTTCTTCATGAAATAATTATTAATTCTAGCATACGAGGCATGAGGAGCTTGCTTCAACCCATAAAGAGCTTTCTTCAACTTGTAAAATAAGTGTTCTTTTCCGAAAATTTCATAACCCATAGGTTGTTCCACATATACTTCCTCATCTATATAACCATTAAGAAATGGTTATTTTACATCCATTTGATATACTGACCATTTGTATTATGTAGCAATAGCCAAAATAATCTTGATTGTATCAAGTCTAGCAACTGGAGTAAAGGTTTCTAAATAATCTACTCTAGGTGTTTGTGTAAATTCCTTGGCAACTAACCTTACCTTGTGGTGTTCTACTGAACCATCTGTATGATATTTGACCTTGTAAATCCATTTGACACCAATCACTTTTTTATCTTTGGGAACTTGAACTAATTCCCAAGTATTATTTTTATAAATTGCATGCATCTCTTCATTCACAACATCAATCCATACTTGTTCTTTCACGACTTCCTCATAAACATAAGGTATAGCTTGAATTGTACTAATAAAAGAAAAATTGACAACAAGATTTGTATTTGTTCTCTTATGATAAATGTCAACTAAATTTTTTACCTTTCGTGAAGAGATTAGACGGAATGGTAGACTTGAGTTATCACCTGAAGAGGAACTTGATGAACTTAGTGGACTTGGTGAACTTAGGCTTGAAATTCCACTTGAACTTGTGGGGAGAGGAGGAACTCGATCATCTTCAAGACTTATGATTAGTGGTGTAGTTTGTGGAACTCCTTTTTTCCATTGCCATACTCCCCCTTCATCAAAAACAACATCCCGACTAACAATACATTGCTTTTTGTCAAGTTTGTAAAATCTATATCCCTTAGTTGCATCTGAGTATCCCACGAAGATACAAAGTTGGGAATTTGCATCCAACTTCTTCCAATTTTGTACTGGAACATGAACATATGCAGGACACCCAAATACTTTAAGATGAGCCACTGAAGGCTTATGACCACTCTAAGCTTCCTTTGGAGTGATATTTTGAACTACTTTTGTAAGACTTCAATTCAGAATATATAGTTGTCATAGCTGCTTCTCCCCAATAAAAAATTGGAAGATTTTTGGACTGTAACATACTTCGTGCCATTTCCATAATGGTACGGTTCTTCCTTTCTGCAATACCATTTTTTTGGGAGGTATAAGTTGTAGTAATTTATCTCTTGATGACGTGTTACAAAAATTAAAAAACTCTTTGGAAGTGAATTCTCCCCCTCTATCTGTTTTGAGTATTTTGATCTAGAATACTCACTCTTTTTTTCTACCATAGCCTTAAAGTGCTTGAAGCATTCAAATGCCTGAAATTTATTCTTAAGAAAATACAACCATGTGTGGTGTGAGAAATCATCAATAAAAGTCAAAAAATAAAGATTCTTATCCAATGATTCCTCTTGCATGTCACCACAAATATCTACATGCACAAGCTCTAGAGGAGATTTTTCCCTCCAAGATTTTCTCACCAAAAAATTGTCTCAATGTTGCTTACCAAGTGCACACCCTGAACACACTTCTTCTTTTGCCTGAATTATAGGAAGTCCTCTCACCATGTTTTTATGAAGAAAACTTAATCCTTGAAAGTTCAAATGACCATAACATTGGTGCCATAACCATGAATCATTTGTGGTTGCCTTGAGAGCATGCATCTTAGAGGACACCAATGTGAGAGGAAATAATCTATTCTCTGTCATACAAGTCTTTGCTACAAGATGATGGTTAGCTGATTTATCAAATATTTTGCAACAGTTATCTTCAAATACAACCTTATAATTCTTTGCTACAAGCTGCCCAATACTTAAGAGATTATGTTGTAATTTGGGTACATGCAAAGTGTCATGAATAAATGTAGTTTCTCCTTGCTTAGTTTTGACTGCAAGGGTACCTTTTCCCATTACTTCAACCTCTTTATCATCACCAAATTTTACTTGACTTCTAACAAATTCATCTAATTTGACAAAGAGATAAAATTTACCTGTCATATGATTGGAGCATCCGCTATCTAGAAATCACACATCTTTGTGATTTTATTTTGCCAATTGCATGTAAAGAACATGGAATTTTCTACATCTTCAAAAGAATCCTTCAGTATAGTTGGCTCTTGAATTATTTAAATCAGATTTTTTCTTTCTACATTTAGATTCATAGTGATCATACGTTTCACAATAGTAACACTGAATGCTTCTACGATCTACTAAACTTCTTCCTCTTCCTCTACCTCATCCTTTGTTATTAGAAGAAGACTCACCTTGTGATTTATTTGTGTGAAATAGAGGAGTTGTAGACTTTTCTTCAATTCTTACGGTAGACTGGAAGGCTTGCACAAGGTTCTTTGTAGAACGTTGCATACACTCCTCATGAGATTGCAAAGAACCTATCAACTCTGTAACTTTGAATGTGGTTAGATCTTTACTTTCTTCAATGGCTATGATCACCAGATCAAAATTTGGAGGTAGGGATCTCAAATTTTTTTCTACAAGTTTTTTCTCTGTAACACTTTCCCCTTCAGTTTTTAGATGATTCACAATACTTTGAGTCCTAGTAATAAATTCTTGAATAGACTCAACTTATTTCATCCTTAGATTTTCAAAATCTTCGAAGGGTTTGAAGTCATACCAGTATTACTTTGTCAAATCCTTAGTATGGGGGAAAATTGACATATCTACTATAGACTGGATGGCAAATAGAGCTCGATTGTCCTTCTTTTTGCCTTCTTTCAGCTGATTTCATTGATTTGTTGTTAAGGAATTCAAAGTAGTACGATATGTAGGTTCCGTGTATCCCACTTCTACTAATTCCCAGATATCTTCGGACAATAGTAGGGTCTTCATCTTTATACTCTAGTATTCGTAGTTGTCTCCAGTAAACACTAGAAGTTGGAATGGAAAATTGCCACCATTTACCATTCTAATTTTGCTTGGAGAAGACTATTACACTACTTCCTGTAACAAAAAAGTCGACTACAACTTGCTTTGATACCAATTGAAATATTGAAAATAAAAACACTAACACTATAGTAAAAATAATTTAATAGGAGACTGAAAAACTCGACAAAAAACTAAAAAGAATGAATAGTTGTAATTTTATTCAACTGTGTAAAATCTGCTACAATATGACTCTATATAAAGAGTTTTGGAGACAACGAATAGGCTATAGAAAAAACTAGATAAAGGAAAATTAAAAAAAAGCTTAAAAATAACCTAAGGAAAGATGCAGTGAATAGTTTTAAAGCTAGAAAAGCTAAAAACTAAAATTGAATCAATGAAAAATACACAGTATGCAAACTGCTTTAAAACTAAAAACATTGACTCATTCATATCTTCAATACTCTCGTCCAACACAAGAGATGGGTTCCAGGCGTGTTAGAGATTTTCATAAGTTTTTCCCATTTGTGTTTGGGATTGGTTGTGTTAATATTGTTGGAAAAGCTAATCTTGAGCAGCCACCAACCGAGTGCATTTAATGCATAGCTAGAAATGATCCGTTGGGATCCTCCACCTGCTGTGTCTGACTTCCAATGCAGGCCAATTAATTTTGGTAGAGAATTAACTCTTGGTAGTTGAATTTTAATTGAGCGCCAATTTTGGAAAAGGCTAGGAAAGACAAAAGAACAAAATAGAATGTTTTTTAGTTAGAGAAGAAAAGAAGAATGTAAGAGACAGAAGACAGAGAGCAACAAAAGAATAGAACGAAGAATGTTCAAAAAAACATAATAGAACAAAATTAGAATGTTCAGGAGATCCTGCAACAGCATAAGACATTGATAGAGGAAAGTGCTCCAGAATATTTGCAAAGGCCCAGTGCTCTGGAATGTTCACAGCAACACGTGCAGTTTGTTCTAGTGCACCAGAATGTGCACAGTATTTTGTATGAATGAATGTACAAAGATTTTCTCTCAGTTTTTTGTATGTAGACATTTTGGATTGTTATCTTTTGGTTAATTTAATGAAACATAAATGATTATTCCTCTCTTCTTGCTGTCCAATTTATTTGGTCTGTGTTTTCATCTTTTCCCACTATAGTTGGGTTTATTTTCCCAGCAGATTGGTATCAGAGCCCTAAGCCTTTTGGGCATTTAGTTTTTAAAGCCCTAGCTCTAGTCCTAGGCATGTTGTGATAGAAGCTTTGCTTCTGGGTATTTGGGAAAGCCCTAGTTTTTTCTAGGAAGTGAAGAAAAACCCTTTAGTTTTCTCTGGGTATTTGTAGTTTCCCCCATTTAGCAAAATGGCTGGAGGAGACAGTAGGAGTTGGCAACAACCACCTATTTTTGATGGAAAAAGTCATGACATCTGGGCAAAGAAAATGAAAACCATTCTTGTAGCAAATGATTTGTGGGAGTTAGTTGCAAATGGGTTCACAGATGTAACTGACCCAAATGCATATGTAGCATTGACCAATCCCCAAAAGAACCAGTTGAAAGAGACAATAAAGAATGATGCTAAAGACCTCAGTTTGATCGAGGAAGCCTTAATAGAGGCTATTTTCCCTCAAATAGCAGCAACTTGTTATGCAAAAGAGGCATGGGAAATACTTGAAACCACTTGCAAAGGGACTGAGAAAGTCAAGTCTGTGAAACTCCAACTAGAAAGGAGAGAATTTGAGACCATGCAGATGAAGGACAATGAGTCTATTTTAGATTTTCATACAAGGCTTTCCACCTTGATTAATCAGTTAAGGATAAATGGATAAACTATGGTAGAAAAAAATATTGTGGAGAAGATTCTTAGAAGCCTACGTACAAAATTTGACCCGGTGGTTATTGCCATAGAAGAGGCAAAGTACCTCTCAAGATTGTCAATTGATGAGTTAATGGGTTCACTTCAAACCCATGAGTAACGCCTAAATAGGTCTTGAAATTCTTCCCAAGAACAAGCCTTCAAAGCACAAACAAATGTAAGAGGCAGATGAAGAGGAAGAAATGGTAAAGGAAGAGGTCAAAGAGGCAGAGGTAGAAGCAACTCCGGAAGAGGAGGCTCAAACAACTAAGAGGAAGCCAACACTTGCCAATCAAACTTCCAAAACAAAAGGAATAGCAGCTCAAATCAGAGGAAAGATAAGAGCAATGTGCAGTGTTACTACTATCACAAGTATGGTCACTATGCAAGCGAATGCAGAATGAAAAAATGTGACCAAGGGATCCAAAATGCAAACATGGCAAACAAGAACAAGGATGAAAATGAAAAATAGTCACAAATTTTCATTGCATGCAATCTTGCAGAACAAGGCAACGCTAAATTTTGGTACTTGGACAATGGTTGTAGCAACCACATGGGTGGTAACATAAATTTATTTGCCTCCATTGATAGCAGCATCAAGTCTGAAATCAAAATGGGCAACAATGAGAAGGTTCTAGTCAAAGGAAAAGGCATAGTGTGACTACAAACCAAGCATGGTGAAGAAAGACAAATTCATGATGTATTTTATACCCCAGGAATGAAACATAATCTTTTGAGCATTGGACATATGGTCCAAAATGGCTATAGAGTGCTGATGGAGAAAGGAGAATGCATCATCTACGACAAGGACAGAAGCAAGAGAGTTATGGCAGTGGTTCAAATGACAAAGAACTGAATGTTTCCCCTAAAAATGCAAATCTCAGCACATTCAAAAGGCTCACAATAGTCAGCCTTCAAATCAATCATCCAAGACCCATCCAAGCTTTGGAATTTGAGGTATGGGAATTTAAGTTATTCTAGTTTATGTCTTTTAGCTAAAAAGGGCATGGTTAGGGGCCTACTAGCAATTGTAGAGACTGATAGAAAGTGTGAAGCATGCATCCTAGGTAAACAACATAGGAAACCTTTTCAATCAGGGCATTCTAGGAGAGAAAAAACACCATTAGAGTTGGTGCATTCAGATTTGTGTGGTCCCATGAAGACCCCAACACTAGGAGGAAATGATTATTTCATGACACTCATAGATGACTATAGTAGAAAAATTTGGGTGTATCTTTTGAAGAAAAAATCAAAGACATTTGATAAGTTCAAGGAGTTTAAGGCCTTGGCTGAAAAGCAAAGCAACCATTATAGCAAAGTCCTCAGAACGAATAGAGGGGAAGAGTATATCTCTCAAGAGTTTATGAATTTTTGCAAGTCTCAAGGTATTCAGAGACAATTCACAACCAGGTATACTCCACAGCAAAATGGAGTGGCTAAAAGAAAAAATAGAACAATCACGGAGATGGCAGAAAGCATGTTGAAGGCAAAAGGTTTGTCAAATGAATATTGGGGTGATGTTGTAGCAACAAAATTTTACATCTTGAATAGGTTCCCCACAAAGGCTATTCGTGACCGTATTTCACAAGAAGCGTGAAAAAAATGCAAATGGAGTGTTGAGCATTTGAGAATATTTGGATGTGTAGCATATGCTCTTGTTCCAAAAGAGAAAAGGTAGAAATTTGATGACAAAGGTGAAAAATGCATTTTCATAGGCTATAGTGAAGAATCCAAAACCTATAGATTGTACAATCCCATCACCAAGAAAGTGGTGATCAGTAGGGACATTGAGTTCATTGAAAATGAATCATGGGATAAAACAGTTGATAGCAACACAGGTATTTCTATTTCAATACCTTTTGAGGATGAAGAAGCTGCAGAAGGAAGATGCTCTGGAACCTTATAGCAAGGTGACAGTTCAGAAAATAGCAACAACAAATCTGGAACCTTTCAGCAGGGCGGATGCTCTGGAACTGTACAACAACAGTCTTCTTCATCAGACTAGCAATCAAGTAGCTCCAGAAACTCAGACCCTACGCTTGCATCATTGATGCGATGAAAGACTAGAAGCGTGAGGGAAATTTATGACAACACAAGACTGTATGAAGAATTTGATGAGAAGTTGGATTTTGCTTTGTTTTCTCACAGTGATCCAATGTATTTTGAAGAAGCCGTGAAAGAAGAAAAATGGTGTAATGCCATGGATGAAGAGCTGGCCACTATAGTGAGAAACAAAACATGGGAGCTCACTGATTTACCCAAAGGGAAATAAGCCATTGGAGTTAAGTGGGTCTATAAGACCAAATGCACTACTGATGGTAAGGTTGAAAGGCATAAAGGAAGGCTGGTTGTTAAGGGATATAAACAACAACCTGGAAGAGACTATGATGAGACTTTTAAACCAGTTGCAAGGTTGGAAACAGTGCGGTCAGTCCTAGCAATTGCAGCCCAACACAAATGGAAAGTACTACAAATGAATGTAAAGTCAACCTTCTTGAATGGAGTGTTGAAAGAAGAGGTGTATGTGGAGCAACCACCTGGCTACGAAGTTCCAAGGAAAGAAGACAAAACCTACAGGCTTCGAAAATCTCTCTACGGGCTGAAACAAGCACCACGAGCATGGTACAACATAATTGATGCATACCTTTTGAGAAATGGCTTCAACAAAAGTGGAAGTGAGCCCACACTCTACATCAAGGAAGCCAATGGTGAGATACATATTGTTGTTTTGTATGTAGATGATTTAATTTTCATAGGTAATAGTAATCTTTTCATTGCTGATTTCAAAGAGGCAATGAAAAATGAGTTTGAAATGAGAGACCTAGGTTTGCTAAAATATTTTCTAGGCATAGAGGTCCAAAAAACAAATGATGGCATCTTTATTTCTCAAAAAAGTTATGCTAATCAAATCTTGAAAAGATTTAGAATATTGGACAACAAACCAGCCCCAACTCCAATAGCTATAGGTCTGAAATTAAGCAAAGAGGATAGCAACAAAGATGTTAACCCAACCCTCTATAAGAGCATGGTTGGAAGCCTCATGTATTTGAAAACAACAAGACCTAATCTGATGTACGCAGTAAGCCTGATTTCTAGGTTCATGGAGCAGCCTAAGGATGCACACTAGCAACCAGGAAAAATAATTTTAAGGTATGCCAATGGCACGAAAGGCTATGGCATTATGTATACTGCCTCTAATGAGTTTCAACTTGTTGGGTACACGGATAGTGATTGGGTAGGAAATGTAGATGACAAAAAAAGAACTTCGGCATATGCATTCCACATGGGTTCGGGAGCAATATCATGGGAATCAAAGAAGCAACCCATAGTTTCTCTCTCCACGGCTAAAGCGGAATACATTGCAGCAAATGCAGCAACATGCCAAGCTATTTGGCTTAGAAGAATCCTTGCAGATTTGAATGAGCAGCAAGAAGATGGTACAACCATATTTTGTGACAACGTATCTTCTATTACCTTGACCAAGAATCTCATCTTTAATTGAGGAAGCAAGCACATATAAATCTGCTACCATTTCATAAGGGAGTTGGTGGAGCATGGAGAGATCGAGCTTCAATATTGCAGATTTGAGCAACAACTTGCTGATATTTTCACAAAAGCATTGTCAAAAGACTCCTTTGAATGCCTAAGAGATAGGCTAGGTATGCAGGGATGCGCCAGAACTTTGGTTTTGATAAACACAAAAAACAAAAATGCTCCAGAACCTTGGTTCAGAAAAACACAGAGGAGCGCAGATGCTCTGGAACATGGCACAGATGCTCCAGAACTTGTGTTCTAGAAAACACAGAAAAGCACAGGTGCTTTGAAACTTTAGTTTAGGGAAACATAGAAAAGCGCAGATGCTCTAGAACTTTGGAGAAGCGCATATGCTCTAGAACTTATGCTTCAGAACTTTTGAATGGTGATGTAAATCAGAAAGACTCAAGATTAAGGGGGAGTGTTGGAAAAACTAATCTTGAGTAGCCACCAATCGAGTGCATTTAATGCATAGCTAGAAATGATCTGCTGGGATCCTCCACCTATCGTGTCTGAATTCCAATGCAGGTCAATTAATTTTGGCAGAGAATTAACTCTTGGTAGGTGAATTTTGTTGGGATCTACCTCAACTTTCTGGTCGACCCATTTGAAGACTTAGGCGTTTTCCCTCTGTTTCGGGCCTTTACCGCCATACCACGGGACACCCTGTTTGGCGGTTGGGCGATGTTACTGCCTTACCACGGTAGTCTCCATCTTACCTAGCGGTGGTGTGGTGAAGTGGCGGCAGTCTGGAAGGTGGATACCTCCTTACCGTGGAGGTGGCTCGTTGTTGGCGCGGTAGCGCGAGGAGTGGCGGAGGCTGCGACATTTCTTTGTGGCGGTTACCGCCCTACCGCGCAGCTTGTTTTCTAAGCCATGGTGGGCGCGGTAAGGCCATTGGCAGTTGGAGGGTGGTGGACGTAATGGTTACTGCATTACTGTAGGCAGTGTTCGGAGTGACCGCGGTGGCCGCGGTAAGCCGCCTGTGGTGTGGCCTGGTGGTTACCGCCACACCGCAAACGGTGAACTGGCTGACTGTGGTGAGACTGCTAGTGGTCTACCAAAGTAGTTACCGCCCTACCACAGGGTAGCCTAGCGGCCTCCACAGTAGCGCGGTGAGACCGCTGACGGTCTACAAGGTGGTTATCGGCACACCATAGGTAGTCATGGAAGGGATAGCGGTAGTGCGGTTGACGGTGTCCGTAGGGGCTGGCGGTTACTACCATACAGTGAGGCAAAGCTAACATGGTTGCGGTAGTGTGGTGGGAAGGTGAGACAAGGCTCGGTGAAGTCGTCGGTGAGCTCGGATGAGCTCACCAATATACCGCGGAATGACTTGGATGGAGCAACGGTAGTGCGGTAGATGGCGGGGTGAGCTCGAGTGAGCTCACCTCCATACCGCGATAGGTAATGTTGAGCTCGGTGGTAACGCGGTAGGAGCTCAGATGAGCTCAGGGCAGAGTTTGAACGAGTTGGACTCGATGTTAGAGCGGTAGGTGAATGTGAAGGCAACACATGGCAAGTTTGCAGCGTCTAATTGACCAAAGACCAAAGTGGTAATGACAGTTATTGTAGGCTGATTTCTAGCTGGAATTGGAACCTGATTAAGTTGATGGATTTATTGCTTGGGCGGCTCGATGCAATTTTGTGCAGATCAGATGCATGCTTGGTTGTTCGATGCATGAACCTAAGGGTCAGCGATTGGTTGGGACATTGAATGCAATGTATGGCTCGGTCAGAGATATACATTTTAATGTAAACCAAAAGGTGACGAGAGGAGGAAGAGTTGTTGAGAGAGAGAGAGAGGGAGTGAGAGTGTTCAAGTAGAATGCTATGGAATTGTAACTGTGAATACCTTGCCTCTCAGTTTTGATCAATGTGAACCTATTGTGAGGCCTTGGGGCTGTGTTGGCTGAGAGGCTGGTTGAGACAGTGATTTCTGAGGAGTTGAAGGGAATCTATGTAGTATGTCAGCTGAATGACATTGCAACTACATGAAGGTTCTAATTGTTGCTATTGCCTGTATTCTCTAGTTGAACAAGATGTGACTCTTGTATAGGCTTTGAGCCTGATATTGTATTGTAACTATTTTCTGTTACTGAATAATATAATGGCTCAATATTTTGGAGTGGTGTTTTTTACCCGAAAGGGTTTTCCCCACGCATATCTATGTGTCATCTTTTATGTCTTTCATGGTTATCTGTTTGTGTTGAATTTGTTATTGCTTTGCATTTACTTTCCTCAATAGGATCAATGGGGGATTCACTGTTCCTGTTTCTGCTTTATGGTATAGTTGTTTTGTGTCTTTGTTGTCATTTTAAATTGAAATCACTAAGGCACTACTATCTTAGATGTCTATCTTGATGACAAACCAACTCCATATCCCTAACAAGTGGTATCAGAGCTATGCACTTGTTGCTCTTGATACCAACAAGTGGTATCAGAGCTGGTTGAAGGAGGACAAGGCTTGTTGATACCAACCAATGGTATCAAAGTCTTCTCCTATTTGCTGAAGTTCTGGGTATTTCTCTTATGTTGATTTCTTAGTCTGGCAAGCTTGAGGAAATCCGAAGAAATCGATTGGTGATTGATCCTTCGGTGAGTGGAAGTGTGTGCTTCTTTGATTCAACACACAGTTTGAAAGACGCTGGAGATGACTGGAGTTGGTCATGTTGTGGCAACATGGTCTAAGGCTCTTGGCTCACAACAAAGTTCCTAATGCAAAGGGTGTGAGATATGTTCATGGTTGTGTTGCAGCAAAGCGCGGTGTTCATACTGGGTGTTTGTGTGAGAGGCTCCTTGGTGGTATGGACTTGCTTGTGTTACTGATTAGCCATGGAGTGTTGTGCTTGCATTGGGTGTTTTTGACTTAGCACTGAAGGCAGTTTCTCTGGTGCTTTGATTGCATTGTGGCTATGAAGTGACCTTGGTGGTCTGCAACTTCTAGATAGCCTAACCCTCTCTTTTTCTTGTGTATGACTGTGGTGTTGGAACTAGTCTGAAATGGACCTGTTGTTCCTGAGAGCCTATTTCTTGCACTTGCATGGTTCAGATTCATGTCTTTGGCTCTAGAGGTTTTGTCTAGATTTTCCTAAAAAAATCTATCATGCATTTTCATGTTTCTTTTTATTGTCCTGATTAACTATGATGGTTGTGTGCAGAATCCTGAGTCATCCAGATGAGCAATGAAGATGGAGATGCATGGGTGTTTTATAAACACTATGGTTTTGTAGGTTTTACACGGTTAAGAGAAAACTTGCGTTGTGTGGAGCTGTTGTCTGCTATTTTCTAGTTCCTAGCTTTTGGGGTGTGACTGGATGAGATAGCTGTAGTTCGACTAGTCTTGAGGAGGGTGTATTCTCTACATAAGAGTGCTGGTATGTGTTCTTTCATTCAACATTTCTTGTGGTGTTGCTTACGAGCTTCCTAGACTATGGTGCTTGTGTTGTGGACGTATTTGGCAAGTCAGATTTGTTGTTGATCTAGTGTTTGAGTCATGGTTTTCTACATGGCTGTTCTCTTTGAGATCTCAGTTTTGCAGTTTTCCAGTGTGATAATAGATTTGCAAGGTTGTCATCTGAAGTGGATCTCTGAGTTATGTGGCTGATAGATTAGCTACCTATTGACTGATGTGGGACAACTCAGGAGTGGACTATCTATATCCATGTGATTGCTTCTGTGTTGTTGCAGATCTATTAACTGACCTTGTCTGTGGTCACTTGTGCATTGGCGTGGCTATTTTGAGATGAGAGGATGGATGGTGTTGGAGTACCTGAATAGTCAGTGATGGGAACCTAAAGCATGAGAGTCACGTTGTCATGAAGAGCCTGTTACACTGGTTAGTGTAAGCTTTTGACAGTGATTGTGTGGTCAGTCATGATGCTTGGAGAGCTCGGTGTCATAGTTCAGTGGGAGCTTTAGCAGTGACTTTGGATTCATCACTTGGTGGTGAATGATCTTCTTTGGTGTTGCAGATGCTTCTTGAGGACTCTTAGATCCTGTTGCTATAGAAGAGTTCTTTCGTATCTGCATGGTCACTATTTGAAGATGTGCAACATCTTGGAGCCATGAAAGAGATTTTTAGTTATGGCTGAGTTGCTGGTGGTGCTTGATAGGTGATGTTGGTTTTGCTTTAGTGTTGTTTTCTTTATGTCATGGTTACTCTTTCTTAGAGTTTTAGCATTTTGCTGTGCTCTTGAGACCATAGCTTGTTCACTTGAAGCATGGTATCTCCGAAGGGGGATGTGTAAATCATGGTGTCATGATAAATTTTGAAGCTTTGATAGTGGTATGGGGTTTCTCTATGTTTTGAGTGCATTGGTCATATGTTGGTGGACTTCATGGTTGCTGCAATATTACAGATTGGAGTCAGCATGAGATGACAGGTTGCTGATACTAATAGATGCATGGAGAAAAAGGTGAGGCTGGAATTCTTATGAGAATGTTGTTGTTATAGCTGAAAGTCCGAGAAGCTTGCACCTTGGTTGAATGTGAGTTCAATAGAGACCATGAAGGAGAATGCTCTTGGGTAAGTCATGGTGACTTGTATATCTTGGAGGAGCATGTTTTCTTTTTTTTACTTCTTCGGGTCTGCTCGACAGTGTTCCTGTGAAAGGTATTTTCCCATTATACTTTTCAGGTGTGTTATGCTTTATCTTTCATTGGTATGAATCTTGAGTTGTTGTTTTAAGATTCTGGAGGATTCAAAATGGAAGATGGATAGCATTGGGTATCTCCTTGTGCTTTTGAGGACTGACAAGAAATGGTGTATGGGTTAGTCTAATCTTCTTGATGCTTACATCCATGGTGTTCTTGGGTATTGTTAAGGCTTTCCTTTTGGGATGAGAAGAAGATCACTCTTGTCACAACTAGCATTTAGAAGGGTTTGTAGAAGGGAATGTTTTGATTTGATGTTTCTCTCTAATCTGGTTCTGTTCTTCTTGCTTGTTTCATATGACTTAAGATGTTTGTGGAGCTGTGATGGTCACTATTTTCTGTGGTCATGTGTTTGTCACTTGGGTGATGACATGAGGGGTTTTCCTTCTTCAGTCAGATATGGAACCTTGGAAGAACAATGGATGATTGATGAGAGAAATTTTTTCTTGCAGTAGGAGGTTGCAAGTTGTGCAGATCAGAGTGGGTGTTCTTTGGAACTACATAATTACTTTCTTCTATATGCACGGGCTGGTGGACTTGGTATGCCTAGATCATTTGTGATGGTGTTTTGTTTGCACTCATCTAGACATTTCCCTTGTAGTGGGAGTACCTGGACGTGTTTGGTCTACGACTGGTTTACACAGGGTGCTTGTTTGCTGCTGAGATGGGTGGTTTTATGATGACATAAGTCTGCTGCTAGTTTTCATACCTTTGAGGTATGGGTGGTTGTACGGATTAGCACGAGTTGTGGGTGCTATGTTCAACCATGTGGGTTTGGTCAGTTGGATGAGGACAATCAGGTCACTGGTTGTTGTTCTGACTGATTTGTGTTCTTGTTCTGGAGAATTGCGGTCTGTGTCCTATTTCCTATGCTCACATTGGTGCTTTGTTGTTTGCTATTGTTTTTCCTTTGCCGCCTGAAGGGTCATTTTCTTTCATTCCTGAGATTGGTGCATTTACGCCTTGGCTTGTTCCTTTTCGTGTGTTGGATGTTCGGAGCAGTTGCCTGAGATGGTGGAAATTTTGAATGTCTATTGCAGTGGTCTTGGTTGGAGTGTGAGAGCATGTTTTAGTCCTTGTTCGGGTTCTTGGAGGATGCCTAAAATTCTTTGGCAAGTGGGATATTGCTGGGATCTACCTCAACTTTCTGGTCGACCCATTTGAAGACTTCAGTATTTTTCCTCTGTTTCGGGCCTTTACCGCCATACCGTGAGCCACCCTGTTCGGCGGTTGGGTAGTGTTACTACCTTACCATGGCGGTCTTCATCTTACCTAGCAGTGGCATGGTGAAGTGGCAGAGGTTTGGAAGGCGGTTACCTCCTTACTGCAGAGGTGGCTCATTGTTGGTGCGGTACCGCGGTGAGCGGTGGAGGCTGTGGCAATTCAGTGTGGTGGTTACCGCCCTATCGTGCGGCTTGTTTTCTAAGCTGTGGTGGGCACGGTAAGGCCATTGGCAGTTGGAGGGTGGTGGATGTAATGGTTACCGCCTTACTACGGGCAGTGTTCAGAGTGACCACGGTGGTCATGGTAAGTCGCCTGTGGTGTGGCCTAGCGATTACTGCCACACCGCGCATAGTGAACTAGCTGACCATGGTGGTCATAGTGAGACCACTGGCAGTCTGCCAGAGCAATTACCGCCCTATCGCGGGGTGGCCTAGAGGCCTCCGCGGTAGCGTGGTGAGACTGCTGATGGTCTGGCCGGTGGTTACCGTCGCACCGCAGGTAGTCATGGAAGGGATAGTGGTAGTGCGGTTGATGGTGTCGGTAGAGGCTAGCAGTTACCGCCATACCACAAGGCAAAGCCAATAGGGCTGCGGTAGCATGGTGGGAAGGCGAGACAGGGCTTAGTGAAGTCATCGGTGAGCTCGAATGAGCTCACCACTATACAGCGGAATGACTCGGATGGAGCAGCGGTAGTGCTGTAGATGGCGGGGTGAGCTCGAGTGAGCTCACCGCCATACCATGATAGGTAATGTTGAGCTTGATAGTAATGCGGTAGGAGCTTGGATGAGCTCGGGGTAGATTTTGACCGAGTTGGACTCGATGTTAGAGCAGTAGGCGAATGTGAAGGTGACCCATGGCAGGTTGGCAATGACTGATTGACCAAAGACCAAAGTGGTAATGACAGTTATTGCAGGCTGAGTTCTAGCTGAAATTGGAACCCGATTAAGGTGATGGATTTATTGCCTGGGTGGCTCAATGCAATTTTGTGCAGATCAAATGCATGCTTGGTTGTTCGATGCATGAACTTGAGGGTCAGCGATTGGTTGGGACATTGAATGCGATGTATGGCTCGGTCAGAGATATGCATTTTAATGTAAACTAAAAGGTGACGAGAGGAGGAAGAGCCGTTGAGAGAGAGAGGCGGTGAGAGTGTTCGAGTAGAATGCTATGGCATTGTAACTGTGAATACTCTGCCTCTCGATTTTGATCGATGTG
>CM021100.1:519144092-519206921 GCA_007115665.2 Sequoiadendron giganteum | reverse complement strand
ATGTATAAAGCTTTTCTCTTGAGTTTTTTGTATGTAGACATTTTGGATTGTTATCTTTTGGTTAATTTAATGAAACAAAAAATATTTTGCCTCTCTTCTTGTTGTCCATTTTATTTGGTTTGTGTTTTCTTCTTTGCCCATTGTAGTTGGGTTTATTTTCCCAACAAATATAACACATAAAATGTTTTATGGGTATTACTGTTTATGGGATCCTTCCTTCTTGCCTATAATTTGCTATAGTCTAGTTCCAGCATTGTGCATGCTCAACAGCATAGCATTATTTCCTGAGGTAAACTTTTTCCCTTTCAAGAGTTGTTCTTAATCAGAAGGTACGTTTTGGTCAATTTATCAGAATCATAGTCATGCAAAAGTTGGTGGGTGAGCACAACTATGAGCTTCCAAAGTCTATGAAGTTGTAGAATGTGTGTTTGTTTTTCTTTCAATATTTCAACTCACTGATCTATCAAGAATATTAAGCTTTTTGTTTTCTAACACACTTTTTATCCTAATTAAACATGGTCTCTCTGCTATTCTTTGACTGTTCAACTCAAAATACATGTTTGTTTCTCTTTTGATAGATTTCAAGCCCATGGTTCCTCCTCTTCATGTTTCTATCACTATCTGCATTTTCATATAGTTTACTAGAGTATCTTACAGTGGGGGGTTAGTAAAAAGATAGTGGAATGAGCAAAGGATGTGGATGATAAAAGGCATATCATCATATCCATTTGGATTGATTCAAGTCCTTCACAAATTAATGGGTATTTTTGAAGTGGGTTTTGAGGTAACAAGCAAAGTATTAGACAATGAAGCAGTCAAAAGATACGAAGCTGAAATTTTTGAATTTGAGGTGGCATCTACCATGTTTATTCCTGCAACAACTCTAGCGATGATAAATTTAATAGCATTGATGAGTGGAGCAACACAACTATTGAGGAAAGGGTATCAAACTATAGATGGTATGTTTTTGCAGCTAATGTTGATGAGTTTCAGTGGTAAATATCTATCCTATATTGGAGGGGATGCTAATGAGGAAGAATAATGGATGTGTGTCGACATCCCTCACAGTCTTCTCATTTCTAGCTGCTATGCTTGTGTGTTTTGTGGCATCAAATAAACCATCCTAGTGAACGAAAGTGCAACTACATCCAATGAATCCAAATTCTACAACTATTCAGAAAGCTATAATTTGTTTCTTGGAAGTCAATTTGATTGGTCTTATATTAGCATGATGCTTGAAGGTAACCAATTGGTGAGGGATGTTTATCATTTGTAATAGTTGTTGAGAAGGTAGGGACAAAATCCAGCCCCCACCTATTTCCCTGTGAGATTGATCAATCCTATTGCAAGAGAGAAAAGTCTTGATGTGGTCCATTGAATGTGTCCAATCAATGCACCAATGTTAATTCATCAACTAATAAGATATATAATGTGTTGTTTAGTATAATTTATTCCAATTTTTTTCTTAACAAATCTTAATGTTCATTCTTTAATTTTTTAATTTTTAAGTCTGATGAATTAATATTATTTTTGTAATTGTAAGTTATGCTATCTATTTTTCAAATACATTTTTTCACAAGATGGAATTTATTTTTAAATGATATTTTATAAATTTTTGATAGTTTTGTAAAAATATAATGTGAGAAACAATACAATGAAATAGATCTACAATAATTTTAGTAGAGTAATTTCAATAAATACAAACATGAAGTAGAAAATTCTAATAAAGAAAATGTTGAGTCTTTAAAACATATTCAAATATATTGATCTTAAAATAAGCTTACAATACACTCCTTAAGTTGTATTGCTTCAATAGATATGAACACTTTATATCTAGAGGAATTCTTGCAATATAACCCTACATGAAATTGATCATGCAATCTGCATTCCAAACCCTTAATTTATAGACTAAGAACACGTAGAAAACCACCAAAGAATCCAATTCTCATCCAAAAGAAAAAATAAGAACCCAAAAGGCCACAAAGGCCCAAGAATAAAAAATAAAAGTAAAAAACCACGTGGATCCCCAAACTACTCATAGAAAATATGCATCCCAAAGAAAAATCAAAATTGGCATCCAAATCTAATCCTCCAAAAGCATCCACCACTCCATCCAAAAAAACCCCATCTTTCAAATCCATTTTGGGCCCTCATCCCCAAAATCTACATCCACCCCTCCATCTAGATCTTCAAATCCAAAATCCACTTCATTTCCATAACTCCACCATCCCTCAAGGTGTGTGCCAATGTTGATCTTCCCAAAATTTCAATCCATTCATCTGCAAGTATTCCAACCCTCCATTTACTATCGAAAATTCATCCTCCACCATCCTCCTTTAATCCAAGTCCTTGCATAAATCTATTTTATCCCCCTTACCATCATTCTAAAATGTCTATAAGCATACCTCCAATTTACATGGTCAATTGTAGTACATCTTCAAGGGATACCATCCATGGACCTAGACGCTTGAGTCATTCCTCCATCTCACTATCATCCATCCACTATCTTCCAAACCCACCTAACCACATCCTTATCCATATTTTATATTCCAAATATCCAAAAAGCAAAAAAATGGAAAAAAATATTAAAAAATTAAAAATGAAAAAAGTAAGAGAATTCATTTGTCCAAATGGTGAAAACCACTTCTTGTGGCACCTTTAGCAAGTACCATGATAAAAACATGGCAAAGAAACCTCATGTGTAATCCCCCATCCACTTGCACTCTACATTTGGGGGCAAGATTAATCTATATCACATCTGACACCTTCCACTTCCCTATCCATCATCCTATTTAAGTTCATCCCCCCTTTCCCTCATTTGATCTTGAAAAAGCTAAGGATCTTCATAAAAATCATCTATCATACCCCCCACATATTATCCACATGCTTTGAAATCCTTCATCCCCTATCCCCCATCCTATCCAAACCCATCCACCCTTCCCATATTTGATCCTAATAAGGAGACCCCACGTTATCCTTTCTACCACATGTTATTCCATACTACAATATCCACCATCTCATATCCTTTATCCTGTCTCCATCCCCTCATCCTATCAACTTCATCCTCTCTTTTCAACCTTGATTTTGATCATGAGCTAGGGTAAAAATATCCATGCATGTCTTGGACAAGGCAAGTCTTACTCTCATTTCAATCCATGTCTCTTATACCCTATCCTTCCATCTCATGCATATTTTATCATCTTCCATCCTCCACTCCATTATTTTTAGTGTGGGGCATCTTGTTCCTTTACAACATAGTTCTTGGAGACCCCTCCTCCTATCCTCTTAACTCCTGTCACCTTTCATTCATCCACTTAATCCCCCCATCTCCTATCCAAGAAATTATCTTATCATTTCATCCTTTTATCATGCCTTTGGCTTCCCATGTCATTGGTTCCTATCCATTCCTCTATCCTCCTCCAATCCTATCTTATCAAGTCCATTTTTTTTCTATCTACCATACAATCCTTATCTTATCCCATCCATTTATCATCTATCTATCCTACATAATCCATTTATCGTTCAATATCCTTCTAATCCAATCCATTTATCATCCCAATTCAATCCATACAAAGGCAATTAAACCTAATCCATGAAATCCAATATTGCAATCTAGCCCATCATCCTAAAATCAATCCATCATTTTGATCAAATCAACTGAAATATATTCATCCATTTATCATCATAGGGATGTATCCTTCCCAATCCATGTGTTGTTATTATTGTTAACAACAGAATCCTTGTGGTACACATTATTCTTTTCCTTAACATTTATATCCTCATTGTCACCAATCAATAAATCCATGATTCAAATTTTCAACTTGACTAGGGGCATTATCCTAGTTTATTTTTTGTTTGTTATGCATGCTTGTAGGTTGCTTGTATTTTTTATCATTGTTTTCATTTATCATGGTCTTTGTACCCTATTTCCATAAAGGCAACATTGTCCTCCATATCATGTTGTCATAGGAATATATATTTGCAATTGACCTTTTTGATCACGTACTTGGCACATTGCCACCTAGGTTCCTTATACCTTGATGCATAATGTCATGTACAATATCAAATATAGGTTACTTATACCAAGTTGCAACATGATTATTATCTATCATTTCTCTCTATCTATCTATCTCAATTCATCCTCTTTCTATCCTTCATCCTTTAGACCTCCTCTCCATTCTGAGAGCATAAATTGTGTTCTTTGAACCCACTTTTCCTCTTGAGAGGGAATAACAATACCTTGATCTCAATTTCCCCTATCCATGGGGTGGCTTGATCTAAGTTGGTCACATGGAATAGTATTTGTCTACCATTAGATGAAGGCTAGGTAAAATTGAATTTTGATGGCACATCAAAGGGAAACCCAAGGGTGTTTGGGGTGGGATGGATCTTTAAAATAGAAGGGGGGAAGAAATGAAAAAAATGAGCATCCCCTTTCTGAAAGGGAAAAACAATGACGCAAAAGGATGGGGATACAAAAAGTAGACATAGAAGGTGACTCACTCATTTCAATCAACACAATTCACACAAGCTAGATGGTTAATTGGAAACTCAATAAGGTGGTGGACAAATGTTGTGGGTTGCTAAAGGGTTTCAATGAAATTTTAGTAAAGCATGTCTATAGAGAGCAATCAAGAGGTGGACACTCTGGCCAACTAGGTTGTTGACGATGCTTGAATAGTTGGTATGTCGAGCTGGTAGGTTATTAATTAACCCATCACATCTAGTATGTGTTGGGTAAAGAATAATTGCATCATGTAACAAGGATGATTGTGAGAGATTCAAGGAATGTACGAAGATTGTAGACATATAAATATGTCCATACCTGACCACACTTGAATTTACCTCATTTTATTCATTAATTAAATAAATAGTATATATATATTTATTTAATTCATCCTTATCTCACAATTAATTAAATAAATTTACATTTATTTTAATTAAATATAACCTTAGCCTCCAAACCTTCCAAATAAATAAATAAATTAATACTTATTTAATTAATTAATCTAGGCTAATTAACCTCCATTTCCATTTTCTTATTATTTAATTCTACCACACCATCAATTCTTGTCCATTCAATCCTAGCCCTCAAATCCATCTACATGGATCAATATCTAAAATTATCATCAAGTGACAAGTGTCTTGACATACCTATCCTACCCCTTGCTCACAAATGTGTGAGCATATATCTCACACATGTGAATCCATCCTACCCCTTACACATGTAATAGATATTTAACTTTACCTCTTAAACATGTCATAGGCATGTCACTTTACCTCTTACACACATGTCATAGATATGTCCCTTTCACGTTCTTCCAAATCTATGCTCACACATGTATGAGCACATTTTTCTCTTTGTAATGGCATAAATTTGCACCTAGACAAATTTCCCATTAATTTACCCTCATTTTAGCCTTACAAGTCTGATAATGTAAATACTCACCACTTTTTATCTCGCTTTGTCTGTGTGTCCCTATCATTTTTTGTTGGTGAGGGAATTTTTGTCTAGGATGTGCATGCCCCATATAAACGTCCGCACACCACACTACCATCCTAACAAAGATTCCTACGTCTAGAATCTATAAAAGTGTTATGATTCTTGGGTGCCTACAAATGTAATGCTCCCTACTGACTCTTGACTGATGAAAATTGACTACTTTCCTCCATCTACCTATTCAAACTTCATTCTTTTACTCTCTCAAGAAATTATTTCAATCTCTATCACTCTCATGCAACTTCTCTCTCATTCTTGCAACACTTCTTGATCATTCTTGCTCTATTCTCACTCTTTCTTACCACTACCAAATTCTTGCTTGGCTCCTACATCATCTTCTTGCTCCAACACCATTGTCATTATAGGTTTACGAAGCTCTATCTCCTTGGCATGGTGTTGTCTAGCTTCTTCTTCCTCTCTTAGCCTTGAGTGCTCACAAAAAGGAAGGTGATATTGTGTCTTGTATTTTCTTGCATTATCATTCTTGTAGAGTAGCATTTAGGTTTTCATTGCTCTCTAGTTTCTTGTGTTATTTCTATTCTCTTCTTTATTAATTTCTCTATATCATTGCATATTTGGCTATTCATGGAGGTGGGAACACTAAAACGGGGACTTGACTGAGGCAAGTTCCAAACATAACCCCCACATTTTTCTTGTCACTATGTGTGTAGGTGTTGTTCGTTTTCTTGGAGCTAGCTAGTGAACTAGACCTTGAGTAAGTTGGTGTACTTATCCTTTCTTTGTTATTTCACTATTAGAGTAGCTTTTATAGTATTCTTGTTGTTGTACTCCACATTTCCTTTACTTTTCTCTCAAACTATAAAACTTCAATATTAGGATCGTTAGTAAACTTTGTGAGTTTATGGCTATCACCTAACCATCAGTCCATATAGGACGCTAACATGTCCCTAAGACTGCAACACGATGCATTGAAGTCTAACTCCTGTATGCCATCCTCTACCAGAGATTTGTCTGGTTCATATTCTCAGACCTGTGTAGTATGCTCACCTAATTCCAAAAAAAATTGTCATAATCTGAAGGGAAATAGAGTTGTGTTTGACCTTCCTCTTTAGCCTGTCCTTTCTTCTTTAAATTATTAGGTAGTCTAAGGTAGTTCAGGGTAGTTCATTCCCTTAGGATCTTTCATGACCTAAGAGCCTTGGGTGTGATGAATCCCCTTCTCTACATTTTTGATGAACCCAATGTGAACTCTTTGTTTTCATTTCTTTGTGTTGAAAATCTTTCTCTTGTGTCTTGGGTGCATTATAGATTCATGTGTCATGAAGATTTATAAGCTTTATGACTCAATCTACAAACTTTGGGAATATAGTTAGAAAGAGTTTGCGACATATAGGGATGAAATATAAGAAGGTCACCGGTCCTACCTTTGAGGAATTAATTTTAGGCATATCTATTGGATTCTCCAGCCCCTTTGTAGAAGCCACTACACATGTTCCTACCCCTTCTACTTCATATGTGTAGGAAGATGATGCTCTTGAGGTCCTTGCAAAGCAACTTCTTTCCCTGGATAGAAGACTTGGGAAGTTCAACAAGAACTTGGAGAAAGATAAAACTCTTGATAAAATACTATGGTTGTTAACAGATTGATAGCTATGTTGGAAAAGGACCAAATAGGTCTAGAATTTCTCTAGGGCCTTGCAGACATTATGGACACTTATGTCCCAATGTACAATCCTAACTTGGGCGTTGCTTGAGACCTTGGCTCCGAGACCATTGAGAGACACCTGAAAGTCTTGATGCCTAGGGTGTTGGTGTGCATGAATGAGACTTGCCCTTATATTAACATCACCTCTAGACCTCAGCTGACCCCCACTATTAAAGTAAGTAAGGTATCCTTGGGTTTCATTTTTTCCACTCCTAATGATCCTAGTGGTAATCTTGGAGCCCATACTAGTCCTAGTGGTGGGGCCTCTATTGGTATGGGGTTGGTGGCTCTGGTGGTTCTAGTGGTGGTTCTATTGGTCCTATTTCATCCTCTAACCCTGTCTTAAATTCTTTATTACAAAATATGGGAAGGATGCAAAACCAGTTGGTGAACCTTTTTGCCTGTGCTTCTCAACCTATGTTTCAACCTTTCATTTGTTACAGTCCTTTATCCATCTCTATTTTGAATACTCCTATCCATCGAGGGATGGAGATTCCAAATTTTGAAAAGTATGGTGGTTGTGGAGACCCTCAAACACACATTTCAACATATAATGCTATGTGCATTGAATTCTTCCACCATGATGCTTTGATGGAAAATATTTTTCCTCAATCCCTTAATGATGTCACCCTTGAGTGGTATTGCAATCTACTAGATAATTCTATCTTTCCATTTGACCAATTGGTGAATTAGTTCTTGAGGAAATTCTAAGTTAATATCAGACCAAAGATGGATTTCTCCGATCTCATCCATTGCAACAAAAGGGACCACAAAAAGGTAACTAACTTTGTTGCTCGTTATCAAGCATTATTTTCACAAATATTTTATCCTTTATCAAATTTCGATGTTTAGAAGCTCTTCTTTGAGAACTTACAAAAATAATGGCAAAAGAAGTTTACCCCGATGAAGTGTACCTACTTTGCACACCTATGTGCAACATTGCATGAATACCAACAGATGGTCGCTCAGTTTGATGGTTCATCCTTGTGCTCCCATCCTAATAACCAGTCAATAGTGTCAATTTTTGGAAAGAACAAGGCTATTGCAAACATGGTCTCTACGTTTAAAGACAAAGTCCTAGGACACATAGGCATATTAAAAAACTATCTGAATCTTATACTCATATTATGAAAAAGTTGTTGAAAGATAAAGTTTTGACATTTCCAAAACCCCAAACTCTATCCAAATCGTACCTTGAGTGGTATGACACATAACAATTCTATCAATTCCATCGAGTACATAGACATGACACTGAGCGATGCATGCACCTATGTCACAAGATTCAGGACCACATTAATGATGGGACTATTTGTCTCAATGGAAAAAATAAAATTCTAATAAATTTGTGGCCAAGGCAATCGTGAGTTGTAAATTTACTTTGATCTATCTCCTTCTCACTCTGCAGACTGAGTTACACAATCTTCTACATCTTCTAAGATAGTTCCATATGAGTACATGAACAACGTTTCATTCATGCGTATCCCTCCTATTGAACATGTGAGTGCAATATCTGATATAAGTTTCACGTTACATGATGAGACACTAAATAATGAGCCTTCCTTGTTATACATTCCTTATTGGATTAATGGAAATGTTGTGACTGGTGTCTTAGTTGATCCAATGGGTTGGGTAAATGTGATAATAAAGGAAAATTTTCTCATAAATAGTTTACATAAGGAGAGATACAAAGAGTTGTAGACCACTCTTTGTACCCATAATGGGATCTTTATTACCCCTATGGGTGTTATTCTTTATCAGTCTTGGTAGGACTCAAGGCTATTAATGTTCCATTTGTTGTGATCCTAAATTTTGACCCATTCAGATTTAGGCTAGGCATTCCGTGGCTAGCCTCTATGAATGACATCGTCTTTGTAATCCATAAATGCTTAAAGTTCCCCCATAAAGGCACCATGCACATGGTGCATGACATTGACTATAGACTGTTGGTGCTATGTGGGAGCTTCTCTTTGGATCACTTTTGGCTCATCTAGGTTGGACATCTTTCTTCAAAAGAGAGATTTGTTACATAAGGATTATGTTAAATATAAGACTAGGAACTTGGTGCCAAAAGTTAGCTATCTAGTGTCTCCTTATGTTATTTCCATAAAAGCCTCTATGATAGTGCAACAATAAGCTGCCTCTTTTTTCATACCTAAGGGAAAGGAGAAGCTTGATCATTCTCTAGAGCTTTCTCCTTTTACATCTTCCACACCACCTACTTTTGCTTCTCATCCTGTGGTGGCATCCTCAGTTCCCACTCCTATGCCTTGCATGGGAAGTGTGATGGTGTCTGCATGGTGAAAGGTGAAGCGTCAAGTTTTCTTAGTTGCCCAACTTGCCCATGATTCCCTAACCCACTATTTATGGCAATGGAAAGAATTCCCATAGGGTTTTTCTTGTGTCTCAGAATCCATGGCCTCTGACTATTCTTCTACCTATCCTTTGGGCAAAGAACAGGAAGAGGCCCACCACCAAATTTCCTATGTCTATTTCTCCTCCTATGGTTGTTCCTTCTCTTGTGTCTCCTCCTACTCCTAGTTAGGAGATCATCCTTCCACCAGAAATGGTTTGAAGGATTCTCCTTCAATTGAGAAGCAACCTTCAATCTCTTCTCAGTCCTCATTCTCCAGTGCCCATAGCTAACATAACAAGATTGTACGTGACCACAAGCGCAGGCAAAAGGCTTTGACTGTGGAGTACTCTACCTTGCAGAAGATGAAGGGAGAGCTAGATGCATTTGTCTCTGCATCCTCTTATGTTGTTTTTTATTCTCCTATTGTTTCTACCTCAATTCCCATCACCTCTATCTTTCTTCTAGCTCCTTTAGTGGGTCCTGATGATGCTCACCCCAAAAGGGTGCAAGTCTTCATCACTCCCTCTATGGATCCCCTCTCTTGATTTCCCTCCTGGACATCTATCCTTTCTCGTAACCCATTGACATGCTTCATACAAATGTGGTGTCTTTTGTGGTTTTGTCTAGTTTCTCCTTCACTTCTCCTTTCTTAGTGGGGATCCTACATCCTTTGTTAAAGTGTAAGTTGGAGGATGACCTCACCATGCATGATGATCATAAGAGGGGTTAGCCTCCTTCGAGGGCTAGTTTTTTCTTGGCTTGCATTGTCCTTATGATGGAGGCAGCCCCCACTTCCCTGGAGTTTCTCACTACCCCTTTTGATGAGGTTGGAAATGAATTTATGGATGCCTTGCCCCTCTCCCACCCAGTTGCAACAAGGCACTCCTATAAAGTGCATATTCAATTTGGTGGATGATATCTCAGATTTGTCATTGATTTTCACAAAATAAATTACTTTCACTTCACAAGAGCTTGGTGAAGAAGCCCTCAAGGGACCTTCTTCCTTGGCCCTTGCTATGGGTGAGTCAGAGGGTACTACCCTTACTATCTCTCCCTTGCAAGCCCATCAACCTTCCCCTTACAATGATCTAGATTTGGAGAAAAACTACCTACTAGTCGATAAGGACTAGGGTGATACCTCTTCTACATCTGTAGATTAGATTTGTTTGTGTGTTTGTGTTCCCCCATGATTATATTTTTGTGCTTGTGATCTTGCTTGGAGGACCATTTCTACCCTTTTAGGTACTTGGATATAGGCACAAAAATCTATCATACACTTCTTCTATTTGTTTCATCTTTCTTCTATGTGTCATAATATTAATTTTTGATGTTGGGGACAATGCAAAGCATTGGGGACATTTAGGCCTTCTTCCATGTTGACTCAATTTAATTTTAATTTTATCTTCATGTGCTCATCTTTATGTTCTAATAACTTTATAGATTGATAACCATTCATATGTATACCATATTATATCCATTTATTTGTATCTAGATAGTTTTGACCCCAAATTCTCATATTCCCCTATCTCTTGATTTCTTCATCTTTTCTTGTCTACTTCTTTATGTTGTGGTTCTTATGTGTTCTCCCTCATGTGTGTGTGACAACATACCATGAATACATCTCACCATGTATCTTGTTCCGCAACATTTCTTCCTCTCTTTTCTCTCCTTAGGATGTCATATTCTACTCTAAGTAGCACACTTAATCTTAAGGGGGGTCAGTAGCATGCTTTTCTAATTTTCAACAAGGAAAATTATTTCAAAAGGATTCCTTGGTGTCAAATTTTATTTACTATGAATTCCTTGACAAAAGAATCTCTTATTTAAAAATATTTCATTTTTCAAAATGTTGCATTCTCTCAAAAGGGACTCCTTGATAAAAATTTATTTCGAAAAGGATTCTGTAGCAAAAGAGTCTAAAATTTTTCCTTTGAAAAGGAAGCACTTTTTCTAAAATGAAAGAGTCTGGAAACTTTTCTTTGAAAAAGGAGCATTCTTTCCATCAGATTCCTTTACGAAAGATCTTTCAAAATAATTATTTTGAGGAGAAGGCTTTCAAAGCGGATTCCTTCGATAGGGAACCCTTTAAGAAACCAGGGGGCCCATTCAAAGGAATGCTCCTTTGAATGGGCCCCTTGGTTTCTTGAAGGGCTCCCTACCGAAGGAACCGCCTTTGCAATGTATGTCTTTTATCTGATATTGGATGTCACATGTCTTAGTGTCAAATATCTTATATCTTGGTGTCAAGCTTGAGGCAGCCTAACTAGACCCACCTTTTCTATGACTATCTTTTAACATAATTTATAGCAACCACAAGATTATCTATTTGATTAGTGTGTGTCTTGTTTCTATTTGATTAGGTTGTGTCTTATCATGCCGACTTGTGTCTTCTTGTGTCTTATGAATGTGTGTCTTATGAGTAGCATTTTCACCTAACATGTTTGTGGTGAGACCACAACTAGCTTTGTAGGATCGAAGACCCATGTCATCTTTACATCTTGGTGGATCTCCCTCTTTCACGTCTAGGTATGTCAGATACAAGATCTACTTCATTGATGATATTGTTTTATTCTCTTCAACCTCTTTCTACTTTATCTTTCATACACAATGACACGTATGCTTGATAAACTAGGGGAAAAATGTAATGGCATACATTTTCACCTAGGAAAATTTCTCGTTAATTTACTGTCATTTTACCCTTAGAAGTCTAATAATGTAAATACCTACCACTTTTATCTCACTTTATTCATGTGTCCTTGTAATTTTGTGTTGGTGATGGATTTTTTGGGATATGTACACACCATGTGAATGTTCATGCACTGCACTACCATCCTAACAAAGATTCTTGTGTCTAGAATCTAAAAAAGCATTATGATTCTTGGGTGCGTGCAAGTGTAACATTCCTTTCCAACTCTTGACCAATGAAAATCAACTATTTTCCTCCATCTACCCATTCAAACTTCATTATTTCACTCAAGCAATTCTTTCAATCTTTATCACTCTCATGCAAACTCTCTCTCATTCTTAAATTACTTCTTGATCATTCTTTCTCTATTCTCAGTCTTTCTTACCACTACTAGCTTCTTTCTTGACTCCTACAACATCTTCTTGCTCCAACACCATTTTTGTTGCAAGTTTACGAAGCTCCATCTCCTTGGCATGGTTTTGTCTATCTTCTTCTTCCTCTCTCAACCTTGAGTGCTCATAGAAAGGAAGGTGATATTGTGTCTTGTATTTTCTTGCATTATCATTATTTTAGAGCAGAATTTAGGTTGTTATTTCTCTCTACTTTTTTGCGTCATTTCTATTCTCTTCTTTATTGCTTCCTCTATATCATTACATATCTAGCTATTCGTGGAGGCGGGAACACTGAAATAGGGACTTGATTAAGGAAAGTTCCAAACACAACCCCAACATTTTTCTTGTCATTTTGTGTGTAGGTGTTGTTTTTTTGCTTGGAGCTAGCTAGTGAACTAGACCTTGAGTAAGTTGGTGTTCTTCTCCTTTATTTGTCATTTCATTGTTAGAGTAGCTTTTATAGTATTATTCTTGTTGTACTTTTCATTTCCTTTAATTTTTTGTCAAACTATAAAACTTCAATATTCGGGTTGTTAGCAGACTCTACGAGTTTTTGGTTGTCACTTGACCCTCCATCCATATAGGATGCTAGCACATCCTTGAGACTCTAGTGTGGCATGCTGAATTCTGACTCCCAAACTGTTGTCCTCTAATAGAGAGTTGTCTAGTTCATAGTCCGAGACCTGTGTAGTATACTCACCTGATTCTAAAAAACACCTGTCATAATTTGAAGGTAAATAGAGTTCTATTTTCCCTTCCTTTTTAGCCTATCCTTTCTTATTTAACTTATTAGGTAGTCTGATGTGGTTTAGGGTAGTTCATTCCCTTAGGCTCTTCCGTGACCTGAGAGCCTTAGAGGTGATGAATCCCCCTTCTCTATACTTTTTAACCTCCTTTCCTCTTGTGACATTTATCAAAAGGATAAGCCTCCACCATCTCATTCAATCTTGATCTTCCATTTATTCAATGGATCTTGGCCATTGATTTCCCCCATCAAATATTTATAAATTGAAGAATTTTCTGTCATTTTGAAATATTTACCTTCATCATATCCTTATGCTCCTATTTTCTTCTATCAATCCTTAATCCCAACATAATGTTGTTGCTCTACACAATCACATTCCATCCACCTAAAATATCAAAAGGATCACATCAAGTAGACATGGCTACATCTACTTCTACTCAATCCACAAGGTGAGAAAGGTAAAAGGTAAAGTAATTATTCATTATTGCATTTATATTTTTCTTTTTGGTCCTTATCCATTTCATCAATTTTAATGGAGAGTATCTACCACTCCAAATTCTCTAGGAAAGGAAAGAGTCTACAGGGAGTGGATGAATCTTTATTACCTATGGGACAAAAGCTCATGTGACAGGTGATGGTTAAAGGAAATTTTAAACTATGTTTTTTGGTTTTCTAGATATTTATGAAAAAGGGACTTTATAATTTGAGTAAATAAACCTCAGAGGTCATGGGAGACAAATAAACAGGCTCTTGACTAGAGGATGACAAAATGGACCAAGGACAACAGTGCAATGCGCTAGTGTCTATGTGGCATACTAGCATCTCATACAAACTAGAGATAGAGTCATCTACCAAAGACACTTAGGATCTACTAACTATCTGAAAGCTAAATTTTAATAGTTTTAAATAACCTAGACAAAATGTTAAAAATGTAATAAACTTACAACAATAAGAATACCTATTGACAAGTAAACTAACTATTAAGTGAAATAATGAGTGGTGGAAGAAAATGGATTAAATCACAGTAGGTCTAGCCTCTTGCAAGCTCCTCATGGATAGCCTGCACACACAATAAAAATAAAAGTGTTGGGGCTATTTTTGGGGCTTGCATTCATCAAACCCCTGCTTTGGTGTTTCCACCTCCATGTATAGCCATATAGAAAATGAGATTGAAATATAGATAAAGAAATGACAAGACGGGAAGTAGCAAACACAAGACACTAATATTCTAATCAATAAGAATGATAATGCAATGAAAATGAATGTTACCCCCCCTCAGACGAGCTTGGTGAAGCTAAGAGAAAGAGAAATGCCTTGATGGATTGAGATGATTATGGAAGAACATGGTGTAGAGAGAGATTTAACCTACAAGAATGGAAGGTGTAGAGATACAAGAAGAGAACTATATTTAAGAGAATTTGAGAATGAAGTGTTAGAATGAGAGAGTGTGAGACAAAATTTCTAGAATAGAATAGAATAAGAATGAGAGGGAAGAATATGGTCAAATTGCATGCCAAAGAGTCATTCCCAAGTGTGCTTGTGACTACAGAGGTTTTACACTGTGGGTAGGCAATAGTGTAACATCCTAATAACCATAGGATTAGGAATCCTATCAGGATGTTCGTGCAACACACAAACATTTGCATGGTGTGGAAGCGTCATAGACAAAAATTCCGCCACCAACAAAAAATGAAAAGAGACAAAAATGAAGGCTAGGAAGGTAGGTTTTCACATTATCATCTTATTAAGCCAAAGTGAAGGTTAATGTTATGTGATATTGCACAAGGGTGCAATTTTATGATATAACATTTTCCCCCACTTTAGTGAGCATATGTATCTAAACATGTGCAAGCTAAATTAGAAAGAGATTGAAGAGAATATACCCAAGACAAAGAGGAAACAAACCTTCGATTTGGTATATTTGATGTGAAGAAGCACCATCAAAATGAAAAGAGGACACATGTCTTTGATCTTGTAAAGCCTACTGAAATCTCACAACAAACATGTTAGCTATAGATAAACATGTTAGGAAAAAAGTGAAAAATAAAAAACATGATAAACAAATTTATAGACAAGACAAGACATAATCTAGTCAGATATAAGACAATGTTGATAGGTATGGATAGCATGGCTAGAGACCATATGAAAAGTAGATAGGCCTATGGTTGCTACAAACTGCATTGCAAGATAGTCACAAAAAAGATAAGATGGGTCTAGTTAGGTTTCCCCAAAGATAGACGATGAGACATAAGACATCAAGGATTCCTTTTGAATTTTTTTAAAAATTAAGCATATATGATAGCCCCCTATTAGAATGATGTGTACTACATAGAGAAGTACATGCCATATTAAGGAGAAGAGAAAGACATGAGATGTTGTGGCACAAGATACATAGCAATGTTTATTCGTGGAATTTTGTCATGTGAGGGACAACGCATAGGATCCACAACATCACAGAGTAGAAAAGTAGAGATGAATAAATCACTTGAGCATCGAGGTGATTGATTATTTAGGGTCAAAACTGCTCATTGATGTAATATAGAAAATTGTACTCCTTTCTATGTGAATGTATAATTTCACACTTAATTTGGACCTATTTTAGTGACCTTACATTTATGCATTTTTACCCTAAATAAATAGGCCCCTAATCCCCTTTATTATGCACCCCAAGGACTATTTTTATCATTTTCTGACATTGCAACATTCACTGAATAAAGGCATTTAATTAATTAAAGACCTTGAAACACATTAATCCTGGATATCTAGGCCAGGACCCATTTTCCATTGGGTGAATGGGTCCCCTTTAAGATCCAAAACCAAAATTTAAATATGTTTTTGGTAGTGCTTTAAAGTCTCAGATTCAAGTTTTAAATTTTGGTTACCAAGATATAATAAGTAGGAAATTAGAGAAGAAGCCTATAAAACCTAGTCCTTTTCACCATTTTAAACTAGAGAGAAGCAAGATATCAAGTTTTGAGAGATCAAGGAGAAAAAAAGAAATTTTGGAGAACATTCAAGCAAGCAAAGTTGAAGTCTTGGAGTAGCATTTTGTGTATATTTGAAGGTCTTCAAACTCATTTTGTCAAATATTTGATCAAGCATTGTCCATAATTGAAGATTGACACCTATAGAGGATCATGATGGATTCTAGGTTTGGGAGATGCACTTATCCATCCTCCTTAACCTAATGAATTGTTTATTAAGTGATCCCATCTTCTATCTTCATTCTACTAGCAACCTATAGCAAGGTATTATCATGTTTCAGATCTATTAGGGTTTTTTGAGTTCTCCCTAGTTGGATCTCTATCATTTATCATTATCATATAGGAATCATTCTCTAATGAAATTGAGTAATGTTTCTTTACATGTTATCTCATAACAACCTTAGATGCACTTAAGATTAGGGCTTGCACACATTGTCATTTATCAGAATTACATCATTTCATCAAGGTTTAATTACCAAACTTGGGGTTTGATCGATGCAAACCCCCATACACACAAAACAACATTTTATTTTGCAAATTTCCTACAGGTTTGGATCTGGAAGTCAAGATTTATAGGTACAGGAGTGAAGTGTAGACAAATGGCTACATATTCATCTTTTGAAGTTTCAAAAAAGGCTATAGGGACCCATTCACCCTTGGTTGAATGAGTCCTACTACATTTGTAAAACCTAGTTTTTAGTCCAAGTGCACACCATCATGCCCTTCTCAGATCTATCTAAAACTCATTGTTTCCACTTCTACTATCGAGTATGTGCAAGATCATGATGAGCCAAAAAGTGGCGATATGTAAGTGATATGATGGCCCATGTGGTTGACGACTTTTTTTTACCAAAAAATGATGAAATGAAAAGGGTTTTGAAAGGAGATTCTTAGCTTTCCACCAATATAAATTATGCTTTACTTTGAATTTAATAAATAATTATTATTCATTTTCTATTTGAATTATGACTAAAGTCCTCATTGACAGGCTGATTGAAAAACATCTATAGCTTTCAAACGTATCACATTTTTTGAATCCAAAATATGTTTCACATTCTATGCTTCTGTCATGCCCATAATTTTTCGCTAGAAAAACCCTACAATTTTTTTTTTGAAACCCATTAGTTAAAGTAATTGTTCTATTAGTTGGGTGTCGTGCCCACAATAGAGTCGAGACTAAACACGAATGCCACAATTCTTAAAAGAGTCCTAATGGATGATTCAAATTCATATTTAATAGCTTAGTTGATTATTCTAACAAGGTTGTTATAAGTAGGAGTGCAAACATTTTATTTTCCTCTTCTAATTTCCTTTATAATATTAGCTATCATCACTAAAGTGATATTCATGTAGCTATTTGCATTATGCTTATTCATTTGCTTCTATTAATTTTCTCGTTAGTATTAACATTCATTAATATAGTCATTATTACCAATCTATCATATTATCAATAATTTAATCATAACATGTCGTGGTCACTATCCATTTGAGTCATGATAATTAAATCTTAGCCCATAGCATTACCCACTACCATGCTACCATTAATAATTCACTATGGAGACCATCACACTCACCTCAAGCAATGATGATAAAGGTCATAGTAAGATATTTGGGTATGTGATGATACCAATGATAATAGTCCCACAAGTGTACTAGCTTAGTTAAATTAAAATCCAAGGATTGATTGATGTAACAATTATAATGCTTGTTCATCCTATCCTTTTTAAGCTATCTTGAGTGTGTTGATGAAACCCACAATAACTCCTAACCTCCCAATTCAATAACAAAACTAAACAGAATATTTATAATTTAATTAACTATTAAATTTTCATATTTATTTATTATTAATTTAATCATTTACTTATCCTTAATAATATGCATTCTTTCTTTAACTAAGAATTATTTTTCTTTATAAATAAGAAAAAAAAAAAACTAAAAGTATAAGATTATTTTCCTTTAAAGAAAAGGAGGAGGAAAATAAATAAGAACTATACTTTTTAAAGAAATTCCTAGTACCACGTGGTCTCTATCCTTACATTTATTCCTATTTAGATCAATAGAATTTTTTTTAAAAAGAGTATGGGAATATATTCCCCTCTTTTTATTTAAGGAGTCTTATAACTTAGAAATTTCTATAAAGCATTTAATTGCAAAGTGTCTTCTCACGAGGTGGTGGGCATACAGCCTTGGGTGAGAGTTTTTCCCAATGCCACGCACATGATACGAGGCTCACACTGGATACTATTTATTTGTTGTTTTCTTTCCTTCTTTCATTCATATTCGTTTGGTCATACTATGGCACCATTACTTATTTCATTAGCATAGACGTCATTGATGGATCTATTATTAAATGCGTTGTGTCAAGGTATTAGCTTTAAGGCTGGCATAACATTCATTAGCCGATAGGCTATTCTACGTGGGGGAACCCCACCGGCATTTCCATCAGTTTGATTTCGGCGGGAACCCCACGAACTTTACGGCAGAGGATAGTTTATTTTAAATGCTAAAATATCTTAAACACCATTTCTTAAAATATTAGTATTTAATTTTTGCTCTAATATGAGATTTGAAAGGCACCCACAAGCGGATGATTTATTGGCAATAAAATAATAAATAAAATAATTTATGTAATAAATAAAATAAATAATAATTTATTTAATAAAAAAATAAAATAGTAATTTATATAATAAATAAAATAATTTATGTAATAAATAAGAAAATAATAATTTATATAATAAATAAAATAATTCATATAATAAATAAAATAAAAAAGATTTTATAAATAAAATAATATAATAAATTTTTAATAAAAATATTCTATGTTATAAAATTCAAACAATAAAAAAAATTATATAATAAATAAAATAAAATAAAATAATTTATATAATAAATAAAATAAAATAGATTCTTTAAATAAAATAATATAATAATTTTTTAATAAAAATAAAATTTGTTCTTTATTATAAAATTCAAACAATAAACAAATAGAAAAATGAAAAACTAAAGTTGTATAGGAAGTGTTGTTTTTGGAATGAATTGGAGAGGAGGGAAAAGAAATAGAGAGGGAAGGATAGAGAAAGAGAGAGAGAGAGAGAGGAGGGTAAAGGGACAGAGGGAGGTAGAGAGGGATAAGTGAGATAGAGATAGGGAGGGAGAGAGAGGTGGGATAGAAAGAAGTAGAGAAGGAAAGAGAGAGCCAAAGAGAGTGAGAGAGAGAGGGAGGGAGGGAGAGGTAGAGAGGGATAGGGGAGATATAGAGAATTAGAGGGGGAAGGAGAGAGAGGTAGAGAGGAATAAGTGAGAGAGGGAGAGAAGTAGAGAGGGAAGAGAGAGTGAGAGAGAATAGGTGGGATGGAGGGAGGGACAGGTAGAGAGGGATATGTGATATAGAGAGAAATAGAGAGGGAAGGAGAGAGCAAGAGGGAGAGAGAAGGGGGAGGGAGGGAGGGAGAGGTAGAGAGGGATAGGTGAGATAGAGAAAGAGAGAGGAGGGTAAAGAAGTAGAGAGGGAAGGATAGAGAAAGAGAGAGAGAGGAGGGTAAAGGGATAGAGGGAGGTAGAGAGGGATAAGTGAGATAGAGATAGGGAGGGAGAGAGAGGTGGGATAAAAAGAAGTAGACAAGGAAAAAGAGAGCTAGAGAGAGTGAGAGAGAGATAGGGAGGGAGGGAGAGGGATAGGGGAGTTATAGAGAATTAGAGGGGGAAGGAGAGAGAGGTAGAGAGGAATAAGTGAGAGAGGGAAGGAGAAAATGAGAGATAAATAGGTGGGATGGAGGGAGGGATAGGTAGAGAGGGATATGTGATATAGAGAGAAATAAAGAGGGAAGGAGAGAGCAAGAGGGAGAGAGAAGTGGGGAGGGAGGGAGAGGTAGAGAGGGATAGGTGAGATAGATAACTGCTTTCTTCACGTCGTCCATTGCTTTTCACGGCCGTAAATAATGTGGGCTCAGCCTATCAGCGTAAGTATTGCACCTTATTGGGGTGCAAGTGCTAGTTATAATTTTCAATGCTAAGATTTTCCCCATTGGCGAGTCATAGTCCACCGAATGAATGTACGCAGCAGACTGCAGTGTTATCTAATATTTCCATTGCTCCTAAATAATGGAGGCAAGGATATGTTTGATATTCAATAGCAATGGCATCGTCCGGTAATAATGTCTCTTAATATTAAGATTCATTCTTTGGTTACTCATATTCGTATATTTCTTTTAATGCCAGTATCTTGCGCTAAGTATGCTTGACTGACATGACCTTGCGTCCTGCAACAAGCTGACTGCTAATAATTATATGGAAGAGGGGGAGACGTAAGATGTGCCTTGAGGTTTGATAGTCATAATGTTATAGTAATGTGTCTATTTTATCCAAATTATGTGGTGAAGATAACACCAAATGGGCTCTTGCACGTCTTCTATGCCTAGCAAACTCAACTTTATATAAATCTATTTTATGTTTGTCATCTTCAAAAGTAACATATGTTAGACTCCCCTCAAAACTCTATTCTTGTCGCTGGTTTGATGATTTGAAGAAACTAATAGAGATAAAGGCTTCTTTGCATGAGGATGGATCCCACATTCCTCGCTAAATTTATTGCCTGCTATGATCGGACCTCACCAATGATTATGCAATTACCGTGCTAATGATATAATACATAAAAACAATTATCAATGCTAATAGTAGACATTAATGCAAATGAGTTTTCCAGATTTAGACGTTTCCCAAGAAAGTTAGTGGCATTAATTGAACACAACAATTCGCCTTTCTTGGCTACTAAAAAGTCAATAAGGAGAAGGCAATTACCATACTTAATACAATCAACTAGTATCCAGTTGCACGACTAAATCTTATGTCAGAAATGATATCTATCTTGACTATGCGATCAACACAAGTAGGGATGCAAGATCAATAAGTGAAGTAAATAAGGAGTCCCACCTTGCATTAAGTATGCTCGACTACCAGGCCAAATCTTCTACAGATTACTAAGCTCAGGTAGTAGTGTGTCGCTTACCCCAGCTACTCACCTCCCAACTCATTGAATGGCATTAAAGGCTTAGACAACGCTTTTGACTAGGATGTTGTGTAGCGTATTAAGCCAAATAAGGGGATGTATCTACTGATTGATTGGTTTCTATGACCATAACATTTATCATACGTTTCTTAAGGAACCTCCTCGAGCCTGCAAGGCGGATCATAATTAAGCCAAATATATGGTAAAATTTTCATGCATTTACTCTGGTCTTTGAATTTTTTCCTTAGCCTCGACGACAAGGAAATCTGATTAAACACGTGTAAGTATAATTTTTTATTACTTCCAACGCTTCACTCCTACGCAAGGAAGTAACATGGCATAGCTGTTATTGGGTCCGATTGGGTACTGATTTGTAGTGGTTTGGCAATGCTTAGTTGAAGATAGAAGTGGTGAAAAATTCAGCTATTTTCTGAGATAAGATTTGGCTTTATGGTTGATGTTTTTTTTAATTTTTTTTTTTTGAAATAATCCTCTATTTGTCATGCGCCTTGTATTAGCTATGTTAGTCAAGTGGGACATTCTGTGCTGGTCTAGCCATGGAGTATGTGCACAGATCATGAGTCGATATATGGTGTTGGTTAACTGTATACGGTACAAGGATCTATCATGTCATTACAACTACATCTTCAGGCCTTCTATTAATCTCCATTTCTAGATTATATGTTTACGAAGATTTTGAGATCTGAGATCTAACTTATTTGTAGTAGTGATTATTTTTATTATTTCATGTTGTTGTTTTGACGCTTATTATCTGGGCTTCATTGTATTTTGCCTCCAAAACGTGGCAACTTCAGTGCATTTGCTGAGATTTTCAAACATGTAGATGGAATCGTGTTTCTGTGAAATAATGCCTAAACAATAATGTTAGGTTTTTTTTTTTGGCTAATAATGTGTACATAATCTCTCTAGATGTTGGTTTTTAGGTTATCTTAATTGTAATGATCTTTGGTTTCCGGATCACCTTAACAGTTATGCATTCTGGCACAAATATATTATTAGTAAATTTGTGCAAAAATCCAGTGCACTATTTTGAAACGCACAATCAACTTAGATCTAACTTTTGTGCTATCTTATTAACTGGTTAGCAGCCGTCCCATTCTGATTGATCAAGGAAGTAACTAAATTATTTCACCTTTTATTTGCAATCTGGATGAATAACAACAGTTAGGAGAGGATTTACTAGCGGTCATCTTGGCTCGACCCTTACTCGGTCGCCCCTACATTTTTTCTATATATATTTGTCTCTTAAGTTTAGACCAGGTCCTAAATTTGGTTTCTAAAATGACTTACACAGATATGCGCCTCAGATTGTGATGAATAAAAAATCAAATTAATTGCTAAACTTTCAGAAATACATTTCACCACAACAAAATATATTATATCGTAAATGCAAGTGGAATCATCATTTCATTACCCTATTATATTAACCTTTCTCTCTCTTGTATGCATCTTGCCATCATTAAAATTGAAACAAAAAATCATTTCCATACTACTGCAAAGATACATCATACAACTCTTCAACTGTATAAGAAATTTACAGTAATCTCTTAATGGATCTTAAAGAAGGAATTTTGCTACAACTCACAAGCTGTACACGTTTCTTTTATGGAAACCAAATAAAAAGACTTTCGACACTGCATTCAGTATTTAGGGAAAAAACAACAGACAATGCACAAGGAATAAGTCTTTCTTTTCTCCAATTTCTTTCATGTTACAATATTAACTAGCTTACATATTACATCTAATTTTAAGAGATATAATGAATGGCATACAATTGATTCAGTCTTGCTCTCCTCCCTACCATAATGCCATCATGAAGCCTTAGGGGCTCTAGCCATACCCCCGAGCAAGGAATTATTTTCAGCCCCAAGATGGTACATGGGATCTTTACAAATTTTACAAAAGGGATAAGAATAGCATAACATCAAATTACATGCATTTAGGTTCCCCACTTATCATACTCAATAATGATCCATACAAACATTTCACCTTCTAACAACAATAAACAAAGGAGAATGAGAGTAGGGAAACTCATCTTTTCGTGTATATGAGGGGATTGAGCTCTTCCATCATCCTTTCCTCTCCAAGCCAATCTACCTTGAGCACCATATCCTAAGAGGGACACTCCGCTCCTCCTCTCCTCTTCTCTCCAATCTACACCAAATTTCTCCAAAAGGAGAAGTGGGTAACACCTCACTTAGTCTTCTTCTTCGAAATATATAGAAGTTTCAACTTGCAAATCTTGGATGGGGATGTGTGGAGTGTAATTTCCTTCATAAATGAGAGTCTTTTCCTTGTAAAATAAAATACATGCACTTGGACAACCCCTCCATATTTCAACCCCATCCTCTCCTCAAAATTCGTCACTCATCATTATGAGGACATTTTAGGGGTCAAATCATGTCTTTGGAGCACTATTGTATGCCTACTTGACCCCTACCACTATGGTATAGACCCTAGGGGGTTTATTTTTGAATCCTAACCAAGGAAATTGACCAACAACCCTCTTTAAAGACCCACCTAGGGATTCATCCGAGTTTCACACTTGGATAAGGATTCCTAAACCCTAACCCCCACTTACACTTCACATGACACAATTAAACACCCTCACAAAACAAATAAATAAATTAGCCCTTTAATATCCCCCCTCACACCCAAGTCTACCAACACATTAACTATATTTCCTTCTAAGCTCAAAAAGAAATCAAATACATAACCACAGGGGAATGTCTTTCAATTTTATTTCATTGGTTTTCCCTTCTCGTACTGGTGCCCTCACTTTCCTGCACGTTACCAATGCAATCATTAGTAACAATCACACATCCCGTTTGTTTGCTAGTTAAATATCCCAAGATTTGACCTTACAACAATTCCATTTAACATTTCAATTGTATTCTCTGATTTACATACATTCCTAACACACTCATGGCAATGGCAATGAAACAAAATGTCAAAATGAAATACTAGAATATTGCCACATAACCACACTATTTATCACTCAAATCACATCTCACCATATATTCAAGGAAACATATAACAAACTAGGTTTGTATCAATCAAACATGAAATGGGGTCTTACAACTTCACATACTATAGGATTAAAAAAAAAAAAATTGAATTTCATGAAGTTTTGACCAAGTTAAGGTGGTCAGACATATGAGTTTTTATATTTTGTGAAAGTTGTAATAAAAAAATCATAATTAATTATTTACTTGGAAAAAAATTACAATAAAATATGCATCACATCGGGACATGAGTCTTCTACTTATATCTAAAATCTTATAAAAAAATATTATCATTTTATTATGGTTAGGGTGGCCAGACAGACACCTACTAAACTTATTTTTTCCCTGAAATTTAAGTATTGTTGCATTGAAATGCCAATTTTTCACCAAATAGATTTTTTTTATATAAATAAACCTAGTAGTTTAGAAACTACATTCAATTTTTTACAGATTCTATTCTTACATATTTTTAAAATAATATAGATAACCTATTCAACTTTTTATGTCAAGTTGCGTAACTCTGATTTTCTGAATTTTCATTGCCACTTAAGGGCCTATTTTTTTCATGATGATCCTGCACATACCCTATTATATTACTCTACATTTCAAGTTTTAGGTCATATAATTGAGTTTTTTAATGCATTTAAATTTATCTCTCAAAACAGTCAATCAATCATTTTTTTATTTTCTAGGTCATAAGGAAACATTAGACCTTCCTAATGGAGTTGACTCACCTCAAGGTTGAAATTAAACCCTATGATATCTTTTTCAAATGAAATTAGGGAAAATAGGGAGAGTGTTAGGCTATTGTATTAAACCCCATCTTTCACATCATTCCACCATTTTCCTCCATTTCAAAAGATATAGATAGATAAATAAAGTATAATATATATACAAAATTCCATCACTCCCCAAATGTATCAAAACGGAAAGAACAACACATGAAGAAAAAGTAAAAATAAAAATTGGTTCAACATGGAAGAGGCCTAAATGCCTCAACGATTTGCATCGTTCTCAACATGAAATTCAAAATTTACAACATATAAAAGAATGATGGTACAAATAGAATAAGTGTATGACAAAGTTTTTCTTTTGTATCCAAGAACCTACAAGGGTAGAAAGGGTCCTCCAAGCGAGAGCACAAACATAAATAGACATGCATGGTGGAACACAAACAAACATGCAAGGCTAATCTAAAGATGATGAAGAAGGTGTTGCTCTAATTTGACTCCACTAGTAGGTCATCCTACTCCCAATCTAGATCATCATATGGGGAGGGAGGACAAGCATGTATGGGAGGGATAGCTAAATAAGTGCCAACTAACTGACCTGCAAAAAGAGCTAAGGAAGAGGGCCCCTCGAGGTCTTCATTTCCAAGCTCCTATGAGACTAGAGTCATTGATCTAGCAAAGATTAAAGATAGAGTTAGAATTTCCTCCAACGAGTTGAACATGCACTCTTCAAGAGTGACATGTGGCAATTCAATGGGAGGAGGATAAGACACCTTAGAGTCAGTACCATCCTTGGGGAGAGGGGTAGTGACAAGCTTTGGGGATGTGGATGTTGCCTCCATCACAAGGATAGTATAGGCCAAAGAAAAATAAGACTCAAAAGATGAAAACCTTTTTCGACCATCGCTTGAAGCAAGGTTAGTATCTAACTTGCTTTTCAACAAAGGAGGTGGAATCATCATAGCTGAAGTGGAAGTAGGAGAGGGAGATAAAGCCACAAAGGACACCACCTTTGTGAAAGGCATGTCTACAGGTTCGATAAAGGAGGAATATCAGGAAGAGAGGTGATAAGGAGTAGCTTTGTAGAGGGAATGATGAACACATGCACCCTTTTGGGGTGAGGTTCATCCATGTTTATCGAAAAGAAAAAGGAAGGACAACTCGAAAATGAGAGCTGACGTGAGACAAGAAGTAAAGACATGAGTAGAAGTAAATACAAAAGGCTCCTCTTTGGTCTTTTGCAAGGGAGCATGCTCCTTAGATAAAGCCTTTCACTGACGCTTACACTCACACACAAGCTGGTTACATTGGTTGTGGGCACTAGAAGACATAACTTGAGAAGAGGTTAGGGGCATCTGATGTACTAGAGGAGAAACCTTGACATCCATCACTGGTGGAAGGAAGGACTCCCGAGGAGAAGCATGAGGAGGAGTTATAGAAATAGAGACAAAGGTAGGCGTCTCGATAGTGGGCCTTATTATTTTCTCTACTTTAGGAGCAAGTGGAGGAAAAAGCAGAGGATGTGGAGGTTGAGACATAGGAACAACCCCATGTGAGTGCCTCCTCTTGTAATAAAGGGTGTGTCAAGGCACTTTGGGTAGAACTGGAAGCTAAAAAACTTGAGGCTTCGCCACCAAAGTTCGAGAGGAAGAAGCAAAGAGTCTAGAAGAAGCACCAAAAGAAGAGTAGGGAGGCCTAAGGGCAAGAGCATGCTTGTCCTTCCCCTTTGGAGGGGAAAAAGATGAAGCATGCTATTGTACACACAAATAGGCCTTCAAGGAAATATCCTGAGGAGACAGAGGGAAACCACCTTTCAGCACTGAGCCCCAAGTCTTATACCTAAATTAAGCTCTATATAAAATATCCCCTCTAGGAGGAAGTGGTCCAACTGGGGTGGGCCAAAATTTATTGAGGGAGAATCCCCCACATGATACCAGTGGTTTATATCCAGTATCCTAAATAATATGCATGATACCCTCATGAGGAAAATTTAGACATTTGTGGACTATCGAAATAACTGCATTCATGAAGGCCATCTATGGAATGCCTAGCCTCGCTCTTAAAAAGTTGAACTTTAGAATCAAAAAAATGGGACTTCAAAGACCTTAGGTCCTAATAGGACTCATAAAGAAATAAAGCAGATAAGCACAATGGAAAACCCATCGTTCCTATGAATGGTAGCCTACAATTCATTGTAATTCTCCTTATATAAATTATTTATAAAAATGGTCTCTTATGTAATGACATTCATGTGAGTCAAGGGATTTTTTGGCATATGGCTTCTAGTGTTGTCATTGATGGCAACCTAAGTCATTCATCTGGTCTACAGTCTAGTTTTGGTTTATATTGACATAACAAAATGAAGAATAGGGCATTTGGTTAAAGGCAAAGATATCGATCCAAATACATCACCGGACTATTATTTTGAGTTGTGGATCTCAGAGAAAGGTATGTTAATGTTCATACTACATTATTCAAGGAGCATCTCAATGTGTATTCATTGGTGTACGATCTAGGAGATCCGGTGTATTAATTTTTTGATTATCTGAGCTAAAAGGCCAACTTGTCAAATATAGTAGTTGCAGATATCTAAAAAGTAATTGATTAAACAATCTTGTGTTTGAATATGTTTATTTAGGTCCCTAATATGTTATGGCTGACTATAGATGGTGCGCATAAATATTTAATTAAGGATCTAGCTGATATTGAAAATAACTTTAAGCTTTATGAAGCCGACATATGGTTGATCAAATCCTTGGTAGTAGATATATATGAGATTGGTTATATCATTTTGGATATCGAACCATGTGATATGAAAATTATGTTAATGTGTGATGCAAAATTTAGAAGGATAGTGGTGCGAATATCAGATCTATGATGCGAATTGTAGAGCAGAGTAGAGTAGGGTAGAGCAGAGTGAAGTGTAGAATCTGATCTATGAGCTTAACTGGAACTATAACCTGGCATAAGTAGATGCTATTAATTTAGTTCAACCTTCAAATGGTTTTAATCTTAAATTTCGTAAGGTAGTGAGCCTTCCCTTTGAGCGGTGAGCTCTAGGCAGTGTGCCTGAATGAAAGTGCATTCTCTTTTGTAAAACTTATATTTGAGTACTCAAATTGTGGATTAACCTCCACCGTGGTTTTTTCCCTAACAGAGTTTCCACACAAAAATCCTTGTGTTACGGTGTTGTGGATGATTGCTTTATGTGCTTTCATCTTTCATTTGGTTGAATGTTGAAATGGTTTAAATATCAGAATAACAAAGTTAAGATTTGCTGAACATTGATTCACCCCCTCCTCAGTGTTCCCTTGAGTCCAACAATTGGTATCAGAGCCTAGTTCCTTAGAAGAAGTCTAACAGCTTGGGGTGGATCTTGGAATGTAATGGATTTTGGTAGTCTTTAGTAGCAACTCTTGGTGGCACTTGATGACCTTGATCAGTCTAAAGCATAAGTCCAAGAATTGAAAGAAAATCTTAGGGATGCTGAGAAATTCATTTAGTCATTACAGGATTAGATTGTTAAATCTAGAGAAAAGAGGAAAGATCTCTGTGACTAGATTAAGAAGAAAGAGAGTGAAAACATGGATGATGCTCACCTAAATCAAGCCCTGAAGGAAATAACTGAAGAATGTGAAAATATTTCTAGAGACAATGCTACCCTAAAGCATGAGATGGAATCCATGGTAATGAAGTTGACTAAGGAGATTGAAGACAGGAAGAAGAATGAGGAGAATCTTTCTCAGTCCTTAAAATAAAAATCTGATGAATGCAGAAGAGTAAATGAAGAATTCATTCAGTTGGAAAGTGAACTACAACAATCCAAAAACAATGAAGAATAACTTGATAAATAGATTGTTACTCTCAGAAATGAACTCACCACTGCAAATGAATATAAGGAGAAGTTTAAGATGAGCTCTGCTAAGCTTGATGAGTTGACCCAAACCCAAAAGAATATTAATGACAAGCGAGGTCTTGGATATGAAAAGGGAGAAAGTTCCAGATTTGGACAAAAGAATCTCAGACAAGGTAATCAGATGAACAAAGGTGGAAGGTATTCGGTAAGACAACCTAATGCTCAAAATTTTAATGGATATTGTTTTGCTTGCAATAAATTAGGTCATATGGCTAATCAGTGTAGAAGTAAAATGAAATCAAGAGATTCATCATTTTCTGGTCAATGCTTCAATCGCAAAAAGTTTGGTCATAAATCAATTGAATGCAAAAATGTGGAAAACTACTCTATCAATAAAAGGAATGTTGAATGTTATACATGTGGAAGATTTGGGCATATTTCTAATCAATGCAGATCAAGAAGAAATCAATGGAATGATTGGTTTGGCCAAGGAAATACTGTGTGCTACAATTGCAACAGATATGGTCACATTGCAATATTTTGCAAAAAAAAAATAGTGGATAGAAGAGGTCCGGTATACAAAGGGAGAAACATACAAAAAGATGAAAAAGGAAAAAGAAAAGTAACTGTAGGTGAAATAAGAGATCGGATGAAGAAGGCATGGGTAAGGAAGAACGGATTTGATACTAGAAATGAATCTGCACCGAAACCTGCTTCCGGTAATTCCTCTAGAAATTGATCTCAGGCCTTTGGCCCAGGGGGGGTCTTTCAAGAAAAATCCTTCTTCCCCTATCTGTGAGCTTGTACCAGATTGTGAAAGATTGTCAATAAGCTATGTTTATAATCTATAGAGGTTTTGGAAATCTCTCACAAGGAAATTCGAAAAATCATAGGTCTACAAAAGAATTTTTCTCATGGTGCCTGAGAAAATAGAGTATCCGAAAAATCTAGGGCAAAATAATTAATTGCAAGTGTGTGAACTATAAAAGGCTAGTTATAACTCTCATTTGTCACTTTGCATCTTGAAGAAGAAAAGGAGGAGAGCACTCGGTAGCAAAATTTTGAAGTAGTGAAGTTGATTCATCAACAAATCTCAAAACACATCAGGTACTTTGGTTTCTTTCAAATTTCTCATACAATTTGGTGTGCGAATGATAAAACTTAAAATATGAAAGGAAGAATGGAACAAATCAAAGTGTCTATCAATTTCTATATGCAAACTAACTCTAAATGGCCTAGAAAAGTAAATGAAACAAAATATAAAAATATAAATCTGAAAGTGTGCACCTAGAAACTAGAGAGAGATGGAATGGAGCTCTGAAATCCTGAAATTGCTACTTTTTAGGTCAGGTGGGACTCATTTGCCATTCTAGGAAAATTAGTCCCAGTTTTGGAAAACTGTAATGAAGCAAGTTTCAGCCAAATTGTTATCCAAATCTATGAATATCTCTTAAAAAAACTTATAGTGTGACTCATTCACCACTCTTAGTGAATTAGTTCAATTTGTCTTTTCTAGAAATTCAAAGTTCTGATATGCAACCTCTTGATCTACTCTTTCTGTTCCTCCAAGTTCTCAGATCCGAAACTGCCAATTTTGGACCTATAGGTGACTTTTTGTGAAGATGATGACCTAGAAAATGGGGAGACAAATCCAACAACCTCGTAACCTATTCTTCAATTATCTTTCAAGCTCCAAGACACCTATATCTACAATCACACAAAGAAAGAGAGAAAAAGTGTTGATTGTTAGGGAATGGGGGTTTGCCTTGGTCAAACCCCTTTCAGGTAATTAAACCAAATGATGAAATAAGATATTGAAGCATGAACATGAAATAATTTAATTAGAACATTTTCATGATGATGGATCTTGAATTTTTGCAACAATTGATGAAGAATCTTACCCTTGAATGCCTTAGAAATGATCTTGGAAGCTATCTTGATGACCTTATGAAGACTTGAAATGCTTCAGTCTTGCTTGCTTGACTTGATAACATGTAGGCTTGATGTTTCTTGGATGAAATGAGGATTTGAAATCTTTTTTATATAGGTAATGCACTCAAATGACCGTTAATTTGATCCCCAAGGCCGACATAGGAAAAAATTGAATTAAAAACCCACTTTTCCTGCTCAAATCCTTAAAAATAGGCCAAATGGGACTCATTCACCATCCTATGTGAATGAGTACCACCTGGATGGGACTCATTTTCTGAAGGTGGTGAGTGGGTCTCATAGGGGCTATTTTTCATGCTAAAGTATCAACGAGTGAAGAATTTAAGCTTTTATGCTGATTTTGTCGAGTCTTTGATCAATATATGCCTTGGGATGCACAATATGGGGTCATAGGGACCTATTAATGATGACATAAAGGTCATAAATGCAATGGGGCCAAAAATTCAATGTGAAAGTGTAAATAAATACACTTTACAACACTAAATTAAGGAAAAAATGGATCTATTTAACTTAGAAGGGTCCTAAATCCCATGTGAATGTGTAGAACAAATTACAAACTAGATTAGGTCCACTTGATTTACAAGCCTCCTAAATTTAATGTGAAGATGTAAATAAATAAATCTTACAACATTAAATTAGGACAGAGTTAAGTTAATTTAGCTTAAAATAGGCCTGACGTAATGTGAATGTTTAAAACACCTCACAACACTAGATCAAGTGACATTAAGTCCAATTTATCATTAATTATCCTCGTATCAAGTGTGAAAATTTCAAGGGACACATTTTTTGACACTACACTAAGAAAGATGGAGAGTGGAGAATTTGTACACATTCAAGAGCAATCAACAAGATCACTGTCAATTATGGATGACATTATGGACTATTTGAGTGGAATAAAATATTTTATGAAGATTGATCTTAAGAGTGGATATCATCATATCAAGATTAGAGAAGGACATGAATGGAAGACTGCATTTAAGACTAATGAGGTATTATTTGAATGGTTAGTGATGTATTTTGGATTGACCAATGCTCCTAGCACTTTCACGAAATTGATGAATGAGTTATTGAAGAAATTATTGGGTAAGTTTTTCATTGTTTACTTGGATGATATTTTGATTTTTAGTAAGAATAGATAAGAAAATTTGTGGTACATTAGACAAGTAATGTAGAGGTTGAGAAAAGAGAGGTTGATGATTAATGTCAAGAAGTATAGCTTCATGAAGACATAATTGGCATACTTGGGATTTTTTATTTCTACTGAAGGATTGAAGATGGATCTAGAGAAAGTGAAAGCAATTTTTGATTTTCCTGCATCGTTAAGCATTAGAGAAGTCATATCATTCCATGGATTAGCTAGTTTCTATTGAAGTTTTATCAGAAGTTTTAGTAGAATTTGTAACCCCATGACAAAGACAATGAGAGGAGACAAGAAGGATTTTAAGTGGACATCTGAAGCACAAAAGAGTTTTGACCTGTTGAAGCAAAAGGTGGCAGAAAAGCGAGTACTAGTGCTATCAAATTTTGACATCTGGAGCACAAAATAGTTTTGAGTTGTTCAAGCAAAAGGTGATAGAACAACCATTATTATCACTACCAAATTTTGACAAAGTATTTCAAGTGGATTGTGATGCAAGTGGAAATGCAATTGGTGCAGTGTTGAGTCAAGAAGGAAGACCTATAGCCTATTTTAGTGAGAAGTTGAATGCTGCTAGAAGAAGATACCTAGTTTATGATCAGGAATTTTATGCCATAATTCAAGCCTTGAAGAAGTGGAAAATTTATTCATTGCCTAAAGAATTTATTTTTTATACAAATCATAAAGCTTTTTAGTATTTGAATAGTCAATGAAAGTTGAATGAAAGACATATGAGATGGGTTGAGTTCATGCAGAGTTATTAATTTGTGTTGAAGCATAGGAATGGTAAGTCAAATAGAGTTGCAGATGCATTGAGTAGATGGAGGAATTTACTAACAAAGATGAGAGTACAAGTATTGAGATTTGAGGAATTGAAACATATGTATGTAGATGATGTAGATTTTGTAGAAGCATGGATAGCATGTAAGGATCCAATAGTGATAGACTGAAGCCAAATGGTTGGATTATTTCATTCAAGAAATGTTATTCAGAGGAAAGTAGTTGTGTATACCGAGGAGTTCAATGAGGGAGAATTTGATCAAGGAAAATCATAGTGGAGGATTGGTAGGACATTTTAGAATGGATAAGACAATAGCTTTGGTGAGTGAACATTATTTTTGGCTACAGATATAGAAGGATGTAGGGAAGTATGTTCAAAATTGTAGAATTTATCAAGTTGCAAAAGGAAGTAGTCAGAATACTGGATTGTACAAACCTTTAATAGTACTAGAGAAACCTTGGGAATATTTGAGCATTAATTTCATTTTAGGATTGCCAAGAACATAGAGAGGATATGATTATATTATGGTGGTAGTGGATAGATTTTCTAAAATGGTGCATTTTATTCCTTGTAGAAAGACCAATGATGATGTGCATGTTGCTTATTTATTTTTCAAGGAGATTATGAGATTGGATGGATTACCTAAGAGCATAGTTTCAGATAGAGACACTAAATTCACTAGATACTTTTGGAGGACATTGTGGAAAAAGATGAAAATAGATTTGAATTTCAGTTCAACATATCACCCACAGATGGATGGATATAAAGAAGTAGTGAATAAAAGTTTGGGTAACTTGTTGAGATGTTTGGTTGGAGACAAGGAAGTTGGGATATAGTTTTACCATAGTCAAAGTTTTCATATAATAATTCAGTGAATCGAAGTACAAGAAATACATCATTTTAGATTGTTACTAGAGTAAGTCCTAGAGGAGTTTCAAAATTAAGAGACTCTAGTATGGAGAGTAAAAGGAGTGCAAAAGCATAAGAGTTTGCAGATTTCATGGAGACATTGCATGATCAGGTCTCAAAGCATTTGGAAGATATGACTCCTAAGTATAAGGAGAAGGCAGATGTGCACTTGAGACATAAATAATTTGATATTTGAGATGAAGTAATGGTATATTTGAGGAAGGAGAGATTTCTAGTTAGTACATACAATAATTTGAAAATGAGGAAGTTTGGACTGTGTAAGATACTAAGGAAGTTTGATTGTAGAAATGCATATGAAGTAGAGTTACCTGATACATTAGGTATATCCCCTATTTTCAATATTTCAGATATATATTTTCACAAAGGAGAATCGAGTGGTAGTAGTGATGAAGAAAATTTGAAGGAGAAATTACCACATCAAGTACCAGAGGGGATTGGGCAGATTTTGTATACAAAAAATGGAAGAAGCACTAGGAACAAGAAATACAAAGAATATCTTGTCAAGTGGAATGGCAGACTAGTGGAGGATTCATCATGGATTTCTCGGGTTGAGGTTGACCATCTTCATTTTTCCTCTTAGCCCTGGAAAGTAAGGAACTCACTTTTCTTCCAACCTTGGGTGTCTGATGCAACAACATCCCTACTTGTAAATTAAAATCTTGCGTCAACCAAAAATAGTTCTTTTATTTTATTGCATTCAGTAGAAGTTTTAGTAGTTCATTTTGCATTTTACCACATTATCATTTCTCAACTTGTAGAGAAAGATATAGCACATACACATTGACATCTATCACATATCCAAATTCCACATCATTTTTAGTAGTCTGTTGAAAGTTATCACTCTCAAAAATTCACCGAGTTTACCAATATGAGCATTTGGGGTCGACCTAGTCCAGATTTCCTAGTACATACCTATTTTAGATCGTGTAGAACTTAATTGAGCATCATACAAGAATATTGGGTTTGTTGGGACCCATCCTAGGGATTCACAAGTTAATTCATTTCACATCCTTAGACCAACATTCATATTTGATCATTCATCGGGTTGCTAGCCCTTATGGCCGGCTCACAACTATATTGGAGCTTGAGGAGCATATTTATAAGCATTTTAATTCATTGTATATCATTAATATATGAGTAGTTTTAGGATAAGGTTTAGATTCCTTACATTTTCGCATAAACCCTTTGGGGGCATGTAATAAGGCCTATTAACCAATTGTATTGTGGAAGCCCTTTGAGGCAAGGCTTGTGAGCCCTTGTACTTCACCCTTGTGGCCAATGTCTCATGTAAGAATTTTATATTAATGGAGATTCATTTTTGCATATAATTTTCTATGTTATTTTCACTATGTTGACTCATTGTTGCACAGTTCATATTGTTCCTTCTAGGACCGTTCTACCATGACTACACCACAACCATTCCTCAACAGGACCCATGTGAGAACTAATTCAAGATTCCCCTTTAAGGAATCTCATGAATTCATGCTCGACTCATTGGGAAGACCGTGTTTGTTGATAAGTACTATTGGTTTAATAGATACCTTCCAAATGTATCTAGCTAGGAAAAGGTCTCGAATCTCTTCATAAAGATGAAATAGCCAATCATAGAAATCTAAATCTCTATTTATAGATTATGATATTTAATGTTTGAGATTATTTTCACCCATAGATCATAGAGGCAATTAAATTAATGAGCATAATTATTAAATTTTATTTCACCACACTTTGGCCCATGTGTGTCAATTCTCATTATTATATTCTCCCTCAACCTATATGGGAGACTTGAATCCTCTATCCAAGCGAGGACAATACATGGAAGATTCTGGTGGTAGTTGGTTAGCCAAATAGAGACCCATGTATGTGCATTACATGACATCTTGTATACCTACATCAAATAAATTAATATATTTCACATCTTGACCATACGAAGCAACTTAGAACAAGAAGAAATAAATAACACACAACCCACCATGTTTTCCATCCTAGGAATATTTTTGTGCATTTTTTTGTCAATCATAGGAAGAAATTGAAATTCATTTTTTGCTCAAACAAACAAATGTGGGTCATGTTCAAGGCACATGTATTGACTTTAGAGAGTCTACCTATTCTTGAGAAGTTGAGCTTTGACCAAGAAAAAATAAATAACATACAAACCAGTGTGTTTTACACCCTACCAATATTTTTGTGCATTTCTTGTCAATCATACGAGGAAATCAAAATGCATTTTTTTCTCAAACAAACAAATGTAGTACATATTGAAAGTAAATGTATTGAATAAAGAGATTATACTTGTTTTTAATAAGTTGAGCTTTGACCAAGCAGAATCAAATAACACAGAACCTAGTGTGTTTTCCACCCTGCCAATATATTGTGGATTTTTTTTGCCAATCATATGAATAAATCAAAATGCAATTTTTGTTGAAACAAAAATATGTGTGCATGTCTAAGGTGCATGTATTAGAGTAAGAGATTCTACCTATTCTTGAGAAGTTGACCTTTGACCACCCAGAATTAAATAACACATAATCCACTGTATTTTCCACCCTACCAATATTTTTGTGCATTTTTTTGTCTGGGTGAGTGCAGGATCATGGGGGTCCAAAAAGTGGCGATTTGACCCAAAAGTAGTTGACAACATTTTTCATCCAAATTTGATGAAATGAAAAGGGTTTATTGATTAAAAAATTAGCTTTCCACTAATATAAGATATGACTTATTTGGAATTAAATAGATAATTATTATTAATTTTCTACATGCATTTTGACTAAAGTCATGATTGATAGGCTGATTTTAAAAATATATATTTGTTAAACAATTTCACATTTTTTGAATCCAAAAAATGAAACACATTTTATGCTTCCCATACTACAAGATAAAAAAAAATTGATTTTCATAAATTTTTGACCAAGTTATGGTGGTCAGATAAACAAGTTTTAATATTTTTAAATTTTTTTGATAAAGAATTCATAACTAATTATTTACTTACAAAAAAAATTATAAAAAAATGTGGCACATTCAGGCATGTGTCCTCTACTTATATTGAAAGTTTAAAAAAATAAATCATTTTTTGCTTGTAATTAGGTTGGTCAGACATAGACCTGCCTTTTTTTTTCCTGAAAATTTAGTACTACTGTATTGAAATTTCAAAATTTCACCAAATAGATTTACCTTTTTCTAAAAGAGGACTAGTATCTTAGAAACTTCCTTCAATTTTCTATAAAAGAATTTCTTACATATTTTTCAAATTATGTTAATAACCTATTCAAATATTTATGTCAAGTTGACTAACTCTATTTTTTTGAATTTTTATTGTCACTTATGCCTGCACTAACCCATCAATAATACGAATGTGATACATGTTAAAAGTACATGTATTGACTTAAGAGATTCTGCTTGTTCTTGAGAAGTTGAGGAATGACCAAGCAAAATCAAATAACACATAATCCACTATGTTTTCCGCCCTACCAATATGTTGTGCATTTTTTTTGTTAATCATACAAATAAATTGAAATGCAATTTTTGCTCAAACAATCACATGAAGTGCATGTCCAAGGTGCATCTATTAACTTGAGAGATTCTACTTATTCTTTAGAACTTGAGGAAGGAGTGTGTGCAATATGTGCAATGGGAAAATGGCAATGCACAACTAGAAAAACATGTAATAGAATACCTCAAATGAAAAAGGAAACTGCTATGAAAACACTTAAAAAGAAGTAGAAAAAAGTGAATGATCATATACATAATGTAAATTTGATTGAATATATTGTTCCTTCTCTTGAGAAGTTGAAGAAGGAGCGTGTGTATTATGTGAAATGGGAAAATGGAAATACAGAATCAGAAGCAACGAGAACTAGAATGCATGGAATGAAAAAGGAATCTTCTCTAAAAATACTTGAAAAGAAGCACACCATAGTGAATGAGATGGATAATGTATTGATAGAAGATATTCTTCATTCTCTTCAGAAGTTAAGGAGCGTGTGTAGTATGTGCAATGAGGAAATGGCAATGCACAACTAGAGTAGAAGGTACTAAAATGCCTGAAATGAAAAACAAAACTATAAAAACGCTTGAAAACAAGTAGAGTAGAGTAGAGTGAGAGATAGATAATGTATTGAGTGAAAATTGTTCGATGTCAGATACATGTCAGTGTAGAGAAATAAAATCAGTTGGATGGAGACATGAAAGTCTGATGTGAAAATTGTAGACAACTTGTGTGAACAACTTTTTCAAAATATACAACTACATTCTCCAATTAGAAAGACACTATCAATGTTAACCAAAAAGTAGCTGCAAAGCTACATAATAGTAGTCAAGAAAGTACATGTGTAGTATGTTCAATGGACAAATGGCAACACACAAGTGGAGCAACATGTACTAGAATGGTTGAAATGAAAAAGGAATATGCTATGAAAACACTTGAAAAGAAGTAGACCAAAGTGAATGACATAGACAATGTTTGGACTAAAGAGATTCTTCTTGCTCTTCACAAGTTGAGGAAGGAGCGTGTGCAAGTATGTGCAATGGGAAAATGGAAATGCACAACTGGAGTAGTAGGTACTAAAATGCATGAAATGAAAAAGGAATTTGTTGTACAAGCACTTGAAAAGAAGTAGTGCAAAAAAACAAAATAATTTGGGTGGAGACATGAAATTTTGATGTGAAATTTTAAACAACTTGGGTGAACAACTTTTTGAAAAGATGACATGATTATAGGTGTGTGCAAGAAGTTGAGTCCACTTTTTGGCCAAAACGTGGATGTGTTTTCCCCGATTTTCAGAATTTGTTACATTTGACCTTAAAATTTGAAGCACTTATAGATGTAATCTTTAAAAAGTTCATTAGTCATAAAATATAGTGCTCAGAGTCTAGTTTCCAAATATTTAATTTATTTTAATACCCAGATGATACAAATTGATTTTCAATAGGTGTTTCTAAAAACTACTCTCTAAAAGTCACTTTTTTTACCATACCATGCACGTGTACGTCATCCATATTTTGACCTAAATAATCATATTTTTCTAAATAATTTTGGGAAAAGATTTGTAACTCACTGAAACACATTTTTTATATTTTTTTGTAACTTTTTATTGAATATTTTTGTGTTAATTTTTTATTGGCCATATTTGTTGTTTTAAAACATCGTCATGTACATCATGCATAAGATGACCTAAAGTTATCATTTTTTGAATTTTTTTTCAAATTGAAAAGAATTGTCTGAAGTACATTTTCGTACAATTCGTTTTCCAAAAAATATTTTAATAAAAAGTTATTGAAATTCTAAAAAAACCTAATATTTCAAGTTTATTGACCAATTTCATCATAAATTAATTGAAAAATAGAAAAAAATATCCAATTGTAGAATAATAACATATTTGGAATCTACACTATCTCATCTATAATGGGTTTTAATTTCGTCAAAAAATTATACAAAAAAGGTCTTCAAACATATGTCCAAAGTCACTATTTTCTTGTGACATTGACATGGCCTTTTGTTGGATGTTGTGGTTGTATTTCTAATATGTGGTTGTCATTGATGTCAACACTATTAGCATTAATGTCTTTAAGACTATATATGTGGAGGATATTGAGAAAATTATAATAAAATATACATTACAGGATGTCTGTGAAGCAGTGAAGATCAATATGATGGAAAGTTCAATATATTGATGATGGGAAGTTGTGCATGGGTGAACCCATAATAGTGGTTTACAATTTTGTTGAGGAAGAAAAATTGTAAAAACACTCACACAATCAAAAATTTGAGTTTTAAGGGGTTCGAATGAACTAGGGAGTTGACACGAACCCATGAAAGGGTTCGCTTGAACCCCTAGTTCAAGCGAACCTCGTTTTCCATGGTGGGTTTGCTCAAACCATAAAATGATACATTTTTTTTTTAAACAAAGGGGAAAAGGGTGGTTCGAGCGAACCCCCCTTTACTCGAATGGGTCAAGGGGGTTCACTCAAAGGGGGGTTCACTCAAACCCCCCTTCTCCCCCTCTGGCACCAAAAATCTACAAAGTTTTCCCCTTCGAAGCTTGGGTTGAGGATAAAAATGGAGGAGAATTCACAAATCCTACTGGAATCAAGTAGTCCTCAGAATGGGCTATCCAACGAATATAATTTTAATATGTTTTGGTTTTATTATGTATTTGTTTTTTTAGTTTTATTAAACATAGGTTTTCATCGAAATTGAAGGTCTTTGTTCTGCATTATAAAGTCGCGCTATGTCTGAACTATAATTGGTTTGACTTCAAAACTTTATTAAAGAAATAAATTTGAATAAAAAACTATCTAACCAAGTGGAAGCACTAGATATCGGAGTTACAAATCTAAATTCGAAAGAACAAGAATTTTATCCTTCATGGAAAAAAATTATGCGTTATACGGTGTGCATCACTTTTTAAAAATGTTGTTTTCTGAAAAAAACCAGTTTTCATGGGACATGGAAAAAGAAGTGCAATTTGATTCCACAAATTTTCAAAAATATATTTTTAGAATCTACAGACAAAATGTGACGAGACTCTAGTTTGCATCATCTTCAAATTCCTCACAGTTTAGCCGCTGTACGTGCCCAAATGTGAAGATTTAGTTAAAAATAATAATTTCAGTGTCCAGTTTGGCCAAAAATTGTAAAGCACTATTGTGGGATCACCCACATTAAAGGGTTTGTTGACAAGCCTATCTAGTTTATCCACTAAAATTTTCAGAGGTGCGCATGAAGATTTGAGCAAGATATGAGTTTCTGTGTTCCAACAGTTATTTTGTTACTGTAACTGGTGTTCCTGAAAGAAGGTAATGTGATTTTGGTAATCTGAGTTGTTGCGTATGTTCCTATGGTGATTCATGGATATTTCTAGATTGTGTTCTATCTGTGTTGCATGTTCGCATTGATTGTTGTGCTTGTGATCCATGATTTTCTCTTGTGTATTCATGTTTTTCATGTGCATGGCCGACAAGGTGTTTGTAGCGTGTTGTGGATCTTCGAGGAATAATCTTTGAAGGTGTTTTGTGTTTGAGGAAATTGTTTTGGGTTTGTACTATGTTGTGGCCAACCTTGGTGGATTCACATTGATAATCTTTACTGTTTTGGGGGACAGTTTGTATTCATTTCATTATTTGGTCAAAGCCAACATGAAGCGTTGTAATTCCTTGTTGCAGATATATATGAGTGATTTTTTATCTCATTTGAGACATGTATGATGCGAAGTGTGTGATTTCTATGTGTGAATAAAGTTATGATCATTTGAAGGTAGAGCAAAGTGTGAAGAAGAGTGAAGAAGTGTTCATGGGCTTAACTAGAATTGTAATCAGGCATTAGCAAATGCTACTTTCTCAGCTCAAAAATATGGATGGTTGTAATCCAAATGTTGTTGTAAGACAATGAGTCTTCCTTTTGAGCAGTGAGCTCTAGGCAGTGTGCCTGAATGCATGTGTATTCCCCATTTATTCTTCTTATACTTTTAATAGGGTATAAACTTATGGACTGACCTCCACCATGGTTTTTCCCCTAATAGGGTTTCCACGCAAAAATCTTGGTGTTATGTGTGTTTCCAATATGTTGTTGATTTATGCTTTCATGGTTATTAATCAGATATGAGAATAAAGGTTAATAAGTTTAATAAGTCTTAAATTATGTGACAACTGATTCACCCCCCCTCTCAGTTGTTTTCCCTTGTGTTGCCAACAATTGGTATCAGAGCAGGTTCCTTGGAAGAATTTTAATAGCTTAAGGTGATCTGGGATGGTGACATATAAGAAGAATAGTCCAAGATTTGATGGAACAAACTATTCTCTGTGGAAGACTCAAATGGAGTGTCATTTGAGATGCATTGGTGAATCCTACTAGAACATTACAAGTAATAGGTATGTTATTCCTCATAATGGTCCTACTACTACTGTTGAGATTAGGGATGTTGAATACAATATCAGGGCTAAGAAAGCATTGTTGAGTGCTTTGACTGATTCTGAGATGATGAATATTATGGATCTGAGACTACTTATGAGATCTGGAAAAAGTTAGAAACCTTGTATGAAGGTGATGCTAATGTTAAGATTGCTAAGCTACAAAGTATGAAAGGGAAATGTGAAATGTTGAAAATGGGTGATGATAAGAACATTACTAATTTCATGCAAAGAGTGAATGAACTTGTGTGTGGTATTAGATGTGTTGGTGGACAGTTGGAAGAATCAAAGATTGTTGCTAAAGTACTTAGATCCTTGCTTGTTGTATACAAAAGAAAAGCTACAGCTATTGATGAGCTTTGGACTATGAAAAATGTAACCAGAGATATGTTGATTGGTAAAATTACTTCTTTTGAGTTGAGTGAATTTGGTGATGCGCTTACTAAGATAGAATCTGCATTTAAACCTACTACTTCCAGGAGAGACAAGCAAAGATTTGATTTGGGTGAAAATTATTCTAGAAAGATATTCAATTATGAGGAAGAAATGAGACAGATTGAAGAAGAAGAAGAAAGATAACTGAATGAGCTTGAAGCACTTATTGTCAAAGGGAAGCCAGAGGAGAAGGTAAGTATAAAGGAAAGTTTCCTATTAAATGTTTTTCTTGCAATAAGATAGGTTAGTTTGCATCAAGGTGTCCAGAAAGAGTTCCTAATCCAAGACATGACAAGCCTAGATTTCAAAGGAAGTGTTATTATGTTGTTGATGAAGGTGTGACAGATGATGAATTTGATAAAGGGAATGTCAGTGAAGATGAGTTTGTGTTTATTTCTATCAAGGAAAACAATCTTGTGTCTACTGAATCTACTAGTTTTACAAATGTGGAGAAAGCCCTAGCTGCTCGAGTTAGAGAAGGATGAATAGGTAATTGATAGTGGATGCTTGCATCACATGATAGGTGATAAAAGAAAATTTGTATGCCTGGAGAAGTATGATGGTGGTGTTGTAAGATTTGGTGATAACAATGGTGGTATAATCCATGGAAGAGGATGTATTTCTTTTGATGGTAAGCATAATACTGATGATGTCCTATATGTTGAAGGTTTGAAGCATAATCTTTTGAGTGTTGTACAAATGGTTGACAAGGGATATAATCTGCAATTCAAGGATGGAAAGTAGAATATTGGGAAGTTCTGGAAATGTGATTGCTTCAGGTACAAAAACAAAAGGTAACATCTTTCACCTAAATGCTGCTAGTAAAAGTTGTTTGATTGCTCAAGTTGATGAAATTTGGTTGTGGCATAGGAGAATGTGTCATGTAAACTTTGACAATATTATCAAGATAAGTTCTACTCAGGCAGTTAGAGATCTTCCTAAGTTGGTAAAGCCTACTAATGCCATGTGCAAGGAATTTCAGCTAGGAGAGAAAACTAGAATTTCATTTCGAAGCAAACAACATTGTTCAAATGAATTGTTGGAGCTTGTGCATACTGACTTGTGTGGTCCTGCTAGACTCAAAAGTTTACAAGGTTATAGGTATTTCATGTTACTTATTGATGATTACTCTAGGATGATGTGGGTTACTTTCTTAAGGGATAAATCTAAAGCTCGAGAGAAGTTAAAGATCTTTAAGGCTATCATTGAGACAGAGACAGGTCTGAAGATTAAGTGTCCGAGATCAGATAGAGGTGGTGAATTCACTTCCAATGAGTTTAATTATTTTTGTGAAATTCATGGGATAAAAAGATAATTATCTGCACTGCATACCCCTCAACAAAATGGAGTTGTGGAAAGGAAGAACATGACAGTATGATGTTGGAATGAAATGTTCCTCATATCTATTAGAGAGAAGTTGTGAGTATTATTGCTTATATCCTCAACTGGGTACAAGTCAAAGGTGATACTCGTAAGAATCCCTTTGAGCTATGGACTGGTTATAGGCCTACTGTTAGATATTTCAAAGTCTTTGGGAGTAAATGCTATATCAAAAGAGACAAAAATATAGGAAAGTTTGATGCTAGAAGTGATGAAGGAATATTTCTTGGTTATTCTACTAAGAGTAAGGCCTATCGGTGCTACAAAAAAAGATTAAGGAAAAAGGTTGAAAGTGCAAATGTTAAGGTTGATGAAGATATTGCTAGACCATCTAGAACCTGTGGATATGATTCTAATGAGAAAAATGATAGTACAAAAAAAGGTCAGAATTCAAATCAAGTTCAGATCGTTCTAGTGAATCAAGAAGATCAAGAGGAAGGTGAAACTAGTGAAAGTATAGAAGAGAGATCACAAGAGCCTGAAATCCAAGAACATCTGAAGACCCTAAGGTATGTGAGATTAAATCATTCAGAAGATCAGATTATAGGTGACAAGAACAAAGGTGTCCAGACTAGGAGAAGAATTGCAAAAGAATATTGTTTGATTTCAAAGACTGAGCAAAGTAATGTCAATGAAGCATTTAAAGATGAACATTGGATTGAAGGAAAGAAAGAAGAACTACAAAAAATTGAGAAGAATGATACATGGATTATTATTCCTAGACATAAGGATAAAAATGTAATTGGAACTAAATGGGTCTTTAGAAACAAGTTGAATGAACAAGGTGAAGTTATCAGAAACAAAGCAAGGCCAGTGTGTAAAGGATATTCTCAAACAGAGGGAACTGAATTTGAAGAGACTTTTTCCCTTGTTGATAGAATTGAAGCTGTGAGATTGTTTCTTGCTTATGTTGCCTACAAAAACTACAAATTTTATCAAATGGATGTCAAGTCAGCATTTATAAATGGCGAATTGGAAGAAGAGGTGTATGTTGAGCAACCTAATGGATTTAAATTGACTGATCAGAGAGATATAGTTTGTCGGTTGAAGAAAGCATTGTATGGACTCAAGCAAGCCCCTAGATATTGGTATTCTAGATTGGACAAGTATTTTTTGAAGCTTGGATTTGACAAAGGTACTACTGACAGTAATCTATATTTCAAGATTGATATTGATAAAGATTTGTTTGTGGAAGTCTTTGTTGATGATATCATTTTTCAAGGAGATGATGGGTTGTGCATGAAGTTTTCTAGTGAGATGCAGAATGAGTTTGATATGTCAATGATTGGAGATGAAATTCTTCTTGGAATTGCAAATTACTCATTTAGATAAAGGGATCTTTATATCTCAGTCCAAGTATGTGAAAGAATTGCTAAAGAAGTTTGGTATATGGAAGATTCAAAGTCAACTAGTACACCCATGGTGACTAGATGTAAGTCGACAACAGATGATGATTCTTCGAAGGAAAATCATAATATATACAGATCAATGATTGGTGTATTTCTTTATTTGACTCAAAATAGACCTGATATCATGAATGTTGTATGCATTGTTGCAAGATTTCAAGTCGATCCTAAGGAATATCATGTGACTGTTGTGAAGAGAATTTTTAGATACTTGAAGGGAACAATTGATTTTGGCTTGTGGTATCCTAAAGATGATGATCTTACTTTGAGTGGGAAAGAGATTTGAATGACAGGAAAAGTACTAGTGGTGGCACATTTTTCTTGGGAAAGAAGTTGATTTCATGGTTAAGTAAAAAGAAGAATGTCATTTCTTTGTCTACTATAGAGGCATAATACATTGTTACTACTAACAATTATACTCAAGTATTATGGATAAAGAAAATGTTGAAAGATATCAGAGTTGTGTATGATGAACCTATTGCTATATTATATGATAATTCAAGTGAAATTAAAATTTCTAAGAATTTGGTGTTGCATTCAAAGACTAAGCATATATCTATCAAATATCACTTTTTGAGAGATAAGGTGAATGATAAGGAAGTCAGACTGGAGTATGTGCCTACTAAGGAATAGATTTTAGACATCTTTACTAAGCCTTTGCCTAAGGATACTTTTGAGTATCTCAGAGGGAAGTTAGGGGTGATTACCCCTCCTAATCAGAACTAAGATGCAAGACATTACATTAGTTTGAGCATTTCATAGTTATATCTTGATTCAAATTGATGTTGTGATGGTTGCTACTTAGGGGGAGTAGTTAGGTGATTCAGATATGTGGTTCAAAGCTTGTGTGTATCTTTTTCATTGATTTCAAAGGGGGAGAAGATTCATGTGAAAAACTCTTAAATAATTAAAGGGGAGAAGATAAATGTGAAAAAATGGGAATTATCTGAGGAGAAGTCATAACCTAAGGGGGAGTAAGTATTGAAGTTAGTTATGTTGGTGGTGTTTTTCACATCATGTGTTGCCATCAATGTCAAAGGGGGAGATTGTTGGATGTTGTGGTTGTCATTGATGTCAACACTATTAGCATTAATGTCTTTAAGACTATATATGTCGAGGATATTAAGAAAATTATAATAAAATATGTTATAGGTTGTCTATGAAGCAGTGAAGATTAGTATGATGGAAATTTTAGTATATTGATGATTGGAAGTTGAACATTAAAGGGTTTGTTGACAAGCCTATCTATTTTATCCATCAAAATTTTTAGAGGTGCACATGAAGATTTGAGCAAGTTATAAGTTTTTGTGTTCCAACAGTTATTTTGTTACTGTAATTGGTGTTCCTGAAAGAAGATAATGTGATTCTGGTAATTTGATTTGTTGCATATGTTCCTATGGTGATTCGTGGATGTTTCTAGATTGTGTTTTATCTGTGTTTCATGTCTGCATTAATCATTGTGCTTGTGATCCATGATTTTCTCTTGCATATTCATGTTTTTCATGTTCATGGCCGACAAGGTGATTGTAGCGTGTTGTGGATCTTTGAGGAATAATCTTTGAAGGTGTTTTGTGTTCAAGGATATTGTTTTGGGTCTCTACTATTTTGTGACCGAACTTGGTGGATTCGCATTGATAATCTTTATTGTTTTGGGCTTGGCGGGTGCATGGAAATGGGTATCCATTTCGTGGCCACATTCAAAAAAAAGTTTTGAAAATTCATAACGCGAGCGTGTTATATCATGCTCACATTATGGCTCGGTGTGCCGAGCCTGAGGCTCGGCAACAACAAGCCAGTAACGCGAGTGCATTATAACATGAGCGTGTTATAATGCGATCACATTATAACACGCTTGCATTATTGCTTTTTGAAAGCAAAAAAAAAAAGTGAAATGCTATCATTTTCATTTCGACTATTTTTTCTTCTCCCTAAGGCCAAAACCCCCATTTTTTCGCGTTCACGTTCTAGGAGGAGCCATCCAACAAAATTCTTCACCAACAATTGCTATTTCTTCACAATGATGGCACCATGACGACGAGAAGGTGTGAGAGGTAAGGATTGTTTGCTTTTTGTTTTGAATTAGTTAGTTTTAGGTTGAATTTGATATATATTTGTTTGAATTTTTAGGAGATGCAAATCAACCTGCAAACCCTCAAGATCCTCAATAGGAAGAGCAACCAAATCCTCAAGAACAAAATCCTCAAGATCAAAATCAACCACAAAAACAACCTCCTCCACCAATCACTCAACCCCCTCTTGACACTCAACAAAATTTAATGGGTGAAATTGATAACAACAAAAAGAAAATTGAGGATTTAATCAATAGGTTGAGTGATCCAAATGGTTCAACTGCAAAAAGAATGACCCTAACAAATTCATTGAAAGATATGCTAACAAATGTAGATTCAATTAGAAAACAAATAACTGGATGGCAAGATAGGAGGTAGGCAACTAGGGAATATTATGCAAATAAACTATCATATAAAGATGTAAAGGATTTAAAAATTACAAAAGGTGATTTGTGCTCACTATTCACTGACCCACACACAAATCAAAATCTTACCCTCAATGTGAAAAGGTTTCCTATTCATTGGTGCCACCCCCAACAGATTAGGGACTAGTTTTATGATAGGTGGTACATGGTCTTCGATTACCCACCGTGCAACAATTGTGAAGTCCTGCAATATTTCCTTAGGAAACTATATAGTGAGTTCATATTGAACAAAATCCCAAATTGTTTTGATATGAGGGATTTTCAGGGGAGAGGTGGGGGGTCAGGTCAAGATAGACCCAGTGCATAGTCGGATCCTACGCGGAAAGGTAGACGAGCTCTCGCTAGGCCACCTCGTGAGCACGTTTTTATGCCTTTTGTCGTGAAGGAAAGTGTTGATGTAGAGACATTGCAGGCGATCAACACTTTGACCCAGACTGTCATCCATCATACTAGCCCTATTCTACAACACCATCCAGGGGAGTCTTCGAGTGGTGCCCTGCGAACCCATGTGTGCCAATCTTGCGGGGTGACTTGTTCATATGACCCCACCGAAACTTAGGAGGCTGCTACGTAGGATCCATCTACAACTATAGAGATGGAGAGGGTATCTGACATATTGCATGAGGCATATGGCATTGATAGTTAGGTAAAAGTTAGCATGTTCATTGAATTTAATTTATTTAATTTTTATTTTGAAATTCAAGAATAACTAAAAATGTTTTATGATTTTAATAAAATTGTAGGGTCATAGTGTTGATACTAGATACACCATCCCCCCACCTACTTATTTCTGCAAAACACCTATCGCTGGGGTATGTAACTAGTAAACAATTATAAATTTATTACATGTTAATAGCATTGTTTTACGAATGGTATTTTAATATGCGATTTTGGATGTTGAACAGGCTAATATTGGAGTTTTTGAGGAAACACTTCCTAGTGGTAGTGGATTTACTCAAACCTACATGGAGGTAATAGAATAAATAGTTTAACTAATTAATTGTACTTAATAGATTTGTGTAGTTTATATGCACATCGTTGATTACGTTGAATAATTTGTTTTTTATTTTCAGATGTTGTAAGATGAAACAACTCCGAATGTGACGAGGGAAATGGAGATTGGTGTGTCATCTTCTCTACAATCCTCGATGGCTCTGATAGGGGAGGTATGAGGAAAATAGTAAATTTCAATTTACATTCATTGTTATAGATGTTAGTTAGTGAAAAATCAAACCATTATTGATTCACGTAGTTTAATTTCTATTTGTATGGTTTATATAGGGATTGAGCACACCTAAGCATGGGCATGAGAATATTTCCCTCATGGAGAGAGATCATGACATGGCGGTAAGTGATTATTTTGTCAAATATATCATTTTTTATAATGTAATTTCTATATATTCATGTCTTTACTTCTTATTGTAACAGTTAAAACCTCACCATGAACTAAACCCTAGGAGGAGCAACAGGAGCACTCCTCGAGTGTAGCAAAAATGAGTGATAGACCTATCGCCATCCGATCAAAAAGGAAAGGGGAAGAATTTTTTTCCAGAGCATGGATAGCAATGAATTTTGATTCCAGAGCCCTTTGTTGTATGCCTACATGGCAGTTTTGTACATATTTTTTATTCTACATATTTGACATTGTTTCCCTATATGGCATTCTCGTAAGCCTATATGGCTATTTTGTACATATATTTCATACTTATATCAACATATATTAATGTATGCCTACATGGCTATTTGGTTAATACAAATATCTTTTATCGATACTGTCCATATTTATATTCTAAATTGATTTAATAGATATGAGTTACATGTATTCAAGTGTATCCTTTACAACTTACGTGTATACTTTGTGACTTATGTGTGTTCCAATGTATACTTTGTGCTTACGTGTTTTCATGTGTATACCTTGTATTTGTGCATATACTTTGTATTAATTTGTGTATACTATGTATTTGTGTGTATACTTCTTGAGGCTTACGTGTTTTTGAGTACTTGTGCTTCCCTTATTCACATGTACATGGTTGACTTATTCACGTGTATAATTATTAATTGGCTAGCCCTAGCATTGATCATTGTTGTCCTTCATGGTTTGTCTTGAATATTAATTGATTGATGCTAAACAACTTTATCTAAAAGAAAAAAACACGTTTTCAATTGGTATTCCATGAAATGATTCATAAAAAGATTCCAATATGTTCTTGATGTGTCACCATATGAACACATCGAAAGATTTATATGTCAAATTTTTGCAATATTATTTCTTGTATACGAAATAGATTCGGGAGAAAGTAAGTTATAATTTATAATACAAATAAGAAATGGACTCAACGTTGTCCTAGACCCTCGAATAGGTCTATTTAACAAAGCAAAACACTCTCGATTACTCTTCCAATTGCAAAGAACCATTGGTGATGCATAGTGGCTCAACCAAGTTGTAATTTGACACAACTTCTCTCAAATATGACCACTAAGACTCCAACATTCATTTGACTCAACAGGGTAACTCAACTACCCAACCATGGAATCTATCAAACCAGACATGTCCAGAACTTGGAGTAGACTTGTAAACCTCCCAAAATGACCAACCCAACTCAACACAACTCACCTTATGCTTGGGAACCACCTCTGAGCTATCACTTCCAAACTAGGCCTCCTATTCCTTGCAACCTAACCAACTAGGAAAACCAACACAAGAACCAGTCAAAAGTAATTAACCAAACCAAGGACATTGGTTCTAGGCATCTTATACAAATTCCCACAAGTCCTCAAAGGTCCATGTCTTGAAAACAAAAGACAAAGCCATGATAGGCCAAAACAAAATGCTACAAGGTAGGCCTAATTAGGCTAATCCACATAAGGAATCAAGTACCTTGGCTCCCCCCAACACCCCTCAACTGAAAAAAGGTTCTTACAAACTTGCACAACACATATCAAATTCTCCCAAGAACCCTTGTCACAAAACACTTATGAAAACAATCAAAAATCAGATTTTACACAAAATCAGGCCTATCACATAGAGATGTCAGGCCTAGAATGCCAAAGATATCTCTCCCACCTTCAATCCATTCTTTGAAACCAACATGGAATCAAAATAAATATGGTACTCTTCCATTCCACCCAGATCTAGCCTTAGCACATGGTGGAGATGGAAGATATGAGGGAATTTCACTCAAAACCCTAGTTTTTGAGGGTTTCAGACCACTTACAGAAAAATGATAAGAAATCTCCTATTAATTTATGGTTTTGCACCAAACCACTGAAAAAATAAATCCAAATCAGCCCTCTTTCAATCCATGTCAGCCTTGGGATCGTACATGAAAGCTACAGGCCATAACAAGTACGAGATCAACAAGTTTGTATAAAAAATCAGAAAAATAGAGAACAGTGTGAATAATTCTTATTAGATCTTCTCCAAAAGTTCAACAACAACCTCCATTCAAGCCTATCAAGTCTTTACATAGTTTTTTGCACCCTTCTCTAATTGATCCACACCCTCAACTAACTAAAAACCAGCTTTCAAAACAAGTAACTGTTGCATTTCAAATTTGTTATTTTAAGCAACTTACAAATTTGCAACTTTAGACTCCTCCGACCTAATGACTACAACTAATGACCTCTAAACCCACAAAAATGGATTAGAAATAGCCTTATTACATTAATAAAACTCCATTATTGCATAGTCATATACAAATTCACAAATTTTCCTTCAAAGGCTACAAAGACAACTTCTAATGCAAGATTGAAATTTTCACATTTTTTATCACTAGACCCAAAACTCACCCTAAAACATACCTAATGGTCTTAATTGACCTTATTCAAGACAAAGCATGCTGAAAATACCAACAACAACCTATTGACCAACCTATTCACGATCAGATAATCAAAGATTGAGGGTGAGGTGTAGGTGCTCCTACACCAATTGAGTAGCATTGATCATACGCTTTTTGTGTGGAATAATTGAACTTATGAACCATCGTTTGTATGTTTCTCTTTTCCATTGTTTTGCATGTCATCATAAGGGATCAAGTTGTTTAAACGCACCTCAAATCAATTTCGAGTGTTTGGGTGTGAAAGAGGACCATGCCTAGCATAAACCTACCTATCAGGATGCATTGGAGCAGCTACTTTGGTCACAAAAATTGCAAAACAAAATTTGCACCACTTTGCAACTTTACACTGCTTCAATTTGACACTTTTTCCATCAAGTGAAAATTGGACACCATAGGAAAATGACTCTGAGATAGCAAAAATTGAGAGAGGTTGCTGTAGAGGGGCTCAACACAATCCCATAGGCTCAGACGAAGAGGTTGTAAGCATCATGGTTTTTCAGTAATAGCCCGTCAAAGTTTTCTTCCCTTTTGCACTTTGGACCCTTAAGGGATCGATCCGGCTGAAAGTAGCTCGAAGTGATTCAGTGTGTTTGGGTGCGAAAGAGGACCATTCCTAGCATAAAAATACCTATTCAAATGCGTTGGAACAATATGTTTGGTCACATGAGTTGTAGAACGAAAGTTGCACCACTTTGCAACTTTGCATTGCTTGCATTTGACACTTTTTCTATCAAGTGAAAATCCACCGCCATGGGAAAACCACTCCGAGATAGCCAAAATAGACAGACTTTTTTATAGAGGGGCCAAACACGATCCTGTAGGATCAGACGAGAAGTTTCTAAGTGTCATAGTATCCGAGTAATAACATGTTGAAGTTTGCGGCCATTTTGCACTTTCAACCCTTAAGGGATCGATTCGGTGGAATGTACCTCAGAGCGATTCCTCATGTTTTGGTGTGAAAGAAGACCATGCCTAACGTAAAAATACCTATTTGGAAGCGTTGGAATAGTCCACTTGGTCACATGAGCTGCAGAGGGAAAGTTGCACCACTTTGCAAATTTGCACAACTTGAATTTGACACTTTTTCCATCAAGTGAAAATCCGTCGCCACGGGAAAACCACTCCGAGATAGCCAAAATTGAGAGAAGGTTTTGTAGAGGGGTCCAATACGATACTGTAGGATTATATGAGAAGTTTCTAAGCATCATGGTATCTGAGTAATAGCATGATGAATTTTGCATCCATTTTGCACTTTGGACCCTTAAGGGATCGATCCGGTGGAACATAGCTCGAAGTGATTCCATGTATTTCAGTGTGTTTTGGTGTGAAAGAGGACCATGCCTAGTGTAAAAATACCTATTCAAATGAATTGGAACAGTCCACTTGCTCACACGAGTTGCAGAGCGAAAGTTGCACCACTTTGCAACTTTGCACAGCTTGAATTTGACACTTTTTTCATCAAGTGAAAATCTGCCGCCACGGGAAAACCTCTATAAGATAGCTAAAACTGAGAGAGGTTTTTGTAGAGGGGCCCAAATAAATCTTGTAGGATCAGATGATAAGTTTCTAAGAATCATGGTATTTGAGTAATAGCATGCTGAAGTTTGCATCCATTTTGCACTTTGGACCCTTAAGGGATCGATCTAGTGGAAGGTACCTCAGAGTGATTCTGCATGTTTGGGTGTAAAAGAGGACCATGCCTAGCGTAAAAATACCTATTTAGATGCACTGGAACAGTCTGATTGGTCACATGAGTTGTAGAACAAAAGTTGCACCACTTTGCAGCTTTGTACTGTTTGCATTTGATGCTTTTTCCATCAAGTGAAAATCCGCCACCACGGGAAAACCACTATGAAATAGCTAAAACCGAGAGAGGTTTTTGTAGAGGGACCTGACATGATCTTGTAGGATTAGAGGAGAATTTTCTAAGATTCATAGTATCTGAGTAATAGTATGCTGAAATTTGCAGCCATTTTGCACTTTGGACCCTTAAGGGATCGATCCGGTTGAACATACCTCAGAGTGATTCCACGTCTTTCGATGTGAAAGGGGACCATCCATAGCATAAACATACCTATTCAGATGCGTTGGAATAGTTTTTTGGGTCACACGAGTTGCAGAGCAAAAGTCGCACCACTTTGCAACTTTGTATAGCTTGAATTTGACACTTTTTCCATCAAGTGAAAATTCGCCACCACGGGAAAACCACTCTAAGATAGCCAAAACTGAGAGAGGTTTTTGTAGAAGGTCCCAACGCGATCTTGTAGGATTATATGAGAATTTTTTAAGCATCACGGTATCCGATTAATAGTATGCTAAAGTTTGTAGCCATTTAGCACTTTGGACACTTAAGGGATCGATCTGGTTAAACGTAGCTCAGAGCGATTCCATGTGTTTGGGTGTGAAAGAGGACCATTCCTAGTGTAAATATACCTATATGGATGCATTGGAATAGTCCTATTGGTCACACGAGTTGCAGAATGAAAGTTGCACCACTTTGCAACTTTGCACTGCTTGCATTTGATGCTTTTTCCATCAACTGAAAATCCGCCATTGTTGGAAAACCACTCTAAGATAGCAAAAACCGAGAGAGGTTCTTGTAGAGGGGCCCAACGCGATCCTACAAGATCAGACAAGAAGTATCAAAGTGAAAGGGAATAAGTTTTATGGGGTTTGTGTTGCTGCCCCTGTAGATTTTGATGGAAAAGGGCATGAAAAATGAGGTTTCACCCTAAGGTTTGATAAAATATTACATGTAGAGGTTTCACAGATCTTTTAAAATTTCAGCCATACATTCAAGATTCTCTTTAAATTTCTACATCATACCTCCTCATTATGAGGTTAACTTCAATTGAGTAACCTGAGATTCCCTCACTAAGCTTCACACACTCTTTTATAATGGCTTGAAATCAGAATTGAGATTTCTCAAGATCATCAAAATAAGGATGTTGCATTGATTTTTTGGATGAGATTCTCTTTGATGGATCATAAATCAGCATTTTCTACAACGAGAGATCAATCAATTTTTAGTAGTTTTCTTACAACTACGCAAAGTAAAAGAGAAAAACAAAGAGCATCCAAAATGGAAATGAAATGAAAATAGATGGAAGGCACTTACAAATAGGCATGTAGGTCTCACAACTTAGTCACTCTTGGTCATACATCTTCACTAGGAGTTCCAAGATACCTATTGCACACAAAACCTCTAATGAATAGAGTAAGTTCAAATTTGAGATGCTCTTATAATGTCTACATCATAGCTGCTCATGATAAGCTTAACTTCAAATCAATAACTTGAAATTCCCTCACCAACCTTTGCACACACTTTTCTAATGGCTTAAAATCATGATTGAGATTTGTCAAGATCATCAAAATAAGGATGTTGCATTTCTTTTCTGGCTGACATTCTCTTGGATAGCTCATATATATGCATTTTCTGCAAGGGGACACCAATCACTTTTTAGTAGGTTACTTACAAATAGGTAAAGTAAAATAAGATGATAGAATTGGCATCAAACAAATTAATGTGCATACAAGTATAAATTAATAAGAACCAATCCATATATACTTACAAATTAATCCAACGAACCATCTGGGTCTGCTCTACTCTTTACTGTGTCAAGTATTGCCTCATGGTCAGACTCCAGACCTTCCAAAAGGTCTTGTTCAAAGGTCTACCCCCATATTTGGTCAAACGAACATTGGATGCCACGATAAGGTTTGAGTAATGAAGAATCTTACAATGTGTTTCAAAGTCCTAAAATAGCCAATATTTAACACTCAAATGTGGGTACCTTCTAAGTCACGTTCCAGTAACCACAACTGAGCCTGTAGGGTATTCAATGTTTTCTCCATCTATAATTGGGGCCTCCAATTTATTTTTCACCTCAACACAATGACACAAGTAATAGTCTGTTCCCTCTTCATTGTCTTCATTTGCAATAACTACATAAACATGCCTTGCATTGATATGTGCAACAAATCTCTTGAAATTAGTCAACATTACAAATACACTACAAAGTAAGATAACGATATGGAATTTCAACAACTAAGCAAGTAGATATATCACCTGGTTGAACTAGATCTGATATGTGGTCAAAGTCAACCAATGATTCCATTTGTGTCAGTTCCAATGTCGTCGGAGGGCAATACGTGTGAAGTGGGCTAAGATAACTTGTCAACCATTTTTCAACCCACTCCCCTGACTCACAATCATTCTAGGCTTACATTGTACATGCAGAAAAAAAGCATGCCATCTTTCGTGTATCGATACTCCATGAACTTGCATTTGAGCTAAGGAAAGAGTGTACCCCACTCGATCCTGTTAGTGTACAACAGTCCTCATATGGTGCAATGTTAGTATCATCCATCAACCAAAAAAATATATGAACTGAAGATGTACCTTCATTACCTGGACTCATCGAAGTATTACACCACTCAACGATTGATTTTGCATCTGTCAACTTTGTACTATCTGTATGCTTTAACTCTTCTCATGCTAATGGTCTTTTCACACATGCTCCCACACCATCATGCTCCCCCTTTCCATGCCCGTCCTCACAAAAGTTCCACATATGTTGAACACCTGTAATGACATGCATCTTACACAACCAGTAGAACATGCACGAGTTCTTGAACTATGTTGCACAGTTATCCAACCATATTATATGTTGGTCGTATGCTATGCCCCTCTGAGTCAAACCACTATAGAACATCTGGAAGCAACCTTGCAGGAACTTTGGAGAATGTGTGTAATAATCACTAATGTAAAAGTGGTACTCCCTCAATACCTTCCTTTGCTCATCTGTACTATCAGATGCATGAATGAATGCTATGTGTGCAAATATCAAAACCTATGTGGAGTTGTAATACTATGACTGCACCTCACACTGTGGTTGTAGAGTGTAGTTCTCTGCAAAGTCAACCACTGATACTATGCTACCAACTGGAAAGGTGTCCTTGCATAGCTTGAATTGCATGTCCAACCATCGAGCTTTATGGGTATGCATTGCATACTCAGATAGTATATTGTTAGGGAACATGGACATAAACTAGTATACTAGAATCTTCTCAATAACCAAATCACACCTTTTTGCTTGAGACCCATCTTTTGTAGCATATGCCACTATTTTATACTTTCCAAACTCTACTAGTTTTTGTCCCACCTCATCTGTGCTTTCCATATGTTGACATATTGGCATACGCTGGAAGCCACCACAACGCTCACATGAACCATCCAAGCATGTTGTCTTGTAGAATATCTGGCCATCCTCTATTTCACATAATTTTTTTTATAAGAACTCTCTTGAAGATTTTGGTGGGGCTTCTATGCCACAATCCTGCAAAACATCATTAGTATGCAAATCTAAACATATAGAACGATAAACATCATAATGGTTAGAGAATTCAATATGTAGTCTACAACAACAAGTAGTGCATGTGTGATTTATCTTGACATAAAAAGGTTTAAGCATTTCAAAAAATCTTTGACAAATACTAATTTGAGGATAATCATTTTCAAATCTACGAAAAAATTGGGTTTGAGACATATCCAAAAAATGCTTTGGATGTGGCTCACAATTTTGACAACCGATTCTCCTTCTTATCACATCCCTTTTATTTGGAGATGGCCTTCTGTTATTCTTCCAATACTCTTCAATTATTGTTCTCAAGGCTTTGACAACTTCTTTATCTTTTCATGACAGTTTCCCCTAGAATTCCCATAATTCATTTGAATCAGTGCCCTCAATTCTTTGCCGCCTGTGAATGGCTCTTGATAAATTTTTTCTACTAATTCCCATTTGTTCACTTGTCTTTCTAATGATATGAGCTCTCTTTGTTTGACAACTTACCAAAGTCAATGTAATGACATGTTGGGTGACATTACTATTCTTTGAGCGTTGGGTCTTACCCACACTCTCATAAACATCCATTAGATTCTTCACAATAGTGTCTTCGCTTGATGCATTTGATGTTCTCAACCCAAGAGTCTTCGTGATGTTCCTATACTTTACACCCTGCATCATTTCAACAAATAGTTGAAATCTTGCAGTCTCATTTAGCCTTTCAAAGAATAATTTCCAAATATTATCAGCATATCTTCTACAAGTGCGTGCTGGAATCTTACCTTCCATGTGCTGCAAAATATCCTCATCATTATTAATCAGATACTTTGGCTTTCTACGCAAAATTCTAGGTGGTTTTCTCCTAGGTACATACATCTCAACATCAAGAATTTCATCAATATTTAATTGAGGTGGGCTAGATTGCATACCTTTGATCGAGGATGGAGAAGAAGACATACCTTGAGATTCACATGGTGATGATGGCATACCTTCTTCATAAAATCCGAGTGATGATGTACTCTCAACTTAAGATGTGTTGGATGGTGTCCAACAATATTCACTTGCGCTAGATGGTGTCCCTCCATATTCACTTGCAGTAGATGGTGTCCCTCCATATTCACTTCTGGTAGATGTTGTCCCTCCATATTCACTTGTTGTAGTGGGTGTGTTTCCAACTATGGTATCTAAATATATCTTTGCATTCATTCCTTTTGTGTTGCATATTCCTTTTCTCTTTTTGATGGTTGAGGTTCCTCTTCAATTGGCTTGTTTTCATCAATCGTTCCCAATTTATGCTTTTCACGATATGCCGCCATCTGAACTCTCTCCTTTGATTTGAAGGCTTCCTTCTCTTCATCTGTTAGTTTACTCTGTCTTTTTCTTCGGCATGGTAGATAAATTTATCTATAGCATGGAAAAAAATACAAAATTTCAACTTATGTCATCTATATGTATACAAACTGTGGAAGCATACATGGTGCGGGAGCACCATTGAACGAAAATTGTCAATTCAAGAAGTTGTTGTCTAGGATCTAGGAAAAAATCAATGAAAAGAATGATTATGAATATTTGAGGGAATATCATCAATAAATAGGTGAGTGAATTTTTTTTGTGTGTAGGGAGGTCTAAAAGGGTGTTGGGCATGAAGCCCTAGAGTGAAATTTTGAGTTTTCCATGAGATTTCGAGTGGTTTTGATATGCTAAAGTGTGTTTTGTGTTGGGGAAGTGTGGTTTCTTGTTGAATTGATTTTTTGAATACCATTTTAGACCTGTTTGAATTATTCATAAGATTGTGTGAGGGTTGGATGTGTGTTTTTCAATAAACCACTAGTTTCTTGGGTAAAAAGGAGGGTTTTTGGTGCATGTGAAGATGGGTAAAAGAAAGGTTCTTGTTGTTTTTGAGTCTAATATCTTGATCTATGTTAAATAAGGTCTATGATACCACTCTTAATATGTATTTAGTCATTTTGAGTCATTCTAGGTGTTTAGGGGGGATATTTGGCTTGACATTTGCAAAAAAATTGTATTTTTGGCAAAGTTGTCAAGAGATAAGTTAGTTAAGAAGTTATAAAACAAGTTAGATACATTGGGGGAGTATGTTGTGTTCCTAGAACCAGGTTGATGCAGAGTGGTGGGAACCCAAGATACAAATTGACACAACTTCTCTCAAATATGCCAACTAAGGACATCAACCTTCAATTGACTCAACAGGACAACATGGTTACCTATCAACCATGACTCTTCATTATGAATCCAAATTTAAATTTGATGTAGGAAAAGAGTGTCAACACCTTCAATATGTCATAATCTTTAAATTCAAACACCTACAAAAATAAGATCAAACAAACTCTTCTAAAAGCCACTTTTGACCCAAAATTGCCTTGTAGGCTTCACAAACCAATTTTAGGGATTTTTCTCACAAACCTCCCAAAACACCTGTCAAAAAAAAATTGATATAGATATCCATTTCAGTGGTATGAGACATATAAAAAATCCACATATTACTCTTTTAAGACACTTTCCTCAAAATGACAAATTTCACTATTTTAGGGCCCAAATTAGCAAATTTTACAAAGGGAACCACCCCTCAAGAATCCACCACCAGGCCTCAATGATTGAAAAAGTATTGTCTTAGGTTTCAAAACTAACAATTATCAAGGTTCGATGATCCCAAGTACTCATTCCATCAACAAGTTTCAAAACCCTTTCTAGAACCTAGGAAATAAGGGTTTTTAGGCCTCCTTACTGAAGCTCTACCTTCAACAACTTTCCAATTCAAAAAAACTTCCTAGAAACCTCTATATAGGTCCCCCCAAGCTTAAGGAACCCTCATCTACCGTCTGGCAATGCTGCAACCCTCTTTCTTAGGTCTGTACCATTATTTTCTATGAGAAAATAGGGTATTTCCCCTTAAACTAGCATCATTCATGAGGAAAATTTAAACTTGTTCTTCTCTACTCCTAAGAATCATAAGTGCATCCTAAATGGTCACCCCACTAAGTCACATAGAGCACAATAGGTGGGATGCTATCTAAGACATTAAATTTCCCTCAAACCCTTGACTATCCAAGAACCCTGTTTCTAGAAATTTATGAATTCCAAGCTCAAAGTTCAATGAAAACCTCTTCAAAGGGATCCAAATGAAATTAGGAACATTCCTTTATGGAGGAATATCAATTTCACACCAAGACCTTCATTTGTCTTAAAAATTGCTAACATTGACAACTTTTGCTAAATAGGCAACATTATGCAACTTTGTTGTCCAAGACACCTAAGACCACTGAAACACCTTTTTCTCATCCCTTATACAAATTCTAGACTATTGTCTTGCACTTCCATTTACAATTTGGATAATTTTCCTTGAAATATTATATGGCAAATTGACAATTTTCTGAAGCAAGAGTGCATACTTGCACATTTGATCACTAAACTCACAAAATCCCTAAATACATGAAAGATTGGTCTATTTAGACCTTATTTTCAATAAAATCTATGAAAAAGAATCTAAAAACTCTTGAAATCACCCAAGGATCTTAAAACAAACTGTCACCAAAGTAGATTTTGAAACATGGTTGTAGGTGCCCCTGCACCACGGGTTTGGAATACTGCTAGGGGGAAGCATGTTGAAAGGATGAATTTTGGTGAGATATTTGGAATGTGTATTTGGTTTATTTCAATCAATAACATGCTGATTATAGTGTCTTGGATGTCTGGATAAAGGTTGGTAGTTACCTTCCATGATTTGTTGTTATTTTTCCATGTAAGTTGCAACATTGAGTTCTTCAATTAGTGAATCATGAACAAAATGAATGGTTCTGAGTTTCTAATTAGGTTTATGCTATGTTACAATCAATTTTATGATGGTTAATCTATTTTTGAGTCTGACAAAGAGTTGAAGCCAAGTTCTAATGTTTTGTGGAAATATGAAATCAAGTGAAATTGAAGGATTTTGATGAAAAGATGACTGAGTTTGTTGGTTGATATTCTTCAATTTAAGTTAGGGTTAGAAGTACCCTTGATGATTTGTGGATCCTGGTAGATGCTCTGCATCAGTTTTAAAATGGTAATTGGAAAGTGTATATAATTGTGTAATTTAAAATGTGCATTGACAACCTAAGGTTATAATGACAAACAAACAATGATCAACATGGAATATGCAAAATAAAAAAAATGAAAGCAATCCATAATAGAATGAAATAAAATGTGTAAAGACTTTAGATACCTAAAAAACTAGACTTTCAAATGAAGGATTTCAACCCAATTATGTAGCCTTAGCTTCTTCTTTCTTCAAACTTCACAACAATTTGATTGTTTCAAAAGCTTGTTCCCCTCCAAACTTCAATTGTATATCAGTTTTCAATGGAATTCAAACTTGAATATGTCTTTCAACATGGAAACTCTACTATTTAATGCAAAGGTGGTGGAATGTGAATAACATGCTTGCACACTTCACAACATCATCAAAAATCTACTTTTTGTCGGAGCTCGTGCAAAACCAGGAGAATATGCAGAATGTGGGCCTTGACATCATAGGTATATTGAGTTTTTTTACCATTTTTAGTGGAATACAAAATGCACTCACGTTATAACACAAGCACATTATTTCTTGCTAAAATGGTAACATCTCTACATCTTCAAAATGCGCTCACATTATATGAAATATGGTTTTCTAAATTCATTTTTTTTCTCCCTCTTTGTCTATACCCTCTATCCTAATTGTATATCTCTCCCCTATACCCTTATAGTAGAGGAGATAGAGGTGAATTTGTGTGTGTGTGTGGGAGAGAGAGATAGAGAGGTAGACAGAGAGGACAAATATATAGTAGAGAGGGAGGTAGGTTTGAGTGTATAATTATTTTAGGGTTTAAGGGGTCAGGGTTAAACGTAGAGGGTGTATGGTTGAAAGAAAGAGAGTGGGAGAGAAGGAGAAAGAGAGAGTGGGAGAGAAGGAGAAAGAGAGAGAGAGTGAGAGAGAGAGAGATGGAGGGAGAGGGAAAGGGGGAGAAAGAGAAAGAGGGAGAGAGGGGGAGAGAGGGAGAGGGGGAGAAAGAGAAAGAGGGAGAGAGAGAAGAGAGGAAGGGAGAGGGAGAAAGAGAGGGAGAGAGGGAGGGAGAGGGAGAGGGGGAGAAAGAGAGAGAGAGAGAGAGGAGAGATGGAGGGAGAGGGAGAGGGAGAGGGGGAGAATGAAATAGTGGGAGAGATGGATATAAAGAGGGAGGGAGAGATGGTCTGGGAGAGAGATAGAGGGTAGAGGGTTAAGAGTTAAGGGTTTAAGGGTTAATGATTTAAATGGTTAGGGTTAAGGATAGAGGGGAGAGAGATAAGAGAGAGAGATTTAGAGAGAGGGAGAGAGATAGGGAGAGGGAGAGAGGGGGAGGTAGAGGGAGGGGGAGAGAGAGGGGGAGAAAGAGATAGTGGGAGAGAGAGAGAGAGATATGGAGAATGAGAGGGAGGGAGAGAGGGGGAGAGTGGGAGAAAGAGAGAGTGGGAGACAGTGGGAGAGTGAGAGAGAGGGAGAGTGGGAGAGAGATAGAGGGTAGAGGGTTAATATTTTAAGGGTAGACCCTCTTAATCCCTCAACCCTCAACCATTAAACCCTAATCCCCCAACCCTTAAACCCTTAAACCCACTTAGTAAACTCTCTACCCTAATACCTCAACCTTCTTGACCCTTAATCCCTCAATATTAAACCCCTAAACACTCAACCCTAAACCCTCAACCCTCAAACCCTAAATTCTTAATCCCTCAACCCTCAACCCTCAACCCTTAAACCCTAATCCCTCAACCCCTATGCCCTCTTAATCCCTTAACCCTCAACCCTTAAACCGTAATCCCTCAACCCCTATACCAACTTAATCCCTCAACATCAACCCTTAAACCCTAAATCTTCAACCCTATACCTCTAACTTTCAACCCTTTAAACCCTAACCTAAACTCCCTATACCTCTTTAACTTTAACCCTAAACCAACCCTTAAACCCTAATCCTCAACCCCTCAGACTCTTTAATCCCTCAACCTCAACTCCTTAAACCCTAATCCTCAACCCTATAATTCTTAATCCCCAACCTCAACCCTTAAACCCTAATCCCTCAACCCCTATACCCTCTTAATCCCTCAACCCTTAAACCCTCAACCATTAAACCCTAATCCCTCAACCCCTATACCATTTTAATCCCTCAACCCTCAACCCTCAACCCTCAACCCTTAAAACCTAATCCATCAACCCCTATACCTTCTTAATCCCTCAACCCTTCAACCCTAATCCCTCAACCTCTATACTCTCTT
>CM021100.1:519120081-519144072 GCA_007115665.2 Sequoiadendron giganteum | reverse complement strand
ACCCTTACACCCTTAAATCCAAGAAAACTCTCTACCCTAATTCCTAAACCCTCAACCCTTAATCCCTCAAACCCCTATACCCTCTACCCTATACATTGGACCCTCAACCCCAATCCCTCAACCCTCAACCCTATACCCTCAACCCTCCACCCTCAACCTTAAACCATCAATCCTCAACCCTAAACCCTCTACCCTCTACCCTATACATTAAATCCTCAACCCTCAATTTTCAACCCTTAACCCTTAATCCCTTAACCCTCAATCCTTAAAACCTAAACCTTCAACCCCTATACCCTCTACCCTTTACATTGGACCCTGAACCTAATCCTTCAACCATATACAATCAAACCTAAACCATGAACCCTTTACCCTCAAATAGGTAAACCCTAAACCCTAATCCCTAAACCCTTCAACCCTAAACCCTTAAACCTTCTACCCTATACCCTATACCCAATACCCTCTACCATCGACCCTATTCCCTCAACCCTCAACCCTCAACCCTTAAACCCTAATACCCTAGAAACCATCAACCCTATAGGTCCTCCACTCTAATCCCTCAATCCTATACCCTCAACCCCTATCACTTTCTCTCTATCTATACATCTCCCCTCTCCCTCCCTCCCTCCCTCCTACCCTCTCTAATTGTCTCTATCTACCCTCTCCCTCTTTCTACGTACCTCTTGTTAAATCAATCCCTACCACCCTCTCTCGCTCCCTCTATCCATCTCTCTCTATGTCCCTCCCAATCTCTCCCACTCTCTCCCACTCCCTCTCTCTCCCTCCCACCCCCTCTCTCTCTCTCAGGTCTCTCCCTCTAGCAACCTACCTAGGTAACTCTCTCTTCATCTCTCTCCCCTCTCTCTATCTATCCCTCCCACCCTACCTAGATAAGTCCTCTCACTCCACCACCCTCTTTCTCTACCTCTATCAGGTCACTCCCTCCCACACCATCTCCCTCTCTCATGTCTCTCACTCACACTCCCTCTCTCTCCCACTCCCTCTCTCTCGCACTCCCTCTCACTACCTATCTCTCAAGTCTCTCCCTCTCACCCCCTCACACTCTCAAGTCTCTCCCTTTGGAACCCTACCTACATAACTCTCTCTCTCTCTCTCTCTCCCTCTCTCCCTCTCCCTCTCCCTTTTCTCTCTCTCTCCCTCCCTCTATCCCTCCCACCCTACCTAGCTAAGTCCATCTCACTCCAACCCCTTCTCTCCCACTCCCTCTCTCTTAAACTCTCACTTCCACCCCCTCTCCCTCTCTCTCTAAATTATCCCTCCCTCTAAAGACATACACAAATACATACATACTTCCATACATACAAGCATAATACATATGTACATACAATCCTACATCCATACAAGCATACATACATGTGTAGATACAATCTTACATACATATAGGCATACATACAATATACATGCATTGATACATATAGGCATACATACATACATACAAGCATGCATACATACATGACATACAAGAATACATGTACATACAAACATACAAATATATCAACATACATTCAACAGACTGGAATTTAATATAAAGGAGGACATAACGCGAGCACATTATAATGCGCTTGCGTTATGTCTTAGTTGACATGTTTCCCGCAGAAGCAAAAAACCATGTCCAAACTGTGATATACCGTGAATGCATTATAGCGTGCTCACGTTATATCTTGTTTTGTGAATCTCTGAGCCTTAGGATTTGTATTTGCTTTGGAATACCAACCCAAAGGCTTGGAGGGCATTCCCAATGACCAGAGACGTGTTTTTACAAAATCTACCATATTTCACATACTCGAGTTCGTGCTCACCGTCAGGATTGCATGTGGTTCAATATCGAAAAAATTGAACACATGGGTAATGTTGGGTTCTCTCTTAGCTATCCAACCATGCATTTTTTTTCACTTTCTGACAATGCTAAGCCTTTCATCCATAATTTATTTTGTTTGTATGTCTCTTTTTTTCCAAAAAGCAGTGTTTGGTTTTTTTTTTCGTTATAAATTAACCGTTCATCGAATTTTCAAAATAAATTACATTTTTAGAAACTACCCTCCATTCTACAAATTTTAAAAAAAGAATATATATCTCAATTAGTTTCCAAAGTTTGTAGGGGTAGCATGGCCAAAATTCTATTTTTCAGGAAGTGTCTACTTCGAAAATTAGTAAAAAATCAAATATTCATTAAAAAATAATCAGAAAAATGATGCATCAACTACATATTGTTAGATAACTTCTGACTATTGCGATTTTAAAAATAAATAAATAAAATTCACCGTACGAGGGTTGTACAAGAGTTATTATGTTATGTTTTTCTGACAAAAACATAACCAATTTGTGTACGTCCCTCTTTTGAACCTTGATCCTTGTTTTTGTTTCATCTCAAAATTTTGAGTGTAACTATCCTCAATTTCACATCCAAGGTCACTATTTCTTGATTTCAAAAAAAAAGTGGCCACTTAAGTCCCCTTTTTGGGAACCATCTTGGTGCACTTACCCGGCTGATAGTTTGTATTCATTTCATTATTTTGTTGAAGCCAACATGAAGCGTTGTAATTCCTTGTTGTGAATATATATGAGTGATTGTTTCTCATTTGAGACATGTATGATGTGAAGTGTGTGAGTGCTATGTGCGAATAAATTTCAGATCATTCGAAGGCAGAGCAGAGTGTGAAGAAGAGTGAAGAAGTGTTCATGGGCTTAATTGGAACTATAATTTGGCATTAATAGATGCTACTTTCTCAATTCAAAAATCCAGATGGTTGTAATCCGAATATTTCTGTAAGATAGCGAGTCTTCCTTTTGAGCAGTGAGCTCTAGGCAGTGTGCCTGAATGCATGTGCATTCCCCATTTTTTCTTCTTATACTTTTAATAGGGTATAAAATTGTGGACTGACCTCCACTATGTTTTTTCCCCTAACAAGGTTTCCACGTGAAAATCTTGGTGTTATGTGTGTTTCCGATGTGTTGTTGATTTATTCTTTCATGGTTCTAAGAATAAGGGTTAATAAGTTTAATAAGTCTGAAATTCTATGACAACTAATTCACCCCCCCCCCTCTCAGTTGTCTACCCTTGTGTTGCCAACACCTTCAAGTTGAAGCTCAAACTAGGTTGAAAGCTTAGGTTCAAGTCCCCAAGCCTTTTCTTGAACCGAAAAACAAAGCAAAAACCTGACCAAAAATTCAAATTTTAAAAATGGGATCTTGTTCTAAAATTAGATCCCATTTCATAAAAAAAAAAATCTATGTTTTTATGAAACGTGATTCCATTTCTTAAAAGCATAAAAAATTACATTTTTATGTTTTTTAAAAAGGGATCCCATTTTCAAAATGGGATACCTTTTTAAAAAAAATGGGATCTCGTTCTAAAATGGGATCCTATTTCATAAAAGCATCAAAAAATAATTTTTTTATCAAAAGGGATCTTGTTTTAGAATGGGATCCCATTTTTTAAGAAATGGGATTCTATTTTTGGCTTGGGGCCCCGAACCTAAACGGGATCCCATTTTGTTGAACCTAATTTTGTGATTTTTGCTTAGAAGGCAAAAACTTCCACATTTCATGGACTCAACTTCATGCATCTACCCTTACCTACAGACGAAGGTTCACTAATGTATGCTTCTCCACTCCTCAATAACTCTTCACAAAGAACTAGACTGAATGCATGTTGGCCAACATCTGCCTGTCATTATAGTAAATTTTTTGTATGGAAGCACACTATTGCATAAATTCATTCCAAAAAATAGACTTACATATGTATTGTTTCTAAATTGGAACCATACCTTGCATTGGGTTTACACTTGCGAAAGATAGTCATCGATGATGACACCTTTTTGCACATCCAAGCGTTGAAGAGAACAAAAAAGATAAAAAAAAATTAGAAATTTTATAAGGTGGTAGAAGTCGATTAATGGAAAAAGAAATCTACAATACCATTCCTATTACAATATAGAAATTAGAATGGGTTCTCTCATACTCACCCATATTAGATGTCGTATCCTCTAGCCCATCCATAGTAGGTGTGTTTAATGTCTCACATTGCATATTGAAATTCATATTAATGCTATTATGTGTGGACAAGGGAAAGGAGTCACACAAAAGAGTTTGGTGGTTTGACTATTGTGTAGCACACTCACTACAGTGGGTTGCACGTTGAGGATGATCCTTTCTTGCACTAAACCATGGACACATGAAAATAGTGCTAGTTGTAGCTACATCAGGATCATGAATGAATTCAAACAACAATGCATTGAATTTTTGTAGATCCTATAGAAACCTCTTGACACACTGTGCATATGATTACACTTGTTGTAGCCACTGGGGCGATGTATGCATCACTTTCTTCAAGATTTCATTTGTGTCATTCCAAATACACATTTTTTGCAAATGTGCATCATTTTCATCACTAACAGAAGGAGCTTGTGTAGGACTTAGAACATTAGGAGTGTTTTCTTGGATGCCCTTGTGATAATGTCTAATTCAAATCCATCCCTCTAGCAATTTCTTCACATTCATTGTCTAAATGAAAACACATAAGAAACTTGTATTAGGCGGTAGAAAATCCAAACCACAATTGTCTCCAATAAAGTAACACACATTAAATTGAAATTCACTTACCATGGACCACCCCTTCAACATCAGATGATGTTTTAATTTGTCCAACAACCTTAAGTACACGTTTACAAGTGTTCCCCTACAAGCTAGAAGGGCAATCAAAAACAAAAAGGTGCTCACCAAACTTTCAAACCAGGTAGTGTTCACACCTATTTTGAATTTTCACCCAATACCATCCAGGATGTGTTTCATCAAGAACACAATGATCATCCAGAATTGCCTTCACCCTCTCCAAACTAGATTAAATATTTTGAATTTTATAGTTCATCAAAAAACTATGATGCTACAACTTTTTCTTTTTCCTAAACAATGGTTCCATTTTATATACAAGTGTGTAATACAAATAGTTTATTCTCCTTGTGCATTTTTTGTCGACCACACAAGTATTGAGTTTTCAACATGCAATGGTATGAATCAATGATAACGTTTGTATCCTGGTTGGCATGTGGGAATAGCCTACAAATTTTTACCCACATGGCTACGAAAAAGCAAGAGTGAATTAAACCACAACATATTAGAGGTAATTTAAAAGAATGTGAATGGTGTGAATCAAATGAGGTGATAGAAATTTTCAACTCACTAATTCAACCATCTCCTTCACACCAGGTCTTCTTGAAGAACTATAAAAGTTGAGGTTAATCAAGGCAGCAGTCAAGCCCCTAGGATCCAAGATCCTAAGTCAGACCAACATAAGAACAAAAGGAAACACACAAGGTGTATAATATGTAGCAGAACAAGATACACAATCATGCAATGTAAAGAACTAAAAGAAAGAAAAAAATGAGTAATAAACATGAGGTGGATCAAAGATGTGGCACTCTAGGGCCATGGAACATCAAGTCATCCATAGGGTGAGTTTTCCCAAAGAAGTGGTTTAGTGAGAAATTCATGCTAATGTGTCGACCTCCCAAAATATAATGAGAAAGTCATGCCAGTGTGTTAGCTTCCCATCATACTAACCATACCAAAGTTATCCTCCTAATAACTTTGATAAGGTACCACAATGAAAATTCTTTTGTAAATACTTTTGAATGTCATGTAAAATAATTGTTAAAGGGGATTTTGCTTTGTTTATGTAAGATCTTCTTCTTAGGGAGAATTGTGCCTAATGTCTCCAAGAGAGAAAAATTCAAAGTTTCATATCATCACCCATGGGATGCCTCATTCACATCATGCCATGTTAGTAGATTGTACACTCTTGGACAACATAAAAACCAATGACACTAGCAAGAAGAGGACACATCACAAGAGAAAAGAAAAATTCATGCCATGAAATTTTTATGAAAAGATGTCATCTATGTATGCCCCCAATTTAAAGTGGTTGCTACACCATCATTGTGAGAAATTTCTTTAAAGTAGCCAATGATAAATGCTAACATGAAAGGGTAAAAGTAGAAACCTGTGTCACACTTTATAAAGGAATCGGCCAACATGAGAAAAAATTCTCAACTTCAACCGCATAAAAGTGGTATTTATGTTTTGAATTTCAAAATGATGTAAGCTAATAAAATGTAGAAATTTTGTTGAAGTTTATTTCTGTAATTTTTCTAAAAAAAATTGATATTTTTTTATCAATTTAAAATCATATTTCGTTATGCTGAAAATTTCAAGAAAAAGTGACGTTCAGTTCACGTTAAGAAACAAATAGAAAAAAAATTCATTTTCTCCTGATTTTTTTTTCCAGATAGTTGACTTCAATATATAGGGCATGGGAAAAATAAATTGAAATTTTGATGTATATTTTTTTCGTAATAACATTTTAAAGTCAAACTAACCCGAATTTGATAGTTTTCAGTTCACGTTAACTATTGTTTTTTTTTTCATTTAAAAAAAATATACCCTTTGAAGAGGATTGTCTCCTCTAGGGCATCAAATGTTTTCCAATTTCTTTTATGATGATTTACTATTTTTTATTTAATTTCAACTGAGCCTCTTTTTTACTTTGAACAACCTACTTGCAATATTTTAAAATATTTATATACTAAAACTAATCAATATATATATATATATATATATATATATATATATATATATATATATATATATATATATATATATATATATATATATTTGGATTCAACACTATGAGCTCTACAAAAGGGTATTTTTATTTTTATATTTAAATAATTTTGATTGAAGAAATATTCAGTAGAAGTTGAATTTTTTTGGAAATTTGAGAAAACAGTGACTTTGTTGCTAGGTCACCTACCATGTGGGTATATTCGGCCAAATAGGATTTGACAGAATCCGATTTGGCCGAAACCCATCAGATAGAAATCCCACATATAAAATAACCCAGTTTGAAAGCCAAATTCAAAGTTTCGAAGGGAATTTTTTTTTTTTTTGGTTTCAGCTGAAACCTTGTGTGCCACGTATGTGCCACATGGTTTTGGCCAAAACCTATTCGACCGAAACTGTTTCGATCGAAAATAGTTCACTCGGAACTATTTATTTGGCCAAAAGTGTGACACAGGTTTGTGCTTTTATCCGAAAGAAAACATGAGAGGCAACTTGGAAATCCCTATGCCAATTCATGTGTTTCCAAATCAGACTACATCATGGATAAGTATGTCATATGCGGGTCAACTTAAGGCATTTCATCCACATCCCAAGATTTCTCTTATATGTACATGAAAGGTGATCAACTAGAAAAAAGAGACAACGATACGTGACATACGAGGATAAGGCTTCCTAACCTCCTTGCCCCCACTTAGTGCAGGACAAGGGTTAGCCCAGAGTGGATGATGGTATATTGCTCCTTACAAAAAGAGAATTACATGTAATAGTGAGTATGCTATGATCCTACAACTATTGCATGGAAAGGAATAACTAAGGATATTTATGATGATGACTAAACAAGGTGTAAACTTGATACATATTTAATGAGATATCTATCAATTTAGCATGTACAATTTTTTTCTTGGAAGAATTATTTGTGATAGTTTTGAAATTGGTTAAAGGATTTTGTTTTGAGGGACAATAACCAAGACCATTAGTCCTTATAGGGACATGTATGTGTTGTTCTACAGAATCACATCCTTTCCCAAGCTGCTTCATAAGTCCTTTAGGTTCAAGATTGGCCTTGATTGTATACACTTTCTTATGTATATGAGTAATGTAATTGTAACTTGGTAGGTGTGAAAAATTATCATAATCGAGTTGCCTTTTAGGTGGTTCTAAGATGAGCATAAGTTTCTTTTGAACTTGTGGTTGTTGTGAGGGTGGATGAAGAATTAAAGGATTCTTAGGATGTCCCGTGGGGTATGTAGGAGTTCCATTCAAGGGGGATCTAATGGACATTTAATCATTCATAATATCAGTGGTATTGGTTTGATGTATCTATAATAAAGGGAAATCTGGAATCACCTTTTTACCATCACCTAAGGAAGCCACGTTACTATTGTTGTTATTTTCCTATGTCATGATCTTTTCCTTAGGAGGAGAGTTTTTAGGATAACTACAAACCAAATGTTCTTGACATTCAAGGATTGGTTCTTCCAAAGTGACTTCCTTGCAAATAAGGGAATGATCCATGGTTGTATTTTCTTGCTTTTCAATGATGGTGTTTCCTTGTTCATTAGTTTTTTCCTCATGATTCTCATTGATGGGATCTTGCAGTAACACCATAATCTCTTCTTCACCAATAGGAGAGATATTAGGAGAGGGGGAAATTTAATTGTTGTGATTGTTGATGATTTCATTCATTTTCTCTAAGGTCTCACTCGCTTGTGCCCTAATTTCTACCCTAGTAGGAGAGATTTTAGGAAAGTGAAAAACAAGAGGTTCATCACATGTCATGGTTAGATGTTCTAAAGCATCTTCATCACAAATAGGGGAGACATCAAGAGACAGATAACTATGATTTTCATGGTTACCAATGATTGGACTTTTTTTTTCAATTAGTTCTTCCCAAATGGTAGGGGCATCAGGAAAGGGAGGAATAATATTTTCACGAGTCTCAATAAGGATATATTCTAACACTAAACTATCTCCTTCATGTTTGGAGAAGATATTAGGAGAAGGTAAGGTTTTATTGGCATGATTATCTACATTTACATCCCCATGTCCTATAATGTCTTCCCAAGTAGGAGAGGTGATGGGAGATGAATAAAGAGTAGATAAAGTAGTGGTCATGATGTCAGCTTTTTGTGTCATAATATCTTTATAAGGGGGAGGACAAACAAGAATTTCATAATTGCCCATGATTGTGTCTCCTATCACCAAGATACCTTCTTCAGTAATAGGAGAGGTATCAGGAGAAGGACAATTATGATTTTCATGATTGCAATGCTTGAATCCTCTTGTATTAAACATTGAGTGGATGATCTAGTATGAATGGAGTAATCAAGGGCTTCATCGAACATGTCTAAGTCATCACTACTAAAGGTCTTGAGGGTTAAGTTAACTTTGCTTGGTTTGGGTTCTTCATAACAAGCCTTAGTGGATGATCCTAGTGAGAGGAAGTCCTCAAAGGCTTCATCTAACATGTCTATGTCATCACTACTAAAGGGCTTGGATGATATGTTGTTCCTAAATTTAAGCATTTTTTGAATTGTTTCTTTTGATGATTTTAGTTTCTTGTTTTCATTCTAATGAACTCGATCTAAGGGAACTAGGAACTAATGTTGAAAATGAGAATTACAAAAATCTAATGCTATCCATAATTGCCATGAATGTAAATAATGCTATTTCTAATTACTTCAATGTAACAGAAAGCAACTGGACTGAAACAAAAAATTAACAGAGGCAAACATAAGCTTAAAAATTGGAAATTTAACTCTGTAAACAACAGTTCAAATTTTGCATTGGGACCGATTCGCCCAAGGTGGCGAATGAGTCCTAGTAGATATTTTTTCAGATATTTCAGTTTTTTTTGGATGATTTTTATGTTTTGTATGTTGTATGACCTGTATACTAAGTAGAAATTTTGTTTTTAGATGATTTTCAATTATTTGAGATGCAAAAATACAGCCTATATGCACTTTCACTAATGCAAACATTTAGAAACCCTAGATGCTAATTAACTAATGCAAGGTAAATATAGGATGTAAATTCACTCCAAATCAGAATTATGATGCTCTAAATATAGGCTCACCAAAATGAAAAGAATAAAATTGTGGTGTTCCTCTTCTCTTTAGCTTCTAGAGTTTTGGACCTAAAAGGAGAGAGGTCAATTTTCTAACAATTCACTCAAGAACAAGCCCTTGATATTTCAATGCAAAGGAGATTGAAATATGGAAAATGGATTGTTCTAGGGGATGATGATGTCAAATGAGGGGCTCACCGCCAAATGTAAACTTCAAAAAGAAAATGTTGGAAAACATAGTGTGATATGCAAATTAACTCTAAATGACTTAGAAAAGTAAATGCAACAAAACAAAAAACTATAAAACTGAAAATGTGCACCTGGAAACTGGAGAGATATTGAATGGAGTTATGAAATCCTAAAATTGCTAATTTTTAGGCCTGGTGGGACTCATTCGCCATTCTGGGCGAATCAGTCCCAATTTTGGAAAATTGTACCAAAGCAAGTTTCGACAAAATGGGTACCCAAATCTATAAAGATATCTGAAAACCACCTATAGTGAGACTCATTGGCCACTCTTGGTGAATTAGTCCAATTTTTCTATTTTTCAAATTCAAATTTTTGATCTGCACCTCTTGGTTTGCTCTTTTTGTTCCACTAGGTTCCTGAATCCAAAATTGCCAATTTTGGACTTCTAGGTGACTTTTTGTGAAGATGATGACCTAGAAAATGGGGAGACAACTTCAAAAAAATTGTAACCTATTCTTCAATGATATTTCAAGCTCCAAGACACCTAGATCTGCAATCACACAAATAAAGAGAGAAAAAGTGTTGATTGTTAAGGAATGGGGGTTTTCCTTGGTCAAACCCCATTTAGGTAATTAAACCAAATACTGAAATAAGATAATGAAGCATGAACATGAAATAATGTAATTAGAACCTTTTCATGATGATGGATCTTGAATTTTTGTGACAATTGATGAAGAATCTTGCCCTTGAATGCCTTAGAAATGATCTTGGAGGCTATCTTGATGACCTTGTGAAGACTTGAAATGCTTAAATCTTACTTGCTTGATTTGATAACATGTAGGCTTAAGTTTTCTTGGATGAAATGAGGATTTGAAATATTTTTTATATAGGAAATGCACTCAAATGACCATTAATTTGATCCCTAAAGCTGACATAGGAAAAAATTGAATTAAAAACCCACTTTTCTCGCTAAAAGCCTTAAAAGTAGGTGAAATGGGACTAATTAGCTATCCTATGTTACTGAGTTCCACCTAGATGGGACTCATTCACCCAATGTGGTTAATGGGTCTCACAAGGGCTATTTTTCATGCTAAAGTGTCAAGGAGTCAAGAATTTAAGCTTTTATGTTGATTATGTTGAGTCTTTGATCAAAATATGCCTTGGGATGAACAATATGCGGTCATAGGGGCCTATTAATGATGACATAAAGGTCATAAATGCAATGGGGCCCAAAATCCAATGTGAAATTGTAAATAAACACACTTTACAACACTAAATTATGGAAAAATTGGATCTTTTTAGCTTAGAAGGGTTCCAAATCCCATGTGAATGTGTAGAAAAATTACAACACTAAATATGGTCCACTTGATTTACAAGCCTCCTAAATTTAATGTGAATATGTAAATAAATACACTTTACAAGATTAAATTAGGACAAAGATAAGTTAATTTAGCTTAAAATGATTCCAAGACCTAATGTGGATGTTTAAAACACCTCACAACACTAGATCAAGGAGACATTAAGTCAAATTTATCATTAATTATTCCCATATCAAGAGTGAAAATTTCAAGGGACACATTTTTTGACACTACATTTAGCCCCCACTTTAGTGAGAGGATGAACTTGCTTCAAACTCACACTAAAGTAGACATTCAAGAGGGGTCCAGTCATACCAATGCAGATGAAAAAGGATGACAAAGATCAAGGCAACGGTCAAGCCCCCAAGATCCAAGATCCTAAGTGAAACCAACATAAGCACAAAAGGAAACACACAAGGTGTATGATATGCAACAGAACAAGATACACAATCATGCAATGTCAAAAACTAAAAGAAAGAAAAAATGAGTAATAAACATGAGGTGGATCAAAGATGTGATCACTTTGGGGCAATGGAACATCAAGTCGTCTGTAGGGTGAGTTGTCCCAAAGAAGTGGTTTAGTGAGAAATTCATGCCAGTGTCTTAGCCTCCCACCATATAATGAGAAATTTATACCGCTATGTTGGCTTCCCATCATACTAACCATACCAAAGTTATCCTCCTAATAACTTTGATAAGATACTACAATGAAAATGATTTTGTAAATTCTTTTGAATTTCATGTAAAAAAAATTTTAAAGGGGATTTTGCTTTGTTCATGTAAGGTCTTCTTGTTAGGGAGCATTGTGCCTAATGTATCCAAGAGAGGAAAATTCAAAGTGTCAGATTTTCACCCATGGGATGCCTCATTCACATCATGCCATGTCAATAGATCGTACACTCTTGGACAAAATCAAACCCAATGACAACACCAAGAAGAGGACACATCACAAGAAAAAAGAAAAAATTATGCCATGAATTTTTTTCCAAAAGATGTCATCTATGTATGCCCCTACTTTAAAGTAGTTGCTACACCATCACTATGAGAAGTTGCTTTAAATTAGCCAATGATAAATGCTAAGATGAAATAAGACATGAGAGCTAGCTTGGAAAGCACTATGCCAAGTCATATGTTTCCAAATCAAACTACATCATGGATAAGTATGCCATATTTAGGTCAACTTAAGGCATGCCATCCACATCCGAAGCTTGATCTTATATCTACATGAAAGGTGATCAAATAGCAAAAAGAGACAATGAAAAGTGACATACGAGGATAAGGCTTCCTAACCTCCTTGCCCCCAGTTAGTGTAGGACAAGGGTGAGCCTGGAGTGGATGATGGTATGCTGCTCCTTGCAAAAATGGAATGACATGCAATAGTGAGTATGCTATGATCCTACAACTATTGCATGGCAAGGAGAAAAAACTAAGGTTATTTATGATGATGAGTAAACAAAGAGTCAACTTGATATATATTTAATGAGATATCTATCAATTTAGGATGTACCAAGATTTTCTTAGAATAATTTATTGTGACGGTGTTGACATTGATTAAAGCTTTTTGTTTTGAGGGACAATTACCAAGACCATTAGTCCTTATAGGGACATGGATGCCTTGTTCTATAACATCACATCCTTTCCCAAGTTGCTTCATAAGTCCTTCAGGTTTGAGGTTGGCCTTGATTGTATACACTTTCATATATATATGTGAGCAATGTCATTGTAACTCAGTAGGTGTGAAACGTTATCATTATCTAGTTGCCTTTTAGGTGGTTCTAAGGTGAGCATAGGTTTATTTTGAACTTGCGATTGTTTTGAGGGTGGATGAAGAATTAAAGGATTCTTAGGATGTGCCACGGGGTATATAGGAGGTCCATTCAAGGGGTATCTAATGGACACTTGCGCATTCATAACCTCAGTGGTCTTTGTTTGATGTATCTCTAATAAAGGGAAATCTAGAATCACCTTTTTACCATCACCTAAGGAAGCCACATTACTATTGTTGTTATTTTCTTGTGTCATGATAGTTTCCTTAGGAGGAGAGTTGTTAGGAGAACTACAAACCAAATGTTCTTGACATTCAAGGATTGGTTCTTCCAAAGTGACTTCCTTGCAAGTAAGGGAATCATCCATAGTTGTATTTTCTTTCTTTTCAATGATGGTGTTTCCTTGTTCAATAATGTTTTCCTCGTGATTATCATCAATGGGATCTTGTAACACCATAATATCTTCTTCACCAATAGGAGAGATATTAGGAGAGGGGGAAATTTTATTGTTGTGATTTTCAGTGATTTCATTCTTTTTCTCTAAGGTCTCAATCTCTTGTGCCCTAATTTTTGCGCTAGTAGGAGAGATTTTAGGAAAGTGGAAAATGAGAGGTTCATCACATGTCATGGTTAGAAGTTGTAATGCAGCTTCATCAAAAATAGGGGAGACGTCAAGAGAAGGATAAATATGAGTTTCATGGTTGCCAATGATTCAAATTTTTTGTTCAAATAGGTCTTACCAAATGGTACGTTTATCAGGAAAGGAAGGAATAAGATTCTCATGAGTCTCAATAAGGATATCTTCTAACACTAAACTATCTTTTTCATGTCTAGAGAAGATATTAGGAGAAGGAAAGGTTTGATTGGCATGATTATCTATATTTACATCCCCATGTCCTATAATGTCTTCCCATGTAGGAGAGGTGTTGGAAGATGAATGGAGAGTAAGTAAAGTAGTGGCCATGATCTCATCTTTTTGTATCATAATATCTTTCCAAGGAGGAGGACATACAAGACTTTCATGATTGTCCATGATTGTGTCTCCTATAACCAAGATACCTTCTTCACTAATTATATGAGAGGTATCGGGAGAAGAAAAATTATGATTGTCATGATTGTTAATGCTTACATCCTCTTGTATCAAACCTTTAGTGGATAGTCTAGGAGTAATGGAGTCATCAAGGTCTTCATTGAGCATTTCTAGGTCATCACTACTAAAGGGCTTGAGGATTAAGTTAACTTCGCTTGGTTTTAGTTCTTCATAACAAGACATAGTGGATGATCCTAGTGAGAGGAATTCATCAAGGGATTCATCTAACATGTCTAAGTCATCACTACTAAAGGGCTTGGATGATATGCTTTTTCAAAAGTTAAGAATTTTTTGAATTATTATTATTATTATTATTATTATTTTTTAATTTTCTAATGAATATGATCTAAGGGAACTAGGAACTAATGCTGAAAATGAGAATTGCAAAAATATAATGCTATCTATGATTGACATGAATGTAAATAATGTTATTTCTAATGAATTCAATGTAATAGAAAGCAATTGAACTAAAATAGAAAAGTAACGAAGGCAAACAAAAGCTTAAAAACTAGAAATTTAACTCAGGAAATATCAATTAAAATTTTGTATTGGGACTGATTCACCCAAGGTGGCGAATGAGTCGGACCAATAGGGATTTTTTTAGAATTTACATATTTTTTGGTCGATTTTTCTGCTTTCTATGTTGTATGACCTGTATACTAAGTGCAAATGTCATTTTTAGATTATTTTCAATGATTTGAGATGTAAACATGCAACCTATATGCACTTTCACCAATGCAAACATTTAGAAACCCTAGATGCTAATTAACTAATGCAAACATAATGAAAAGTTAATGCAAGGTAAATCTAGGATGTAAATGGACTCCAAATCAGGACTATGATGCTATAAATGCGAGCTCACCAAAATGAAAAGAAGAAAATTATGGTGTTCCTCTTCTCTTTCACTTCTAGGGTTTTGCACCTAAAAGGAGAGAGGTCAATTTTCTAACAATTCACTCAAGAACAAGCCATTGAGATTTCAATTCAAAGGAGATTGAAATTTCACAAAGGTATTGTTCTAGGGGATGAATGATGTTAAACGAGGGGTTGACCACCAAGTGTAAACTTGGAAAAGAAAATGTTGGCAAACGCAGTGTGATATGCAAACTAACTCTAAATGACCTAGAAAAGTAAATGAAACAAAATAGAAAACTATAAAACTAAAAGTGTGCACCTAGAAATTGAACAGGGATGGAATGGAGCTCTGAAATCCTAAAATTGTTGCTTTTTAGTCCTGGTGGGACTCCTTCGCCATTTTGGGTGAATTTGTCCCAATTTTGGAAAATTGTACCAGAGCAAGTTAAAGCCAAATGGGTATCCAAATATACAAAGATATCTGAAAAAAACCTATAGTGGAAATCATTCACTAAAAATGGCGAATGAGTCCAGTTTGGCTTTTCTAGAAATTCAACGTTCTGATCTACACCTCTTAGTCTGCTCTTTCTATTCCTTCAGGTTCTTGGATCTGAAACTACCAATTTTGGACATATAGGTGACTTTTTGTGAAGATGATGACCTAGCAAATGGGGAGACAACTCCAAAAACCTCGTAACCTATTCTTCAATGATATTTCAAGCTCCAAGACAACTAGATCTACAATCACACAAAGAAAGGGAGAAAAAGTGTTGATTGTTAGGGAATGGGGGTTTGCCTTGGTCAAACCCCATTTAGGTAATTAAACCAAATGATGAAATAAGATAATGAAGCATGAACATGAACTAATGTAATTAGAACCTTTTCATGATGATGGATCTTGAATTTATACAATAATTGATGAAGAATCTTGCCCTTGAATGCCTTATAAATGATTTTGGAAGCTATCTTGATGACCTTGTGAAGACTTGAAATGCTTAACTCTTGCTTGCTTCACTTGATAACATGTAGGATTGATGTTGATTGGATGAAATGAGGATTTGAAAACTTGTTTATATAGGTAATACACTCAAATGACCGTTAATTCGATCCCCAAGGCTGACATAGGAAAAAATTGAATTAAAAACCTACTTTCCCACTCAAAGCCTTAAAAATAGGCCAAATGGGAGTAATTCGCTATCCTATGCGAGTGAGTCCCACCTAGATGGGATTCATTCACCCAATGTGGTTAAGTGTTGAGTCAAGAAGGAATAAATGTAGTCTATTTTAGTGAGAAGTTGAATAATTCTAGCAGAAGATACTCAGTTTATGATCAAGAATTTTATGCCATAATTCAAGCCTTGAATAAGTGGAGACTCTATTTGTTGCCTAAAGAATTTATGTTGTATATAAATCATCAAGATTTGCAGTATTTGAACAATCAAGGAAAGTTGAATCAAAGACATATGATATGGGTTACGTTCTTACAGAGTTATTCATTTATGTTGAAGCATAGGAGTGGTAATTCAATCAGAGTTGTAGATGCATTGAGTAGAAGAAGGAATTTGCTGACAGAGATGAGAGTACAAGTATTGGGATTTGAGGAATTGAAGCATATGTATGTAGATTTTGTAGAAGAATGGAGAGAATGTAAGGAACTAGTAGTGATAGACTAAAGCCAAATGGTTAGATTATTTCATTCAAGAAATGTTATTAAGAGGAAAGCAGTTGTGTATACAGAGGAGTTCAATGAGGGAGAATTTGATCAAGGAAAAGCATAGTGGAGGATTGGTAGGAAATTTTAGAATGGATAAGAAAATAGCTTTGGTGAGTGAACATTATTTTTGGCTACAAATATATAAGAATGTAAGGAAGTATGTTCAAAATTGTAGAATTTGTCAAGCTGCAAAAGGAAGTAGTCAGAATACTAGATTGTACAAACCTTTAATAGTACTAGAGAAACCTTGGGAATATTTGAGCATCGATTTCATTTTAGGATTTCCAAGAACATAGAGAGGATATGATTTTATTATGGTGGTACTGGTAATGGATAGATTTTATAAAATGGCACATTTTATTCCTTGTAGGAAGACCAATGATGATGTGCATGTTGCTGATTTATTTTTCAAGGAGGTTATGAGATTGCTTGGATTACCTAAGAGCATAGTTTCATATAGAGATACCAAATTCATTGGATACTTTTCAAGGACATTGTGGAAAAATATGAAAATAGATTTTAAGTTCAGTTCAACATATCACCCACAGATGGATGGATAGAAAGAGGTAGTGAACAAAATTTTGGGTAACTTAATGAGATGTTTGGTTGTAGACAAGAAAGGAAGTTGGGATATAGTTTTACCATAGGAAAAGTTTGCATATAATAATTAAGTGAATCAAAGTACATGAAAGACACCTTTTCAGATTGTTATTAGAGTAAGTCCTAGAGGAGTTGCAAAATTAAGAGACTCCAGTATGGAGAGTAAAAGGAGTACAAAATTAGAAGAGTTTTTAGATTTCATGGAGACATTGCACGATTAGCTCTGAATGCATTTGGAATATATGATTGTTAATTATAAGGAGAAGGCAAATGAGCACTGGAGACATAAATAATTTTCTATTGTAGATGAATTAATGGTATATTTGAGGAAGGAGAGATTTCTAGTTAGTACATACAATAAGTTGAAAATGAGGAAGTTTGGACCTTGTAAGATACTAAGGATGTTTGATTCTAGAAATGCATATGAAGTTGAGCTACCCGAGACATTCGGTGTATCACCTATTTTCAATATTGTAGAAATATATGAGTTTCAAAAAGGAGAATCGAGTGGTAGTAGTGATGAAGAAAATCTAAAGGATCAATTACCACATCAAATACTAGAGGGGATTGAGCAGATTTTGGATACAAGAACTAGAAGAAGCAATAGGAACAAGAAATACAAAGAATATCTTGTCAAGTGGAAAGGCAGACTAGTGGAGGATTCATCATGGATTTCTCAGGTTGAGGTTGACCATCTTGGTTTTTCCTCTTAGCCCTGGAAAGTGAGGGACTCACTTTTCTTCCAACCCTGGGTGTCTGATGCAAGAGCATCCCTAGTTGTAAAGAAATCTTGCGTCAACCAAAAATGGTTCTTTTCTTGCATTGCATTTAGTAGTAGTTTCAATAGTTCATTCTGCATTTTACCACATCATCATTTCTCAGATCATAAAGCAGGATGTAACACCTACACATCGACATCTATCACATTCAAATTTCACATCATTTATAGTTGCGTATTAAAATTTATCGCTCTCAGAAATTCACTGAGTTTACCAGTATGAGTATTTGGGGCCGACCTGGTCCAAATTTGATCTTAGTACATACTTATTCTAGATCGTGTAGAACTTGATTAAGTATCATACAAGAATCTTGGGTTCGTTGGGACCCATCCTAGAGATTTGCAAGTTAATTCATTTTTCATCTTGAGGCCCACATTCATATTTGATCAGTCATCGGGTTGCTAGCACTTATGGTTGACTCATAACTATATTGGAGCTTGAGGAGCGTATTTATAAGCATTTTAATTCATTGTGTATCATTAGTAGATGATTAGTTCTAGGATAAGATTCAAATTCCCTACAATTTTTCATAAATCCTTCGGGGGCATGTAATAAGGCTCGTTGGCCAATTTTATTATGGAAGCCCTTTGAGGCAAGGCCTGTGAGACCTTGTACTTCACCCTTGTGGCTAATGTCTCATGTAAGAATTTTATATCAATGGAGATTCATGTTTGCATATCATTTTCTATGTTATTTTCGTTATGTTTACTCATTGTTGCATAGTTCAGACTGTTCCTTCTAGGATCATTCCACCATGACTGCACCACAACCATTCCTCAACAGGACCCATGTGAGAACTAATTCGATATTCCCATTTAAAGAATCTCATGAATTCATGCTCATCTCATTGGTAAGACTATTTTTGTTGATAATTATTGTTGGTATAATAGATACCTTTGAAATTCATCTAGCTAGGAAAAGGTCTCGAATCTCTTTATAAAGATTAAATAGCCAATCACAAAAATCTAAAATCTTTATTTCTAGATTATGATATTTACTGTTTGAGCGAGCATTTTCACCCATAGATCATAGAGGAAGTTAAAGTAATGACTATAATTATTAAATTTGATGTCACCACACTTTGGCCCATGTGTGCCAATTCTCATTAACATATTCTCCCTCAACCTATATGGGAGACTCAATTGCTCTATGCAAGTGAGGAAATTACATGGAAGATTATGGTGGTAGTTGGTCAACCAACTAGAGACCCATGTATGTGCATTATGTGACATCTTGTATACCTGAATCAAATAAATGATTAGATTTCACATCTTGACCATATGAAGCAACTTAGAACAAGCATAAATAAATAATACACAACCCACCGTGTTTTCCACCCTGCCAATATTTTTTCGCATTCTTTTGTCAATCATATGAAGAAATTGAAATGCAATTTTTTCTCAAACAAATAGATGTGGGTCATGTTCAAGGCATGTCTATTGACTTAAAGATATTCTACCTATTATTGAGAAGTTGATCTTTGACCAAGAGAAATTAAATAACATAGAACCCACTATGTTTTACACCCTACCAAAAAATTTATGCATTTTTTTCCAATCATATGAAGAAACTGAAATGCATTTTTTTCTCAAACAAACAAATGTGGTACATATTGAAAGTACATGTATTGACTTAAGAGATTCTACTTGTTCTTAATAAGTTTAGTTGTGACCAAGCAAAATCAAATAACATAGAACCTAGTGTGTTCTCCACCCTACCAATATGTTGTGCATTTTTTTTGCCAATCATACGAATAAATCAAAATGCAATTTTTCGTTGAAACAAAAAATGAGGTGCATGTATTAGAGTAAGAGATTCTACCTATTCTTGAGAAGTTTAGCTTTGACCAAGCAAAATTAAATAACACATAGTCCACTTTATTTTCCACCCTAATAATATTTTTGTGGATTTTTTTGTCAGGGTGATTGCAGGATCATGGGGGTCCAAAAAGTGGTGATATTACCGAAAAGTGGTTGGCGACATTTTTTATCCAAATTTGATGAAATGAAAGGGTTTATTGATAAAAAATTAGTTTTCCACCAATATAAGATATGACTTATTTGGAATTAAATAGATAATTATTATTAATTTTCTACATGCATTCTGACTAAAGTCCTGATGGATAGGCTGATTTAAAAAAATCTATAATTCTTAAACGATTTCACATTTTATTAATCCAAACAATGAAACAAATTCTATGCTTCCCATACTATAGGATTAAAAAAAATTGATTTTCATAAATTTTTTACCAAGATATGTTGGTCAGACAAACAAGTTTTAATATTTTTTAAAATTTCTCATTAAAAAATCATAACTAATTATTTACTTGCAAAAAAATTATAAAAAAAATGTGCCACATTTAGGCATGTGTCCTTTACCTATATTGAAAGTTTAAAAAATATATATTATTTTTATCTTATAATTAGGTTGGTCAGACATAGACCTGACTTTTATTTTTCTTCTTGAAAAATTTAGTACTACTGTATTGAAAATTCAAAATTTCACCAAATAGATTTATTTTTTCCTAAAAGAGGACTAGTATCTTAGAAATTACATTCAATTTTCTCCAAAAAAATTCTTACATATTTTTAAAATTATGTTAATAACCTATTCAAATATTTATCTCAAGTTGCCTAACTCTATTTAAAAAAAAAAAAATTGTCACTTAAGGGCCTAGTTTGGACACCCATGATCCTGCACTAACCCATCAATCATACGAAACATATGTGATACATGTTAAAAGTACAATTATTGACTTAAGAGATTCTTCTTGTTCTTGAGAAGTTGAGGAATGACAAAGCAAAATCAAATAACACATAACCCACTATGATTTCCGCCCTACCAATATGTTGTGCATTTTTTGTTAATCATACAAAGAAATTGAAATGTAATTTTCACTCAAACAATCAGATGTAGTGCGTGTCCAAGGTACATGTAATCACTTGAGAGATTCTACTTGTTCTTTAGAACTTAAGGAAGGAGTGTGTGTAGCATGTGCAATGGGAAAATGGCAATGCACAGCTAGAGAAACATGTAATAGAATGCCTCAAATGAAAAAAGAATCTACTATGAAAACACTTGAAAAGAAGTAGAAAAAAGTGAATGATATACATAATGTATTGACTGAAGATATTGTTCCTTCTCTTGAGAAGTTGAAGGAGGGTGTGTAGTATGTGCAATGGGAAAATAGCAATGCAGAATCAGAAGCAACATGAACTAGAATGCATGGAATGAAAAAGGAATCTTCTCTAAAAACACTTGAAAATAAGTAGAACACAGTGAATGAGATAGATAATGTATTGATAGAAGAAATTCTTCCTGCTCTTCAGAAGTTAAGGAGCGTGTGCAATATGTGCAATGAGAAAATGGAAATCCACAACTGTTGCAGAAGGTAATAAAATGCCTGAAATGAAAAACAAAACTATAAAAACACTTGAAAAGAAGTAGAGTAGAGTGATTGAGATAGATATTTTATTGAGTGAAATTTTTTTGATGTTAGATACATGTCAGTGCAAAGAAACAAAATCAGTTGGGTGGAGACATGAAAGTCCGATGTAAAAATCGTAGACAACTTGTGTGAACAACTTTACAGAAGGTACAACTACATTCTCCAATTATAACCAAAAATTAGTTGTAAAGCTACATAACAGTAGTCAAGAAGGTGCATGTGTAGTATGTACAATGGAAAAATGGAAACACACAAGTGGAGCAACATGTACTAGAATGGCTGAAATGAAAAAGGAATATGCTATGAAAACACTTGAAAAGAAGCAGACCAAAGTGAATGACATAGAAAATTTCTTTACTGGAGAGATTCTTTTTTCTCTTCACAAGTTCAGGAAGGAGCGTGTGTAGTATGTGCAATGGGAAAATGGCAATGCACAACTGGAGCTGTAGGTACTAAAATGCATGAAATGAAAAAGGAATTTGTTGTACAAGCACTTGAAAAGAAGCAGTGAAAAAAAACAAAATAATTTGGGTGGAGACATGAAAGTTTGATGTGAAAAGTTTAAACAACGTGTGTGATCAACTTTTTGAAAAGACGACATGCTTACAGGTGTGTGCAAAAAGTTGAGTCCACTTTTTTGGCAAAAAAGTGGAAGTGTTTTCCCTGATTTTTAGAATTTGTTACATTTGACCTTAAAATTTGAAGCAATTATAGATTTAATCTTTAAAAATTTCATTAATCATAAAATGTAGTACTCACAGTCTAGTTTCCAAATATATAATTTATTTTAATACCCAGATGATACAAATTGATTTTTCAATAGGTGTTTCTAAAAACTACTGTCTAAAAGTCACTTTTTTTACCATACCATGCATGTGTACGTCATCCATATTTTGACCCAAATAATCCTATTTTTCTAAATCCTTTTGGGAAAAGATTTGTAACTCACTGAAGAACGTTTTTGATATTTTTTGTAATTTTTTGTTGAATATTTTTTGTGTTAATTTTTTATTAGCCATATTTGTTGTTTTGAAAAATCATCGTGTACATCATGCATAAGATGACCTAAACTTGTCATTTTTTGATATTTTTTTCAAATTGAAAAGAATTGTCTAAAGTATGTTTTTGTACAATTCGTTTTCCAACAAAAATATTTTAATAAAAAGTTATTGAAATGCTAAAAAACCTTGATATTTCAAGTTTATTGACCAATTTCATCATAAATTAATTGAAAAATAGAAAAAAAAAACCCAATTGTAAAAAAATTAAATATTTGGAATCTACACTATCTCATTTATAATAGGTTTCAATGTCGTCAAAAAATTATACAAAAACGGTCTTCAAACATATGTCCAAAATCGCTATTTTCTTATGACATTGACATGACCTTCAAGTTGTAGGTCAAACCAAGTCCAAAGCTTAGGTTTGGGTCCCCAAGCATTTTCCTGAACCAAAAAATAAAGCATAAACCAGACCAAAAATTCAAAATTTTAAAAATGGGATCTCGTTCTAAAACGGGATCCCGTTTCATAAAAAAAAAAAAATCTATGTTTTTATGAAACGAGATCCTATTTTGAAACATGATTCCAATTCTTAAAAGCATAAAAAAATATTTATTTATATTTTTTAGAAACGGGATCTCATTTTCAAAACAAGATCCCTTTTTTAAAAAATGGGATCCCATTCTAAAATGGGATCCTATTTCATAAAAGCATCAAAAATTATTTTTTTTATGAAAAGGGATCTTGTTTTAGAATGGGATCCCATTTTTTTAAAAATGGGATTCCATTTTTAGCTCGGGGCCCTAAACCTAAACGGGATCTCGTTTTGTTGAGCCCAATTTCAAGATTTTCGCTAAGGCAAAAACTTCCACATTTCATGGAATTAACTTCGTGCATCTACCCTTGCCTACAGATGAAGGATTTATGATGTATGCTTCTGCACTCCTTAGTAACTCTTCACAAAGCACTAGAGTTTATGCACGTTGGCCAACATCAGCCTATCATCGTAGTCAAAATTTTGTATGGAAGCACACTATTGCAGAAAGTAATTCCAAAAAATGGACTTTCATATGCATTGTTGCTAAATTGGAACCATACCTTCCATTAGGTTTATACTTGCAAAAGATAGTCATTGATGATGACTCCTTTCTGCACATCCAAATGCTGAAGAGAACAAAAAAGATAAAAAAAAATTAGAAATTTTATGAGGTGGTAGAAGTTGGTTAACGGAAAAATAAATTTCCAATACCACTCCTATTACAATATATAAATTAAAATGGGTTTTCTCATACTCACCCATATTAGATGTCATATCCTCTGGCCCATCCATAGTAGGTGCGCCTAATGTCTCGCATTTCATATTCAAATTCATATTAATGATATTGTATGTGGACAAGGGAAAGGAGTCACACATAGGAGTTTGGTGGTTTGACTGTTGTGTAGCACACTCCCTACAGTGGGTTGCATGTTGAGGAGAATACTTGCTTG
>CM021100.1:519087831-519119981 GCA_007115665.2 Sequoiadendron giganteum | reverse complement strand
TAATTAATTTTAGAAAGAAAGTGAATTTTAAAAATGAAGAATCAGAATATGAACCACATAAATAAATTTTACAATTTATTTATAATATTAGAGGAATTAAAAATATTAATCAAATAACTAGTATTCAATTAATATGATGCTCAGACCATTTTTGTGTGCATACATTTTTCCCCTCTTTGAAGTGATGTGTGCAGTCGCATTGCTTCAAAGAATAAATTTTCCTAACCATGATGATAAATTTTTTTGACATGCCTCAGACTCTGATTTTACAATGATGATGAAAGGATGCCCCCTCGGGAGGTAAATCAGGTATTTTTTAAATTTTGTCGATAATTTTTGAAAAAAATTGGATGATTTAAATGATTTTTTCGATAATGTGTTGATGATCGATAGATTTAGTATGGATGACCTGATTTATCTCCTGAAAAATTAGATGAGAGTTGCCACACTACTAATTAGTTCATAAAATACCCCTTTGAAAATAAAATAAAATGCCACCATAATTACCCCTTAATTGACCTTAAAAAGGGGTAAAAGGTTAAAAGTTAAGTTCATTTGTAATCTTAGCAATTTGAGAACTGAGAGCCTACAGAGCAAATATGGAGAGAATTTCATGCCACACACACCAATTTGAGCGAGTTCGTCATTACCAATGTCCGGTCCCGTATGGACCTCCGGTACGTACGTTGAAAACCGCTTTGTGAATTTTGAATTTTGATTTTCGTGCCTTAAAATGCATTTAAAATTTTGAATTTTGCCCACGTTTTAGTGCATAGGCTAGGTGAATTAGCGCATAAGGAACCCAATAGAGTGCATAGGGAGCCTATAGTAGCGCATCTCGCTAGGTTTAAACCCTAAAATTAGTTCTGCGCATCCAGCTTCTTCTTCAACACATTAGGTCGAAACATTAGAGCATCCGGTAAATAGTGCATAGGAGTGATCAAGTCATGCATAGGGTCGATTAAGCGACACATCCAAGAAATGACACATTGGGACCTTGTTCTGGCACATAGGTCTAGTTTTCCATCGTATTAGTGAAATAGCGCATCTGGAAACTGTTCTGGCACATCCAACAGATCTTCTAGCATATCCTGGAAATCGGCGCATAAAAACCCTATTTTAGCACATCCAGCAAAAAATGATGATTTTGATGAATTCCTCCTAGATTTTGATGATTTTTTATCATGTCAACCAATGATAGGATGATGTTGATTGATAGGTTGATGATCATCCTAATGAATGACGAGGAACGATGAATTAGGATAGGGTGATTGATCGATTGATTGATAATCATCCTCATGATAGACAAGGAACGATGAAAAGATATGATAGGTTGATTGATCAATCTCATGAAAAATGAGAATCGAATGATAGGATAGGTGCTCCTTGAGATTTGATCAGAATCTCATCCGATCTGATTTGATTAGATGATGTGCTTATTTGATAAGCTGATTGATTGATTTTTTGACTTGATGTTTTGATTTGGATTCTAGGAGGGTGGCTTAGGGAACCTTTAGGTTCGCAAGCATTTTCCAAGGACGTGGGACATGATCCCACAGCTGACTCTAGCAGATCTTGCCATTATAGACCAGTGTGGCTTGATCTCATTGATAGATATGCCCCAGTAATTTTTAACCGAGGGCTACTGACAATACTTGCAGAGAGGTGGCATAGAGACCACAACACATTCCATTTACCAATGGGTGAGATGATAGTGACCCCAGAGGACGTTTATCACATTCTGTAGATACCTATTGTTGGGACCCTAGTGATCTATGATGTGGAGGGTCAGGGAGCCACCGATTCCATCTGTCATATATTTCAGGATGATTAGCTTCTTGGTTATGAGTTTTTGTGGTGGACATTGATTGCGACCAGGCCAGATTTACTTTGTGTGTTAGCTAGATTCATTGGATGATTTGTTTGCCCCGACCGTAAGTCGAAAGGCTTCTCAGTGGGTTGGGGTCGATTGTTGGAAAGTTTGATTTCTCATGGGACAGTTTATGCTTGTGGTACGTGCATGTTGGGACACTTATACCATTATTTACACTAGGTATTATATCTATGAGTAGGTAGTTTATCAGTAGGGTGTACTCTTCTACAGCTCTAGGCCTGGAAGCATATAGCGATTACATGGCTAGTTGGTGAAAGGGTGCAGGCAGCAAGATGCCCATATGTATTTGGATACTAGGGCCACTTGTCCAGCATAAGTTGGGAAAGTTAGAGTACTAGAGGCGGGTCTTGGGTGACCTAGAAACAATGATTTGGAGACCGTACTCGGATTGCGAGGCATGGCCCTCGGATGGTGCAGTGCTTTCGTTCATGTTTTGCAACCGATATTTGATAGGGAGGACACCCTATATTTTGGAGAGATTCATGTTTGGGAGGGTCCACAGGCATTATGGTTGCATCCAGGGGATACCACAGGGGGTAGCGCATTATGCACTATGGCGACAAGACATACCAGAGTGGGGTTCGACCATTGATTATGATGCAACTTGCACCGAGTACAATGGTCTATAGCCAATTTTTTGGTAGTACCACCCTGAGATAGTGGACACTCAGATGACAACCAATTATGTGAAGTATTTCCATACACATCCGTTTCTATGGATATCCAGTCTTGATGAGTCGACACCGATTTTGGATGTAGGGAGGAGAGCAGGACCAACCACATAGCCCAAGGGTGGAGATGGAGGGGGAGGGGGAGGTGGAGATGATGGTGTTGATAGAGGATGGGATGATGGAGGTGGAGATGATGGAGGTGATGGTGGAGGAGGGGGAGGAGCACCAAACTTTGGGGTTATCCCTAAGAGGTGGCGATCGGGACTAGCTGGGCAACGACCATTGATTGTACGAATGCCATCACAGAGATAACATGCAAAGATTGTTGGTCTACATGGGTAGGTATAAACCTTATAGGTATAGGTTTAGGCACTTCAGGGCCAGCTTGCCTAGGCCTAGGCATAGGTTCAGGTGTAGGTTCTGGCATAGGTCCAGATGCAGATAGATGGTACAATTACAGGCCCAGGTAGCTACACTGATAGTCTAGAGGGATTCCACGAGGAGTCAAGCAGAGTAGGCCATGGCAGTAGCTGATAGGGTACAAACTACGGCTCAAGGTATAGGTATGGCTGATTTGGTCAAAGAGATTAGAGCATCCACCAAGGAGGCAGAATACTATAGGATAAGATACTACGATGCTGTACCAACCAAGCAGCGGGTCAGCTATGCCAGGTCCAAATCTAGATGCACTCACTCGCATATTATGAGTAAAGGGGTCACACAACCACTCCCACCAGGTGGACCTCCACCAAGGATAGGGCCATTAGGGGTTGGACCATCAAGGACAGGACACATACTGGCCATATCAGGTGGTAGTACCATAGGATCATAGGGGTAGACGTGATTTTATACTATGATTTATAGACTCGGCCATTATGCCTCATTTTTGATGTATCTTATTCTTAGATTTATCATTGTATACATAACACATTTTCATGAGTTTATATGATATACAGCGGCAGTTGATGATCTTATGTGTTGATTTTTTACTATGGATGCATGTGATTTATTTTCTATATGATTATGCTATGTTTTGATCTGATTATGTTATGGATGCATGTATGGATGAATGAAATGATATGAGATATGATCTTTATTATTTTCATGTATATGGATGCAAATGGTTTTATTATGGATGGTTTGTGATGCAAATGGCATGACATGTGATTTTATTATGAATGGTTTGTGATGCATGTAGATGTATGGATGTATGATTTTTATGCTATGATGTTATGTGATGGATGTTATAATGCAAATATGTGATGCAATTTTCCATGTTTTGGGTATTTTCTATGCAAATATATGAGATATGTGATAATGTGATGAGATGAATAATAATGTTATGAATGTGAATGTAACTATGAATGGATGAATGAATAAATCACAAAGATGCAAATGTGATGAGATGGATAATGATGTTATGAATTATCTTGATGTGATGGTTTTATGTGTCATTTTTGGAAATTTTCAAATGCAAATGAATGTATGTTATGGAATGGAATGAAAATGCAACTAAATGATATTTTTGTTATGTCAAGTATACTCAAATCCTGTTGAAAGAAATAACATCAACCTTGAGGATGACAAGCTTAGAAAATCTATAGTGCAGATGCAAACTAATATGAAGTGCAATCCTATCCATGCAATGTTGTCAATCTTATTCGTTGTGCATATTGTCATCATTGAGTATTTTATTATGTTGAAAGTTAGTACAAACATCGATAGAATAAAATAAACCATGATGACCTGAGTACAACTTCCATACAACTTACGTTGAGATTTGATAATGCAAGATAACACAAGCATCTAGGTATAATGAGACTGAGATGACCTAAGTATCACTTGTGTAAACAAACGAGAGTTAATCATGTTCCTATGCAAATTCAAATTGTCATCAATGATACTTTGTAGAGAATGTACCATGAAAATTTGCACAGTAGTAATAATCAGCTCACAACCAGCAGACAAACAAAAATATCATTCTTTATCACAGTGCCTCTAGTTTATGACATCATCGAGGTACACCTAAGAAATGATAACAACAATCACAATACACTATTTGAACATTTTTGTTAAGGTGATCCAACCATGATTTAGAAGATGATCCTTCAGTGGTGAGATGATCTGGTTTGATGTTGATGTTTGATTTGGTTTGCTTGATTGGATTGGATTGATTTTCAATGTTTTGATTTTGAAATGGTTGTTGCAATTGTTGCTTTGATGTTATGGTTTGTTGATTGCTTTCCTATTTATTTAACTATCAACGGTAATTTTCCCCTAGTGAGATCAGGAATTTCCCCCAGTGAGAACAAACCCAAAAAAATTATTATGGATATGTACAATGAAAACCAAGCCAGAATGGGATGGTCGCATTAGCCAAATATGGACATGAAGCTTGCAGTAAGATATGCATGAATGCGCAGGGATGGCAGAAGCAGACAGTCAACACGTGCTCAAAAAGACAGAGGAGCCAACTAAATCACAAACAACACCTGTTACCAGGTTTTCACCATTTTTTTTTATTGCACTTTTTCAAATTATATGATTTTTTTGTTGTTACCAAGATGCCTATTTGCCAGGTTTTCATTAGGGCAACCATTTATTTATTTTTATTTTTTTTCAAGACTTTTTGTAATTTTTAGGATTTTTTCAGGACTTTTAACATGCATTGGATGCATTATGTATAAAACTTCTTCAGGTGAAGGTTTTTCATTGGCTCTTCAAATAGATCCCCCTTAGGTGTAAATAACTGATATGCCCCCGATCCGAAGACTGAAATCACAACAAAAGGACCTAACCAGTTAGGTTCAAATTTTCCCTTGTTTTCCAGGTCCTGCTGATTATGGGGATTTTCTTTTAGTACCAGATCACCGACTTGGAATGTCCTAGGTTTGACTTTGTGATTATAGCTTCAAGACATTCTCTACTGATATAATTTTAGGTGATTTACTTCTAGCTGACGACGTTCATCCAACAACTCAAGCTCTTGTAGCCTAGATATACGGTAATCCTCATCTATAATAAGACCTTTCAAGGATACCTAGAGTGAGGGTATCTCAACTTCAATTGGAAATACTACTTTAAATCCATAAAAAGTGCATAGGGTGTGGCTCCTATGGGAGTATGGATGCTTGTATGATAGGCCTACAGAGTGGGCTTCAGTTGGGTATGCCAATCATGTCTAGCATCGTTGACGGTTTTCTTTAGGATTTTTAGGATTGTTTTGTTAGAGGCCTCAGCTTGGCCATTCCCTTGAGGGTAATAGGGCGTAGAAACCTGATGTTGGATATGGAATTTCTCACAAATTTCTTGCATATCCTAGTTCTTAAAAGTTTTTCCATTATCAGTGACAATGGATTGAGGGATATTGTATCTGCATATGATATAGTTCAGGATGAAAGAAGAGATTTGCTTCCTAGTAATGGTGATTAGAGGCACTACTTCAACTCACTTCATGAAATACTCTATGGCTGTGATAATGAACTTGTGTCTATTTGATGAAGATGGGTGAATTTTACCCACAAGATCTAACCCCCATTAACAAAATGGCCAAGTTGATGCAAAGGGCTGCAATTCCTGTGCAGGTGTGTGAATGAGGTTACCATGGATCTGGCATTTTCGACATGTCTTGACAAACTGAAAGGATTTTCTCTCCATATTCAGCTAGTAATATCCTAGACATAGGAGTTTCTTGGCGAGGGTTAAACCACTTGAATGAGTTCTGCAAATACCCTCGTGGACATCGCGTAAATTTGCTTCAGACTCATCATTTTCTAGACATCACAAAAGAGCACCATCAAGACTTTGACGATAAAGGACATCCACTATAATGGTGTGACGGGTAGATTGGCGAATTAAATTTCATTTCTGGTTACGGGAAAGATTGAGATGGAGGATATTATCTTTTAAGTAGGCATAGATCATTTCATAGATAGAGGTATTGGCATCATCTAGGTGACAAATAAGTTGGGATTCAGGGTCATCGTAAGCGGGGGTAAACAGTTGCTCCACCATGAACTCATAACGACCACATTTTTTCTGGAATCTACAACAAAGAAGTGATAGTAGCCATGGCATCATCAAACTTGTTGTCACTCCTTGGAATTTGATAAAATTTTATGTCAACAAAATACTTCTTGAAGTCATCGATCATTCTCTTGTAAGGCATTAGTTTATCGTCTTTGGTTTGATAATCATTATTGACTTGATTGATGACTAGTTGTGAATCCCCATAAACCTGAAGCTCTATAATTTTCCATTTCACAGCTATCTTAATACCATTAGTGATTGCTTCATATTCGGCTGTATTGTTGGTGCAAGGAAACATCAAGCAATTGGATCTTGGAATGGTATTCCCTAGGGGAGTGATGAATAGGATTCCTTCTCCTGATCCATGTTGAGTGAAGGAACCATCAAAATATAAAACCCATTGTTTTGTTGTTACTGTCAGGACACCTGCATCTAGAAATTCAATCTGGAGTGGATGATCATCGTGAAGTGGTGCCTCAGCTAGTTCATCAGCAATGGATTTCCCTTTGATAGCTTTTATGTTGACATATTGTATGTTGAATTCGTTGAGTACCATTACCCACTTGGCGAGTCTTCTTGTTAGGTTGGCTTTGCTTAAAAGATATTTTAGTGGATCAATTTTGGCTATGAGCTTAACTATACGAGTCAGCATATAGTGTCGCAATTGTTGGGTAGCAAACACTATGGCTAGAGAAGATTTTTCTATGGAGGTGTAATTGATCTCATATCTATTCAAGGTCCTACTGATATAGTAAATTTCTCTTTCTTTTCCCGTTGAATCTTCCTATGCGAACAAGGCTCTCAAGGATCGATCAGTAGTGGCAATGTACAAGAAAAGAGACTTCCCTTCTGCTAGAGGTGCTAAAACTGGTGGAATCATTAGGTATTGTTTTAGTTGGTTGAAATTTGTTTCAAAATTTTCGTCCCATCGGAAATAAATATTCTTATGTAGGAGATGAGTGAAAGGATGAGTCTTATCCGCTAGTTGGGAAATAAATCTTCTAATTTATTGGAATCTACCCTAGAGGAACCTTAGTTGACTTATGTTTTTTAGGGGAGGCATCTCCATTATATATTTTACCTTTGTGAGGTCCACTTCAATACTCTTCTCTAACACTTTATACCTCAGTAGCTTTGTTGACGTTACCCCAAATACACATTTCTTTGGATTGAGATGAACATTAAATTTCTTCAGGCGAGTGAATAATTTGTCTAATATCTCTAAATGTCCTTCTCTAGTGTGGGATTTTTCCAATAGATTGTCCACATAATCTTCCATGAAAGCATGCATCATGTCATGGAAGATGGTTATCATAGCTCTCTAATATGTGGCCCCTACGTTTTTCAACCCAAAATGCATAACATTCCAACAGAAAGTACCCCAAGGGCAAGTGAAAGTTGTCTTATCTTGATCTTCAGGAGCTATTTTGATTTGGTTATATCCAGAAAATCCATCCATTAGCGATAACATGTCGTGTCCTACTGTCAATTCCACAATGATGTCTATGTTAGGTAAAGGGAAATCAGCTTTTGGGAAAGCCTTGTTGAGATCTCTAAAGTTAGTGAAAATCCATATACTATTATCAGGTTTTGAGACAAGTATATTATTTGATATCCACTCTGCATAGTCGATGGGCCTGATGAATCTGACATCCAACAACTTCTTTAGTTAAGCTTTTACCAATAGGGCAATGTGTGGATGCATTTTCCTCAACTTTTGTTTGATTGGTTTGATTCCTGAAGGAAGGGGAAAGTGATGCATTATGAGGTCTAGCTCTATCCCTGGCATATCTACATATGACCAGGTGAAGTTGATTTGTTTCTCTTTGAAAAACTTGATGAAGCTAGGCTTTTCTATTTCTGTCAATGACTCTACCAAATGAAGAATTCTTGTTGCTTTTGTACTGCCAACATTGATAGCCTTTGTTGGTTCTGTCAAAAAATTTGATCTCTCCTGGAAGTGTTCAAGGAGAGTTTCAAATTTCCCATGCTTTGGCACCTCGAAGAGGTTTTTACGATTTTTGTATCTGATACTACCATGGAATGGTTTTCACCATCAGATCTTTCTTTTATTTCATTTATTTTGTAGTTGGGAAACTTGACACTCTCTTGTTGTGAAGTTCTTCTTTGATGTTTAATGGTGGAGACTATTTCAAGATTTGTAGCACAGAGGAAGTTTACAATGGCCTCATCATTTGGAAAGTTGGGGATATTGATAGGTTCGGTTTGGTCTCAATCTATTAGCTCAGGATGCAGTAATGGTAGGGTGTCATCGGATGGGTTAAGGTCGAATGTCGTAAGTGTCCTAATAGCAGTGTTGTCAGCAAACAAGACTAGGGCCATGTCGAGGTCTATAATGTCACTCGCTTCCAAGGGGTCCATCTCACTATGAGTTTGGTCATCCTCATTCGAGCCATCGATATTGTGCGATTCTAATTCGAGTGGTCCAATTCTTGAGCCTTGTCCCTCCTCAAGCATGGGAGTATACTTATGAATTACATCAATGTCTTTTTCATGGCAGGATTCTTCTAACAATGAATTCCACTCATATCTATTTGAATCGGACTCATATTGGTTACTAGCTTGATGTTGTAAGATTCGTTCAACAGCTTTCTGCTTCAGGTCTTCTTTTGTTTCTTCATGTTCTTTGTATCCTAACCTTGTTTTGTCTTTGGGATTGGTTATAACGGGTTGGATAGGTTCTATGACACCCTATTTTATTTTTCTGATAGGTCCTTTCCCATCATAGCCCATTTTCTCCAAGATCGAGAATCCTTTTCCATATTGAGTAGTTTGGACATTTTCCATTGCTGCTTGGGATTCAGTTTCATCTTTATAGAGCTAGATCAAAACAACTTTGTCATCAGATTCCTCCTCTTGAGTACTCCATTTTATGAATCAACCATCAAAAAGGATGAATGGTTGAGAGGATGTTCAGGTTGATGGTTGACCATATGATTTAGGTGAAGTTAGCTACGAGAGGCAGAGGGATCGTTCAATGGAGTATTCACCAAAACCTTTATCTTTAATTTGGACTTTCTCTTCAAATTGCTTAGCCAGGGTATTGAGTTGGGCTTCAGAATTGGTAGATGTAGAAGGGCTAGACTCTTCCTTTTTCTCTAATTGTTTGGATGATGAACTGTATTGACTTCCTTCAAAGAAGGATGTAGATGAAGGATTGGTTTGACTAGAATTGTTGGATATATCCAGAGTGGAATTAGGAGCTTCACGATTATGTGGGACAAACATGTCTTGGAGAGCCTTGAGGGCATTGAATTGTTGTGGATTATTTGAATCGGCTTGAATTGTGATTTCCTAGCCATTATAGGGAAACTTCACACATTAATGGTATGTCGAGGGTACACCCTGCATTTCATGGATCCATGGACGACCCAAGAGTATGTTATATGTTAAATCATTATCCAGAACTTGATAGACCACATTTTTCAGGATTGGCCCCACCTGAATGGGCAATATAATCAGACCTTTTGACACTCTCTCTTCATCATCATAAACTTTGATTGTGATCTTCTTTCTTGGATCTATTGCATTTTCAAAGAACCCTAGTGCTCGGACAAGTTTCAAAGTACATATATTAAGTCCAGATCCTCCATCTATAAGGATGCACTTGACATGACTTTTATGGATTAAAACTTCGATATGAAGGGTCGTGTTATGAGGATGGTTGGGTGATACATCATCATTTTCCGAAAAGGTTAAGCAGTGGGGTGAGACTAGGTGTCCCACCATGGCTTGGAAATCATAGACTTCCAGATTATTTGGTACTGTCGTGTCAACTAGGGCCTTTTATAGAATTTCCTTGTGAGTTGCAGATATTTTGAGAAGCTCTAGTATTGGTATTTGTGTAGGGATTTTCTGAAGTTGGTCAATGATGTTGTACTTCTAGGAGGGGGTGTCAGATGCTTTAGCGGTGCTACCTTTCAGTACATATTTTGTTTGAGCCCTTGTGGCCACATTTACAGCTTGGATGTTGTCTTGTTTACCTTTGATCTTGATGAAATTTATTTGATTGTCCGTTGCATTCATGTCTTGTTGGGGATTGTTGATTTGATGAGAGGATTTGGTAGTATCATTGATTGAAAGATTGAGTGCGACGAGGTCTAAGGTGTTATTGATATCAAGGTCATTGGCATGGTCTTCAACAATGGTAATATTGAGGATGACGGTGTCGTGAATATAGGTTACATTCTTCCCCTTGCCATTTGTGTTGGAAGATTCTCCTTTATCATAGTTTGGCAAAGGGTTTTTAAACACCCCATGATCGATGTTGGTTTGGGGTTCCTCAATGTGTATGATCTGGTTGTCGATCAAGTCTTGTATTTTGTGTTTTAGTTGCATTCAACTATTCGTCAAGTGACCCTTGCATTGATGAAATTCACAGAAATGGGCCTCATTCCACCAAGATGACTTTACTTTTGGTTCGAATCCACGAGTTTGTGGGAGAGTGATAAGTTTTCTACTTGAAGCTCTTTCAATGCAGATTTGTAGGATTGACCCAGGGGTGTGAATTTTCTAAAGTTATTTCCTGTTTGATACGGTAGCCTAGTGGAAGGATTGTTCTTGCTCTAATTATTGTTCTGGTTTGTGTTCTGATTGGCATTTTTGAAGTTGTGTTTGGATTGGGGGTTGGGTTGGTTTTGGGTGTTACCCCTGACAAGTTGAAAATTGGTTTAGCATTGTGGGTTTTTGGTGGATTATCATTTCCATTGTTCTTGAAATTTTTCCAAAACCTTGGTTTATCATTGTTAGAGGAGTTGGAAGAATTTTTCTCGTTATGAATTTTCAAGATACCTCTCTTGACTAAGGCTTCTTCGATTTTAATCCCATTTTCGATCAATTTTTCAAAAGTGGGGGGACATTGTAATTCAAGCCTGTATGACATATCGTCATTTAGGTTATCGATGAATACCTTCATCTTTTCCTTTTCAGGGATGGGACAGGGATAGCTTGCGAAGAGTCTTCTCCACCTTTGTAGAAATACTAGGAATGATTCTCCTTTCTTTTTTTTAATGTTGCAAAGGTCTTTCATTGTGATTTTATGTTGGATATTATACGAATACTGAGTGATAGACTTGTTAAATAATTCTTCAAAGTTTTTAATTCCCGAGGGAAGTTGTGAAAACCATTGCATACACTATCCTCCCAAGCTGTGTGGGAATAGCCTCATTAGATAGGTGTCTTCATGAGAAAATTCTAGGCTCATGGTTCTGAATTCCCTCACATGATCAATCGGATCTATTTTTCCGTTGTACTTGTCAAACTTGGGAAACTCATAATGTTTAGGAAACGGGATCATCTTTACACTTGGATCAAAGGGATAAGGACATATATCCTGAATGGAATACCTCTTAGTGGTCCCCGTTTGCATGCTCTACATTTTTTGTTAGAGGGCTTGTATTTGTTGGGTTAAGGCATCCATTGGGACATTGGGTTTTGCTTCTTTTCTTGTTTCATTGGATATCTCAGTTTCTATTTTCCTCGATGAGTTGGTCCTGATTTTCTTAGGATTCTTTTGTAATGTTGTGATATCGAAATCATCAGGTAATTTGACTCCCTTGCTTGACAACATTAATAGGTATTTCTCTCCTTCTTTCTCAAAAATATTTTCCATGAACTTATGGAAATTTGGGTCGTGTTGGTCTTGATCTATTTTTTCTTCCTTTATCTCTTCAAACTCCTCTGCATGAATTCCAGCAAAGGGACTTTCCTCGAGCTATCTGCCATGGTTTCCTAATTTTTGGTTTCTAGATAGAGGATGTTGACTCTTGTTGAAGGATGATAAATCCTGATGGTGAAATGCAGCAGCTAAATCAGAAATTTGATATGATAAGGAAGGCATTTTGAAATTTTTGATCAAAATTTAGACAAAGGATGTTCACCTGACAATGCTGGTTTTGACAAGATCAGGATATATTGTAGAAATTGGTTTGGGCGATTTGAATATTGAATGGTTGGTTGAGAAATGTGAGAATGAAAAATTGGCTAACCATGATTGTGCCTTTGGGATAGAGCTCTTCATTGATAATAAGCTTGTGAGGCTAAAGGATCTAAATAAAAATCATCAATATATCCTCTATCAAAATCGTGATACCGATGGATAAAGGTTTGATAGTCAAGCAAGACCTTCCTAATTTGGTACAAGAAACATCTTTTTCTCAAAAGTTTCTTAAAGCTAAGATGTTTGTTGGGTTTCTTGATCCTCTTGGTGATGGATTTCTTGACAAATTTGGTTGATTTCCAATCCCTCAACATAAACTTTAGGATGATGAAAATATGGGGTTTAAGGTAGAAAATATGAATTGGAGGTTGATTGACAAAAAAATGGTCAAATTCACTGTTTTTGTTTGAAAATTTTCTAGATGCACTGAAACAGGGTATGGATGCAGTAAAACTCGGATGTGCTACATAATGGCTTAGATGCACTGCAAAAAGTTTTGGATGCGCCAGAATAGGATATGGATGCACTGGGGAATAGACTGAACGCGCTGAAACATGCACCAGATGCACATAAAGAGCATATGATGGGAATGTATAAGCAGAATGCACTGGAATAGAAAATGAATGTGCTGAGGGATGGTATGATTGCATTGGAATAGGCACCAGATGCACCGAACTAGAAAGTATTTTTTGGTTTTTACAGTTTGACAGATTTTTCAAGTTTTTGATAGTGAATTTGGATAGTTTAATTTGGATTTTCTTTTGAATCAATGGTTGAATATGTTGGTGTGATGTTTGTTTTTGTAATCGGTTTAAAATCACATTGGTAAAACACATCAAACAAGCACTTTCCCTAGGCTGTGTAAGACTGTATTCTTTTGGATCCCACGCGGATTTTACTCCAACCGCATATTTTTAGCGAATGAATTCAGAAGCTTGGTTGCATGGGCTCCCCCTTATAGTGCACTCACTTCTCAGGCCAACCAAGCTTCCAACTCCCGTGAATCTCCCATGGTAAGTTGATCATTTCTACTAAAAACTGTGAAGATGTGGGTGCCTTCACAAAGACTATTACTGCACCAAAGAATAGATAGGGTATTTTTTGGCAAACTACAACAAAGGGGTTTTAGTAAGGACTTTCCATTCATGGGGCACCACCCATTCGACAAGAGACCATTGTTTCCCTTCTTTTCGAGATGGTGATCGTGATACTCAAACTTTCCTTGAGCACCCACATTTATATCCCGACTGGAATTCGCTCGGCAAAAGAGCGTGTTACCGGTTGGGTCATTCCCTCCTTTCGAAGAGAGGAGGCAGGCCCTCTAAGGTTTAAAAATGAAAAAAAAAAGTGAATGGGTCTAGCTTTTTTATCACCTAGTTAAGGGGAGATCATACTCGCCTACCATACCAAGCACAACAGAAATGGTTGTAAATTAACCCTCCTAGTTAAGTTAGATTCCTATTTTAGCCAAAGGAAAATAACAACTAGATTTAACCCTACAGACAACCGTTAGTATTTTTAGTCCCCCTTTCTTTGATAGTGTTATTTTAAGTGTTTCTGCAAAGTATTTGACTGTGAAAAAGGTACTTGAAAACAAAAAAACATAGAATCAATTGTAGGAATCTGTAAATTTGACAGTCAAAATCGAATGCGCCATTATAGAGACCGAATGCACTAAAATTCAGACCGAACGTGCTAAACTACTAAATGCGCTGAAAGAAAAAACCTAATGCACTAAACTATGAACCGAATGCATTGAAACTAAAAATGATAGAATTTAAATTTTAAACTCCCCGACGTGCCGAAACAGAGTTTGAATGCACTGCAGAAAACACCAAAGGCACTAAAACAGGAACCAAATGCGCTGAAAGATTAGCCAGATGCGCCAAAACAAGTAACTAGGTGTGTTGAAATAGGAGCCAGACGCACTGCAAAAAAATTTGTATGCACCGTTTCGGATATTTTGACGGAACCTACAAAATTAAACTCAATATAAAATTGATTAAATCATGGGGCTAGGCCCCACGGTGGGCGCCAATTTATGTGTGTCGTAAAATATGCCCTGCAATGTTAGTATAACACACCTTCATGAAATGCATTACTTAAAAGGAAATCAAAAGCAACATAAATGAAACTACAACTTATCCTTATAACTTATCCCATGGTTCTCTAATCCCAAGGAATCATGCAAATTATGCTCTCAAATCTTATTATGGCTGCACAATAACCTATAAAGATTGACAACTCACGAAACGAGATGCTTAAGACGAAATCTTCATGCCTATGTTTTTGGATTTTTTCATATAACTTGATGCATAAACTAAATGATCCTACGATGAAATGATGCTAAAATCTAAATGTTGAGAATGATAATGATGATGAAATGTAAATACTAAATGGAAGATGGAAATAACTAAACTATCAAAATGAAAATGTCATTATAACACTAAAGATGAGCTCAAAATGCAAACTAAACTAAAAATTCTCTCCAAATTCTCTCACAAATGTACTAAAATTCAGCAGCATAAAGTTGTCTAAATCTTCATGTCTGAAATGCATTAGCCAAGGGTTGTATTTATAGATTTTTTCAAGCCTCAAGGTGATGTGGCAACAACGAACGGTCTGGATTGTGATCCTGCAACATCAACGATAGAGCATCAAGAGGTTAGAGGGAATCAAGGAGATGGTTCCCTTCCACAAGACAAATTTCCAAGTTTTGAAAGGAATCATAGAGAAGGAGGAGCCATGTGTCTTAGTTTGTTCAAAATTGGTTGCAAATTTGTTGGAGATATTTCATATTTTCCAATTTATAAAAATTCATTTTCTGAGACACATGATGAGGTGGCAGGTGAGTTGGAGGTGGTTAGAGGAAAGTTGTAGAAATATGCTTAAATTGAATTAAAAACTCAATTTAATAGGAGAAGGTAAATTAGTATAAATGACAAATAAATTCCTTTGTGCATTTTAACCCATTTTAGAGGAATATTCCAATTTGAATTTAAAAATTCAAATTTAAAAGGAAGAGGGAAAATAAATTAAATAACAAATTGATTAATTTGTCCATTTAATTAATTATTATAAAGAAAGTGAATTTTGAAAATTAAGAATCAGAATATATGAACCACATAAATAAATTTTACAATTTATTTATAATAGTAGAGGAATTAAAAATATTAATCAAATAATCAGTATTCAATTAATATGATGCTCAGACCATTTTTGCGTGCATACAATGTCAAATAAAAGAAATAAATTATTCATTGAATGTAAATAAAATGTGCTTGCACTCCTGCCACCAATGTGAAACCAATAGGAGATTGATAACTTTTGCTGAGGAAAATAATAAGTGATAGATTGAATCAAGCTAGGCATAACATATGAAAAAGATGCAAGTTGGAAATCAGAGTGTGTAGCTCAAAGTAAAAGTAGACATAGAAAATTATGACACAATTGTAAGCGTACGTGGGCATTCAATGATGAGTCCATTTTAGGTGTGGCACACAAACCTATTTTACTTGAAGAAGAAGGTTGTGAAAACTAGCCATCCTTTTGAAGTAAAGTTGTGTTGTTTGAGCAACAACATGAGTGGTTCAACCTACAACTTTGTATGTGGTGTACAAGTGTAATGTACATAGCAGTATGTAATTACTTCTACAATTGCAATAGGAAATGTATTATTTTGGGAAGATATGTTGGTTGTGGTGTGTGTGTATGTGTTAATGGAGATGAAAGGTTAGAGAGCAACCGAATACTTTTATGAAAACCTATTATGAAAAAAATGTGCATCCGTTGATGTCAACAATGCCAAAAGGATAACACATTTGTTGCATTTGTTGATAAAATAATGAATCAGTAGGAGAGAATTAGGAAAGGTATAAGGGTGTAAAATTTCCTATCAACCATGATGTAAGCCAATGTAGGTTGGAAAAAACAATGTCTAGTTGAACCTCCAAGTGAACATAAACACTACAAGTAAAATCACAACATAAAAGTAAGATCTCATAGTATATCAAGTGCACAAACCTCTTTTACCTGAGTAGGAATGTTGTGATATCAATCCTTTCATTTGGGGTGACTTAACATGACCAGCAAAAGCACATCTAAAAATTCATGAAATAAAAAAGTGCAGGTTGAACAACATAATGAGTAGTTCAACGTACAACTTTGTATGTGGCATACAAGTGTAATGTGCATAACAATATGTAATTACTTCTATAGTTGCAATAAGAAATATATTATTCTGGGAAGATACGTTTGTTGTGGTGCATGTGTATATGTTAATGGAGATAAAAGGTTAGAGGGAAGCCAAAAAAATTTATCACAACCTTTTATGACAATATTTTATGTAAGAAAAGGGTATGTGTAGGATCATCATAGAAAAAACAAGCCCTTAAGTGGCCCAATGAAAATTCAGAAAATCAAAGTTAGGCAACTTGACGTAAAAATTTGAATAAGTTATCTATATTATTTCAAAAATATGTAAAAACATAATCTGTAGAAAATTGAATGTAGTTTCTAAACTACAAGGTTTATTTTAAAAAATAATAAATATATTTGGTGAAAAAATGAAATTTCAATGCAGTAGTACTTAAATTTCAGGGAAAAAATAAGAAGTAGGTGTTTGTCTAACCACCCTAACTACAATAAAATGATAATATTTTTTTATAAGATTCTAGATATAAGTAGAGGACTCATGTCCCAATGTGATGTATATTTTTTTGTAATTTTTTTCCAAGTACATAATTAATTATGATTTTTTTATTACAACTTTTTAAAAATATAAAAAATCGTATGTCTAACCACCTTAACTTGGTCAAAACGTCATAATTTTTTTGTTTTTTTTGTAATCCTATATTATGCAAAGCATAGAATGTGACACATGTTTTGGATTCAAAAATTATTATACCGTTTGAAAGCTATAAATGTTTTTCAATCAGCCTATCAATCAGGACTTTAGTCATAATTCAAATAGAAAATGAATAATAATTATTTATTAAATTCAAAGTAAAGATTAATTTATAGTGGTGGAAAGCTAAGAATATCCTTTGAAAACCCTTTTCGTTTCATCAATTTTGGGTAAAAAAAAGTCGTCAGCCACATGGGCCATCATATCACTTACATATCGCCACTTTTTGGCCCATCATGATCCTGCACATACCCAAAATGTGCATCCATTGCTGCCAGCAACGCCAAAAGGATAACATGTTTATTGCATATGTTGACAATATAATGAATTAGTAATGGAGAGAATCGAGAACTTAGGTATAAAGGTGTAAAATTTCCTATCAACCATGATGTAAGCCAATGCAGGTTGGAAAACACAGTGTCTAGTTGAACCTCCAAGTGAACATAAAGACTGCAAGTAAAATCGCAACCCTGCATGAAAATAAAACTAAGATCTCATAGTATATCGAGTGTACAAACCTCTTTTACCTGAGCAAACATGTTGTGATATCGAGCCTTCCATTTGGGGTGACCTAATATGAGCAACAAAATAACATCTGACAATTCATGAAATTAAAAAGTGTAGGTTGAACAACATGATGAGTGGTTCAACTTGCAACTTTGTATGTGGTGTACAAGTGTAATGTGCATAGCAGTATGTAATTATTTCTATAGTTGTAACAAAAAAAAAAATATTTTGGGAAGATATGTTGGTTGTGGCGTGTGTGTATGTGTTAATGGAGATGAAAGGTTAGAGGGAAACTAAAACCTTTTATGACAACCTTTTATATCACAAAATGTGCATCCATTTTTGCCAACAACAACAAAAGAATAACACATTTTTTTCATCGATTGGAAAAATAATGAATCAGTAATGGAGTGAATTAGGAAAGGCATAAAGGAGTAAAATTTCCTATCAACCATGATGTAATCCAGGGTGGGTGCATGGAAATGGGTAGCAATTCCATGGAAACCCCTAAAAAAATCTTTGTTAAAACATAACGCGAGCGTGTTATGGCTCATTATGCCGGCCTGATGCTCGACAACTACAAACCAATAACGCAAGCAGGTTATAATGCGTTCGCGTTATTGATTGTTAAAAGAAAAAAAAGAAATGCAAATCTCTCATTCCGATTTTGACTGGTTTTTTTTTGCAGCCACGCCCAAAACCACCACAATTTCGTGCTCGCATTCTAGGAGGAGAATTTCAACAAATTTCTTCACCAACAATCCTTATTTCTTCACAACAATGGTGCCATGAAGACGAGGAGCTGTGAGAGGTAAGGATTCTATGGTTTTTGTTTTGAATTAGTTAGTTTTAGGTTGAATTTGTTAGTTTTAGGTTGAATTTGATATCTAGTTGTTTGAATTTTTAGGAGATGCAAATAAACCTAAAAACCCTCAAAATCCTCAATAAGAAGACCAACCAAATCCGCAAGATCAAAATCAACCACAACATCAACCTCCTCCACCAATGACTCAATCCCCTCCTGGCACTCAACAAAATTTAATGACTAAAATTGAGAACAACAAAAAGAGAATTGATGATTTGATCAGTAGGTTGAGTGATCCAAATGGTTCAACTGCGGAAAGAATGACCCTAGAAAATTCATTAAAAGATATGTTAAAAAATATAGATTCAATTAGCAAACAAATAACTGGACAAAAATATAGGAGGCAGGCGGCCATGGATTATTATGCAAATAAGCTATCATACAAGGATGTAAAAGATTTAAAAATTACAAAAGGTGATTTGTGCTCATTATTCACCAACCCACGCACAAATCAAAATCTTACCCTCAATGCGAAGAGGTTTTCTATCCATTGGTGCCACCACCAACAGATTAGGGGGCAGTTTTATGATAGGTGGTACATGGTCTTCGATTACCCACCGTGCAACAATTGCGAGGTCCCATAATATTTCCTTAGGAAACTATACAATGAGTTCATATTGAACAAAATCCCAAATTATTTTGATATAAGGGATTTCCAGGGGAGAGGTGGGGGGTCAGCTCAAGATAGACCTGGTGCACAGTCGGATCCTACGCGGAAAGGTAGATGAGCTATCGCTAGGCCACGTCATGAGCACGTTGCTATGCCTTCCATCACGAAGGAAAGTGCTGACGTAGAGACATTGCAGGCAATCAACACTTTGACCCAGAGTGTCATCCATCATACTAGCCCTATTCTACAGTGCCATCCGGGCGAGTCTTCAAGTGGTGGCCTTCGAACACATGTGTGTCAATCTTGTGGGGCTACTTGTTCATATGACCCCACCAACACTCAAGAGACTGGTACACAGGATCCATCTGTAGCTATGGAGATGGAGAGGGCAACTGACATTTTGCATGAGGCATATGGTATTGACAGTTAGGTAAAAGTTAGTGCATGTGTTCATTGAATTTAATTTATTAAATTTTGATTTTGAAATGCAAGATTAACTAAAAATGTTTTATGATTTTAATAAAATTGCAGGGTCACAATGTTGAGACTGGATACACTGGCCCCCCACCAACCTATTTCTACAGTACACCTATCGCTAGGGTATGTAACTAGTAAAAAATTATAAATTTATTGCATGTTAATAGCATTGTTTTACGAATGGTAATTTAATATGTGATTTTGGATATTGAATAGACTAATATTGGAGGTTTTGATGGAACACTTCCCAGTGGCGGTGGATTTACTCAAACCTTCACACAGGTAATAGAATAAAGAGCTTAACTAATGAATCAAGTACTTAATAGATTTGTGTAGTTTATATACACATCGTTGATTATGTTGAATATTTTGTTATTTTATTTTCAGTTGTTGAGAGATGATACACCTCCGAATGTGACGAGGGCAATGGATATTGGTGTGACATCTTTTATACAATCCTTGGTGGCTCTGACAGAAGAGGTATGAGGCAAATTAGTAAATTTCAATTTACATTTGTTGTTATAGATGTTAGTTAGTGAAAAAATAAACCATTATTGATTCACGTAGTTTAATTTCTATTTGTATGGTTTATACAGGGCTTGAGCACGCCTGAGCATGGGTGTGAGGATATTTACCTCATGGAGAGAGATCGTGAGATGGCTATAAGTGATTATTTTGTCAAATATATCATTTTTAATAATGTAATTTCTATATATTCATGTCTTTACTTCTTATTGTAACAGTTAAAACTTCACCATGAACTAAACCCTAGGAGGAGTAGCAAGAGCACTCCACGAGCACAACAAAAATGAGTGACAGACCTATCACCATCCGAGCGAAAAGGAAAGGGAAATATTTTATTTCTAGGGCATGGAGAGCAATGACTTTTGATTCCAGAGTCCTTTGTTGTATGCCTACATGGCAGTTTTGTACATATTTTTTATTGGACATATTTGACATTGTATGCCTATATGACATTCTCGTAAGCCTATATGGCTATTTTGTACATATATTTCATACTTATATCGACATATATTGATGTATGCCTACATGGCTATTTGGTTAATACAAATATCTTTTATCGATGCCTATCCATATTTGCATTCTAAATTGATGGTTCAATAGTTATGAGTTACGTGTATTCAAGTAATTTCTATGTTAATACAAATATCTTTTATCGATGCTTATACTTATGTGATTGATGTATGTTTGTGTATGGGATCATAGTAATTTCTATTTGATGATGCTATTGTGTCTTTAAGGTTTATTTATTAAAGGGTGCATGAAACAAGTTTTAAATCCTTAAAAATCTTTGAATTTCTTAGGTTTTTCTATTTGTCAAGTCTGGGCTCCGAGCTCGATTCCAAGTCAAAAATTGGCTTGTCAAGTCCAAGGCAAGTTCAAGTCTTGTAACACTAGTGTGAACGCATCGAGGAATAATGTATATGCCGATGAAGAGAGAACCCATCCTTGTTTCCAAACAAACCATGGTATAGATATGGGTGGTCGAGATAAAACATCACTCTTCTGGATAGTTCGAACCATAATCTTTCATGGCTGTAAACACACCTTCATTATGTGTGTTCTTGATCCTACTGAAGAAATGGTGGAACATGTTGTAGATCAAATATTGCAACCCTAAGTCCACAAGAAGGTTACTTGTCTCGATTTCCGCAAATGTCTTTAAGATGTTCATCCTTCTTGAGTAATGCCAACCACTATCATCGGTTGCCATGCCTCTAATGGAAAGTCAATTTGCTGCAATACCCAAAGGCTAGTAGGTTCATTCGCTCTAATACCACTGTAATGACTCGAGCTCTGGATCAATAGATTTTTGATTTATTTCTTATTGGATTGACAAAGGTTGTCATCCAATATTATTAAGATAGATAACAAAGTCCCCAAATTATAAATGAAATAAATTTTGAATATGAAATCTAATTCAAATATTAATTTGATAATGGAAATTTGATAAATAAATATAATATTTGTTTCTAATTAATCAATTAAAATCATGTGCTAGCTTTGAATATAAATCTTCCTATCATTGATATATAGGCCTTGAGAATTGGGATGTCTTTCCTGATCGATACTTTGTACTCATGCATCTAACTTTGAGTCTTTTCCGAATTATATGCTTGAAACGTATACTCCCATATTATAAATTTTTTCTCATATAGACCAATCCCACACTAGGTAATTCAATAATAAAAATAAGCCCGCAAATTGATTACCCTGATCTTCCCTTCTTATTCTCTTTTATACTCAAAAACTACACAATTGAATCCTGATAGCAATATCACAATTTGACACATTGTAGAAAACACCTCCTACTTATAAATTGATGAGCTAAAGGGGCTCTATAATGAATGTTTCATAAGGCACAACACTTGCTGAAGGTTTTGCAAATGGGGTTGCAAACTAAGTGGGCTTAACCTTGGGAAAAAAACTTCGTGGTTAAGCGCTTGAGCTGGAGTAGTACTAGGATGGGTGACCTCTTGGGAAGGCCTAGTGCCTCACCTATGTGAGCATCACCTACATGCAATGAGTGCTAAGTGGGCCATTCATTATCATGAGAGATGGGTTCTTGTGAACTCAGCCCTCTTTCAATCCATGTCAGCCTTGGGACCGTACATGAAGCTGGAGGTCGTACGAAGTACGGGATCAACAAGTTTGTATAAGAAATCTAAAAATAGAGAACAGTGTGAATAATTCTTATCTTATCTTCTCTAAAAGTTCATCAACAACCTCCATTCGAGCCTCTAAAGGATTTACATAGTGTTTTACACCCTTGTCTAACTGATCCACGCCCTCAACTAACTAAAAACCAACTTTCAAAACAAGTAACCGTTGCATTTCAAATTTATTGCTTTAAGCAACTTACAAATTTGCAACTTTAGACTCCTCCAACCTAAGGGATCGATCCAGTGGAACATAGCTCGAAGAGATTCCACGTGTTTCGGTGCGAAAGAGGACCATTCCTAGCGTAAACATACCTATTTGGATGTGTTGAAATAGTTCGCTTGGTCACACAAGTTGCAGAACAAAATTTGCACCACTTTGCAACTTTGCACTGCTTGCATTTGATGTTTTTTCCATCAAGTGAAAATCCGCCACCATGGGAAAACCACTCTAAGATAGCCAAAACCAAGAGAGGCTTTTGTAGAAGGGCTCAACGCGATCCTATAGGATAAGATGAGAAGTTTCTAAGCATCACGATATCCAAGTAATAGCATGCTAAAGTTTGCAGCCATTTTGCACTTTGGACCCTTAAGGGATCAATCTGGTGGAACATAGCTCAGATCGATTCCACGTGTTTTGGTGTAAAACAAGACCATGCCTAACATAAACATACCTATTCAAACGTGTTGGAACAATTATTTTGGTCATACGAGTTGTAGAGCGAAAGTTGCACCACTTTGCAACTTTGCACAACTTGAATTTGACACTTTTTCCATCAAGTGAAAATCCGCCGCCATGAGAAAACCACTCCAAGACAGCCAAAACCGAGAGAATTTTTTCTAGAGGGGCCCAACGCCTTCCTGAAGGATCAGACGAGAAGTTTCTAAGTGTAACGGTATCCAAGTAATAGCATGCTAAAGTTTGCAGCCATTTTGCACTTTGGACCCTTAAGGGATCGATCTGGTGGAACGTAGCTCAGAGCGATTGCACATGTTTCGGTGCAAAAAAAGACTATTCCTAGCATAAAAATACTTATTCGGATGCATTGGAATAGTTAGTTTGGTCATATGAGTTGTAGAGCAAAATTTCCACCACTTTGCAACTTTGCACAACTTGAATTTGACACTTTTTCCATCAAGTGAAAATCCGCCGCCACGAGAAAACCACTCCAAGACAGCCAAAACTAAGAGAGGTTTTTCTAGAGGGGCCCAATGCCTTCCTGTAGGATCAGACGAGAATTTTCTAAGTTTAACGGTATCCAAGTAATAGCATGCTGAAGTTTACAGCCATTTTGCACTTTGGACCCTTCAGGGATCGATCCGGTGGAACATACCTCAGAGTGATTCCACATGTTTTGGTGTGAAAGAGGACCATTCCTAGCGTAAACATACCTATTTAGATGCATTGGAGTAGTTAGTTTGGTCACACGAGTTGCATAGCGAAAGTTGCACCACTTTGCAACTTTGCACAACTTGAATTTGACACTTTTTCCATCAAGTGAAAATCCGCCGCCACGAGAAAACCACTCCAAGACAGCCAAAACCGAGAGAGGTTTTTCTAGAGGGGCCCAACGCCTTCCTGTAGGATTAGACAAGAAGTTTCTAAGTGTAACGGTATCCAAGTAATAGCATGCTGAAGTTTGCAGCCATTTTGCACTTTGGACCCTTTAGGGATCGATCCGGTGGAACATAGCTCAAAGCGATTCCACGTGTTTCAATGCAAAAAAAGACCATGCCTAGCATAAACATACCTATTTGGATCCATTGGAATTGTTAGTTTGGTCATACGAGTTGCAAAGCAAAAGTTGCACCACTTTGCATAGCTTGAATTTGATACTTTTTCCATCAAGTGAAAATCCGCCGCCACGAGAAAACCACTCCAAGACAGCCAAAACAAAGAGAGATTTTTCTAGAGGGGCCCAACACCCTCTTGTAGGATCAGATGAGAAGTTTCTAAGTGTAACGGTATCCAAGTAATAGCATGCTGAAGTTTGCAGCCATTTTACACTTTGGACCCTTAAGGGATCAATCCGGTGGAACATAGCTCAGAGCGATTCCACGTGTTTCGGTGCAAAAGAGGACCATTCCTAATGTAAACATGCCTATTCGGATGCATTGGAGTAGTTAGTTTGGTCACACGATTTGTAGAACGAAAGTTGCACCACTTTGCATCTTTGCACTGCTTGCATTTGATGCTTTTTCCATCAAGTGAAAATCCACCACCATGGGAAAACCACTCTGAGATAGCCAAAACCGAGAGAGATTTCTATAGAGGGGCTCAACGTGATCCTATAGGATTAGATGAGAAGTTTCTAAGCATCAGGATATCTGAGTAATAGCATGTTGAAGTTTGTAGCCATTTTGCACTTTGGACCCTTAAGGGATCGATCCAGTGGAACATAGCTCGGAGCGATTCCACGTGTTTCGGTGTGAAAGAGGACCATGCCTAGAGTAAAAATACCTATTCGGACGTGTTGGAATAGCCTGCTTCGTCACACAAGTTGCAGAAAAATAGTTGCAAATTGTTTATATGACCTTTATATGACCTTTTTCACATTGTTTACATTTCAAAATTCAAAGTTTGCAAATTTTCCTATTCAACGCATTTACAGAACAAGGTGCTACTACACCAAACATGAAATCAAACCTTACAATATTTGAGTATATCTCATTATGTAATTAAATCTTATTACAATGCCTCAGGCACTTCGTTCTCACAGATCTTTTACAATGTCACTCATACATTCGAGATTCTCTTTAAATGTCTACATCATAGGTGCTCATTATGAGGTTAACTTCAAATGAGTAACTTGACATTCCCTCGCTAAGCTTCACACGCTCTTTTATAATGGCTTGAAATCAAAATTGAGATTTGTCAAGATCATCAAAATAAGGATGTTGCATTGCTTTTTTGGTTGAGATTCTCTTTGATGGCTCTTAAATCAACATTTTCTGCAATGAAAGATCAATCAATTTTTAGTAGTTTACTTACAAATACGCAAAGTAAAAGAGAAAAAGAAAGAGCATCCAAAATGGAAATGAAATAAAAATAGATGGAAGGAACTTACAGATGTTGCATGCAGGCATCAAAATAAGGATGTTGCATTGCTTTTATGGTTGACATTCTCTTGGATGGATCATATATCTGCATTTTTTGCAAGGGGACACCAATCACTGTAAAAGAAGATGATAGCATTGGCATCAAACAAATTAATGTGCATACAAGTATAAATTAATAAGAACCAATGTGCATATACTTACAAATTAATCCAATGAACCATTTGGGTCTACTCTACTCTTTATTGTGTCAAGTATTGCCTCATGGTCAGACTCACAGACCTTCCATAACGTCTTGTTCAAAGGTCTACCCCCATATTTGGTCAAATGAACATTGGATGCTACGACAAGGTTCGAGTAATGAAGAATCTTACGATGCATGTCAAAGTCCTGAAATAGCCAATGTTTAACACTTGAATGTGGGTACCTTCTGAGCCATGTTCCAGTAACCACAACTGATCTTGTAGGGTATTCGATGTTTTCTCCATCTATAACTAGGGCCTCCAATTTTTTTTTGGTCTCAACACAACAACACAAGTAATAGTTTGTTCCCTCTTCATTGTCTTCATCTGCAATAACTACATAAACATGCCTTGCATTGATATGTGCAAAAAATCTCTTGAAATTTGTCAACATTACGAATACAGTACAAAGTAAGATAACGATATGAAATTTCAACAACTAAGAAAGTAGATATATCACCTGGTTGAACTAGATCTGATACGTGGTCAAAGTCGGCCGATGATTCCATCTGTGTCAGTTCCAATGTCGTCGGAGGGCGATACGTGTGAAAAGGGCTAAGATAACTTGTGAACCATTTCTCAACCCACTCCCCTGACTCACAATCATTCCAGGCTTGCATTGTACATGAAGAACAAAAGCATGCCATATTTCGTGTATCGATACTCCATGAACTTGAATTTGAGCTAAGGAAAGAGTGTACCTCACTCATCCTGTTAGTGTACAATAGTCTTCATATGGTGCAATGTTAGTATCATCCATCAACCAAAAAAATCTATGAACTAAAGACATACCTTCATTACCTAGACCCATCAAAGCATTACACCACTCAATGATTGATTTTGCATCTGTCAACTTTGCATTGTGTTTATACTTTAACTCTTCTTGTGCTAATGCTCTTTTCACGCATGCTCCTGCACCATCATGCTCCCCCTTTCCATGTCTAGCCTCACAAAATTTCCACATATGTTACACACCTGTAATGACATGCATCCTGCACAACTAGTAGAACATGCGCGAGTTCTTGAATTGTGTTGCACAGTTATCAGACCATATTATATGTTGATTGTATTCTATGCCCCTCTGAGCCAAACCACTGTAGGACATTTGGAAGCAACCTTGCAGGAACTCCGGAGAATGTGTGCGATCATCACTAATGTAAAAGTGGTACTCCCTCAGTACCTTCCTTTGCTCATCTGTACTATCAGATGCATGAATGAATGCTATGTGCATAAATATCAAAACTTGTGTGGAGTTGTAATACTGTGACTGCACCTCATGTTGTGGTTCTCAAGTGTAGTTCTCTGCAAAGTCAACCACGGATACTATGCTTCCAACTAGAAAGGTGTCCTTGCATAGCTTGAACTACATGTCCAACCATTGGGCTCTATGGGTATGCATTGCATACTCAGACATTATACTGTCAGAAAATGTGGTCATAAATTTGTACACTGGAATCTTCTTAATAACCAAATCACACCTTTTTGCTTGAGACCCATCTTTTGTAGCATATGCCACTGTTTTATACTTCCCGAACTCTACTAGTTTTTGTCCCACCTCATCTATGCTTTCCATATGTTGACATACTGGCATACGCTGGAAGCCACTGCAACGCTCGCATGAACCATCCAACCATGTTGTCCTATAGAATATCTGGCCATCCTCTATTTCACATTATTTTTTTGATAAGAACTCTCTTGAAGATTTTGGTGGGGCTTCTATGCCACAATCCTACAAAACATTGTTAGTATGCAAATCATATAGAACGATAAACATCGTAATGGTTAGAAAATTCAATATGTAGTCTATAACAAAAAGTAGTGCGTGTGTGATTTATCTTGACATAAAAAGGTTTAAGCAGTTCAAAAAATCTTTGACAAATACTAATTTGAGGATAATCTTTTTCAAATTTCCGAAAAAATTGGGTTTGAGTCATATCCAAAAAATGCTTTGGATGTGGCTCACGATTTTGACTACTGATTCTCCTTCTTACCACATCCCTTTGATTTGGAGATGGCCTTGTGTTATTCTTCCAATACTCTTCAATTAGTGTTCTCAAGGCTTGTACAACTTCTTTATCTTTTCGTGATAGTCTCCTCGAGAATTCCAATAATTCATTTGTATCATTGCCCTCAATTCTTTGCCGCCTTTGAATGGATCTTGATAAATTTTTTCTACTAACTCCCATTTTTTCACTAGTCTTTTTAATTAGGCGAGCTCTCTTTGTTTGAGAACTTACCAAAGTCGATGTAATGACACGTCAGGAGACATTACTATCCTTTGAGCGTGAGGTCTTACCCACACTCTCATAAGCATCCATTAGATTCTTCACAATAGTGTCTTCACTCGATGCATTTGATGTTCTCAACCCAAGAGTCTTCGTGATGTTCCTATACTTTACACCCCGCATCATTTCAATAAATAGTTGACATCTTGCAGTCTCATTTAGTCTTTCAAAGAATCGTTCCCAAAACTTATCAGCATATCTTCTACAAGTGCGTGTTGAAATCTTACCTTCCATGTGCTGCAAAATCTCATCATCAATATTAATCAAATACTTTGGCTTTCTACGCAAAATTCTTGGTGGTGTTCTCCTAGGTACATACATCTCAACATTAGGAATTTCATCAATATTTAATTGAGGTGGGCTAGATTGCATACCTTCGATCGATGGTGGAGAAGAAGACATACCTTGAGGTTCACATGGGAATGATGGCATACCTTCTTCGTCAATTTCGAGTGATGATGTACTCTCAACTTGAGATGTGTTGGATGGTGTCCAACAATATTCACTTTCGATAAATGATGTCCCTCCATATTCACTTGCAGTAGATGGTGTCTGTCCATATTCACTTGTGCTAGATGGTGTCCCTCCATATTCGCTTGTGCTTAATGGTGTCCCTTCATATTCACTTGTCGTAGAGGGTGTGTCTCCAACTACAGTATCTGAATTTGTCTTACGAAGATGCTTTCGCATTCGTGCTTGTTGTGCTGCCAATTCCCGTTCTCTTTTTCATAGTTGAGGTTCCTCTACAATCAGGTTGTTTTCATCAATCGTTTCCAATTTCTTCTTTTCACGATATGCCTCCACCCGAACTCTCTCCTTTTCTTTCAAGGTTTTGTTCTCTTCGTCTGTTAGTTTCCTCTTTGTCTTTTTCTTCGGCATGGCGGATAATTTTATCTGTACCATGGTAATGAGACGAATATTAGTTCCTAAAAAATGTAATCATTCAAGATAATCAAAAAATATATGTCATTGAAGGCTTCATTTAAATAATACTTACAATCATCGTGTACAAAAGTTAACCTAGCATGTAGACAAATGTGTACAAACTATGGAAGCACTAGGCTGGCCAGAGCACATTTCTAACTAAAATTGAATAACCATGATGGTGATTTTGAAAACTAATGAGTGAATGACATTGTGAGTGTTTGATAAGTTTGTGGTGTAGGAGCACCTTGAAAATCTATGCTTCCATTTTGAAATTTGATTCAATTTTGGGTATCTTCATGTTGTAAGAGGGTCATTAAAGACATTTTTCATGTACCGGTTATATGAGCTTTCAAAGGTGGTTGTTTGTTAGTTATAGGAATTGCGGGGAGTTGGTTTTCATTTCAAAATGTTTAAACAACCTCCATTGGCTCGAAGGGAGGATTTTTGTTCATTTTGAAATCCATTTTTTTGATAAAAAAATGCTCGTTTGCAGAAATTCACTGGTTTTTTTGCACTTTCGTGCACTTATACGCATCTATACAGCCTCCCCTTGATAGAAAACTAATATAATATTGTATGAACATGTCTTAAGTCTCTAATGCATCAGTTCTGAGGGCTTAACATTATGTTTGAAGGGAGCAATTGACAATTTTCTAAAACTGCTCATTTCAAGCCAGTCAAGGGTTTGAGTAGGATTTAATTATGAAATGACCATCCCACCTACTGTTATGACTTGTTTCTCGGGGGGATGGCATGTACATTGTTAGAGTAGGGTATTTTATTTTTGAACATGCCTTGGAATGAAGCTAATGACAATAGGATTTGTGGTTCTTAGCTCAAACAAGCACTTTTCCATGAGAATTTGAGGAACCAAGGAGTGATTTTGAAAAAGTGTTGAAGGAGTGGTCTATGTAATGAAATTTTGACCTTCTGCAGGGTATTTTGAAGATGTTTGATTCTTTGGAATGGTCTAGGAAGGCCCGGGTATAGGAGTTTCTATAAACCCTCCCTCTTTGCATTGAAAAATGGGGGTTTTTGTATTGGAAGCCTAGTTGAGTGGGTAAGGTCCTAAGACCTAGAAATTATCTTGTTTTGAGACCTAATTAAAGACTTTTTTTGGGTTTGGAAGTCTGGTGTGAAGATCTAAGGGTAGTTCCTTTGTAAAATTGGCCTACCTGGAGGCCTAAAATAGTGAAAAGGGTCAGTTTTCTTAATGTTGTCCCAAAGGAATCATGTGATGGGTTAAGGTATGTCTTGCAACTTTGAAATTGGTGCTACAATCATTCTTTTATTTTCTTGTTGTTTTGGAATTTTTTGGAGTTAAGGGCCCAAAACTGGTTTTGCACAATAACTAGATTCCAAGGGTGAAATTTGGGAAATAATGTTTTTGTTTGTTGTCCAGCTTGGAGGAGTGTTGAGATTGGTCCATTACACCTTTTTAATCTTCTTATATGGCTCTTGAAGGAAATTTGACATCTTCAATGGTTTTGGGTCCTCTAACTCTACATCAAAAATGAGTATCATAGTTTGAAGTGTGTGCATGGTTTGGGAGATACATGTGACAGTTTGCAAATGCTTGGATACTAGTAATGTGGATAGTGAACAAAGGAACTAAGTTTGTGTGTAAGGGAAGACTTCTAAAAGGTTTCATTTTTTTTGTACTAACTCAAACAAAGATTTATTAAGCAAATAATGGTTTGGTTGTGCCTTAAGAATTATAGTTTGTGTTTGTAAACAATGGTGCCATTATGGAAGATTTAAGACAACTTGTGAATGACATAATCATTGGTTGATGTTTTGAGGAACCTAGTTGATTGTAATCAGTTATTTTCAATATTTTCGAGGTGTTTTGAAGGTCCTTAATGAATTGGGAACTCTTAATGCTAGTTTGAGTATACGAATTAAGTTTTTTGTGAAGGGAAATATAGTTGAATAAGTGTGTCAAGAAAGGTGTCGATTTCTTCCTTTGTACTGCATTAGTTTGTGTAGAGGTATTGGAAGGTGTTTGGACCCTTCAGAGGAATGGGAGAGGCTTCGAGTTGTCTTAAAGGATGAATTTTGGTGAATGGTTCTGAATTTCTATAATTGGCAAGTGTATATAATTGTGTATATAATTTGGTAATTTAAAATATGCATTGACAACCTAAGGTTATAATGAGAAATAGAAATGAAAGCAAGCCATAATAGAATGAAAGAAAATGTGTAAAGACTTCACATACCTTAAAAACCAGACTTTCAAATGGAGGAGTTCAACCCAATTATGTAGCCTTAGCTTCTTCTTTCTTCAAAATCCACAACAATTTGGCTTGGTTCCCTTCCACACTTCAATTGTATATCAATTTTCAATGGAATTCAAACTTCAATTGATATTATATGTCTTTCAACGTGGAAACTCTGCTATTTCATGCAAAGGTGGTAAAAAGATTATGGAAAAGGTGATGGAATGTGAAAAAGATGCTTGCACACTTCACAACATCATCAAAAAGCTATTTTTTGTCAGAGCATGCACAGAACTAGGCAAACTGTGGGCCTTCAAATCACGGGTATATAGTTTTTTATTGTTTTAGTGGAGTAAAAAATGTGCTCGCATTATAACGCGCATGCGTTATAACGTGAGCGCGTTATGTGAAATTTGGTTTTCTTAGTGTATTTTTTAGAGTATAGGAGTTTCTGAGAGAGTGGGAGGGAGAGAGGGGGAGAGTGGGAGATAGAGAGGGAGCGAGAAGGGGAGTGGGAGAAAGAGAGAGTGGGAGGGAGAGAGGGAGAGAGTGGGAGATAGAGTGGGAGGGAGAGAGGGGGAGAGTGGGAGATAGAGAGGGGAAGAGTGGGAGAGAGTGGGAGAAGGGGAGAAGCGGAGAGTGGCAGATAGAGAGGGAGGGAGAGATGGTGAGAGTGGGAGAAAGATAGAGCTAGAGAAGGGGATAGTGGGAGAAGATGAGAGTGGGAGAAAGAGAGAGTGGGAGAGAGTGGGGAAGAGTGGAAGAAAGAGAGAGTGGGAGGGAGAGAAGGGGAGAGTGGGAGATAGAGAGGGAGGGAGAGA
>CM021100.1:519013017-519086970 GCA_007115665.2 Sequoiadendron giganteum | reverse complement strand
AAAAACTCAACCTCAATTCTCAACCCTCAACCCTTAATCCCTCAACCCTCAATCCTTAAACCCTAAGCCCTCTACCCCTTACATTGGACCCTGAACCTAATCCTTCAACCATATACCCTCAAAACTATACCCTAAACCCTCTACCCTCAACCAAGTAAACCCTTAACAAACCCTTCAACCCTAAACGCTTAAACCTTAAACCTTCTACCCTATACCCTCAACTAAATACCCTCTACCATCAAACTATTCCCTCAACCCTCAAATCTTAAACCCTAATACCCTAGAAACCATCAACCCTATAGGTCCTCCACCCTAAACCCTATACCCTCAACCCCTATCACTTTCTCTCTATCTATACATCTCACCTCTCCCTCCTTCCCTCCCTCCTACCATCTCTAATTGTCTCTATCTACCGTCTCCCTCTTTCTGCGTACCTCTCGTTCAATCAATCCCTACCACCCTCTCTCACTCCCTCTATCCATCTCTCTTTATGTCCCTCCCACTCCATCCCACTCTCTCTCATGTCTCTTCCTCCCACCCCCTCTCTCTAAAGTCTCTCCCTCTGGCAACCTACCTAGGTAACTCTCTTTGTCTCTCTCCCCTCTCTCTATCTATCCCTCCAACCCTACCTAGATAAGTCCCTCTCATTCCACCCCCCTCTTTTTCTACCTCTATCAAGTCACTCCCTCTCACACCCTCTCCCTCTCTCAAGTCTCTCACTCACACCCTCTCTCTCCCACTCCCTCTCTCTCACACTCCCTCTCACTACCTATCTCTCAAGTCTCTCCCTCTCACCCCCCTCACACTCTCAAGTCTCTCCCTTTTGCACCCTACCTACATAACTCTCTCTTTCTCTTTGTCTCTCTCTCTCTCCCTCTCCCTCTGTCTCTCCCACCCCCATCTCTCTCTCTCCTCTCCCTCAATTATGTCTCTCCCACCCCCCTCTCTCTCTCTCCCTCCCTCTATCCCTCCCACCCTACCTAGCTAAGTCCCCCTCAATCCAACCCCTTCTCTCCCACTCCCTCTCTCTTAAACTCTCACTTTGACCCCCTCTCCATCTCTCTAGACTCTCTCTAAATTCTCCCTTCGTCTAAAGACATACATAAATGCATACATACAAGCATAATACATATGTACATATAAAATATTACATCCATACAAGCATACATACATACATGACATACATGTACATAAAAATATATCATCATACATTAATATAGTGGAATTTAACATAAAGTAAAACATAACGCGAGCGCGTTATAACACGCTCGCGTTATGTGCTAGTAAACATGTTCCCCGTAGAAGCAAAAACCATGTCAAAAGTGAGATATAACGTGAGCGGTTATAATGCGCTCACGTTATATCTTGCTTTGGGAATTCCCGAGCCTTAGGCTTGGTATTTTCCTTAGAATACCAACCCAAAGGCTTGGAGGGCATTCCCAACAACCAGAGACATGTTTTTAAAAAATCCACTATATTTCTCATAATCGAGTTCGTGCTCACTGTCAGGATTGCACGTGGTTCAATATCGAAAAAATCGAGCACATGGGTAATGTTGGGTTATCTCTTAGCTAGCCAACGATGTAATTTTTTTCACTTTCTGTAAATGTTAAGTCTTTCATCCATAATTTATTTTATCTATATGTCTTTTTTTTGCCAAAAAGAAGTGTTTGGTATTTTTTTCATTATAAATTAACCATTCATCAATTTTTCAAATAAATTACATTTTTAGAAACTAGACCCTATTCTACAAAATTAAAAAATTAAAAAAATAAAAAATCAATTAGTTTCCAAAATTTGTAGGGGTAGCACGGCCAAAATTCTATTTTCAGGATATGTCCACTTCACAAATTAGTAAAAAATCAAATATTCATTAAAAAATTATCAAAAAAATTGTGCATCAACTACATACTATTAGCTAACTTCTGACCATTGCAATTTTAAAAATACTAAAAAAAAGTTCACTGTACGAGGGTCATACAAGAGTTGTTATGTTATGTTTTTCTGACAAAAACAACACCAATTTGTGTACATCCCTCATTTGAACCACTTAATCTCAACCATTTTCAAAATAAATTAGTAGTTGAGAAAGTAGACTCGGAGAAAATGAATCCTTCTTTTTGTTCCATCTCAAAAGTTTAAGTCTAGGTATCCTCAATTTCACGTCCAAGGTCAGTATTTCCTGATTTCAGAAAAAAGCTGTCCACTTAAGTCCCCTTTTTGGGAACCATCTTGGTGCACTTACCCTCCAATGTATGTTGGAAAAAAAATGTCTAGTTGAACCTCCAAGTGGACATAAAGACTGCAAGTAACTTAAATTTGCAACCCCGCATGAAAACAAAACTAAGAATTCAAAGTATATGGGGTGTACAAACCTCTTTTACCTGAGTGGGCATCTTGTGATATTGAGCCTTCCATTTGGGTTGAATTAACATGAGTAGAAAAAGGACATCTAGTAACTCATGAAATTAAAAAGTGCAGGTTGAACAACACAATGAATGGTTCAACCTGCAACTTTGTATGTGGCGTATGAGTGTAACGTGCATATCAGTGTGTAATCACTTCTACAGTTGCAACAACAAATGTTTTATTTTTTAAAGATATGTTTGTTGTGGTGCGTGTGTATTTTTAATGGAGATGAAAAGTTAGAGGAACACCAAAACCTTTTATGACAACCTTTCATGCCATAAAATGTGCATCCATTGTGCCAGTAACACAAAAAGAATAACACATTTTTGCATCTATTGGAAAAATAATGAATCAATAATGGAGTGAATTAGGAAAGGCATAAACGTGTAAAATTTACTATCAACCATGATGTAAGCCAATGCAAGTTGGAAAACACAGTGTCTAGTTGAATGTCCAAGTGGATATAAAGGTTGCAAGTAAAATAACAACCCCGCATGAAAATAAAACTAAGGGCTTAGAGTATATGGGGTGTACAAACCTCTTTTACCTAATTAGGCATGTTATGATATTGAACCTTTTGTTTGGGGTGACTTAACATGACCAAAAAAAGCATAAATGACAATGCATGAACTAAAAAAGTGCAGATTGAATAACACGATGAGAAGTCCAACCTACAACTTTGTATGTAGCCTATAATTGTAACATGCATAATAATATGTAATTACTTATATGGCTACCAGCAATGTCGAAAGAATAAATACATTCTTTGTATTTGCTAATAAAATAATGAATTAGTAAAGGAGTGAATGAACATAGGCCCTAAAATGTGAAAAGGTTCCCTTTGTTGTAGGTGGTAATACATCTTTTAGGTGTAGACAAAGGTTGTGTAATCAAACAATTTGTTTGACATAACTTTAAATGAGGACGAAAAGTAGATCTTACACACGAAAAACTACTAATTGTGCAACTTCAACAACATAATGTTTATTTGAACCTACAAATTTTTATGTGGCCTAAAATGGTAACATGGAAAATGAAATGTATTTACCTATAGAAATGAATGACACAATAGAAAATAAAGTAACACAAGTTGGGTGTGGTTCAGGTGTATATGTGGGTAACTTCTTACCCATATTTTGTTATGGACTATGAAAATATCTCATTCAAACATTCACAATTTTGAAGTCTACAGTCATGCTTTTCTTCTATCTTCACCCTTTGACTAGTACAAAACTTTGTCAATTTTACTTTCCTTCAATAGGTTGAAATTCAAATGGGGATAATGAATGAGTACTCATAGCTCGATTACACCAATAAAAGAAATAATAAATCTAATGATATATTATAGATAACATTGAATGGCAACCATTTGTTTCATCACTGCACTAAATCTCAGTTCATTTCCTTCTTCTTTGCATTATTCATCACAAATTATGGATGAAAAAAGTAAGTGAAATTTTGAATACATTATAATAATTAAAAAATCATGTTAGACTTAGAAATCATACTACCTCTTTCCATTAATACAAATCATATCTTACTGCCAACTATTTTTTGTAGCAAGCAACATGTCCATTATTAAGCACGTCTACTCTAAAATTTCACCTATGCCACTATGAAATTACACGTTAGAAAACATTGGGTGTTATGAAACCTGCAAGCCCCATACTATTTAGAGGCCATTAAACACATAAAAAAACTAATTGGTTAGTCACCCCTCACATCAATTTGATTTGTTTGATGTGTCTCCCATGTGCAAGACCTCTCCAAACTATCGACCCTTTACCTTTCAACCAGCATAAGGAAATAACTAAACACCCACCATGTTATACAACCTACAAATTTTTATTTTTTTATGCATTTATTTTTCAAACATATGAAGGATTTGAAATGCAATTTTAGCTGTAAACCACACCTGTAATAAATTGTGAAGGTCACTTGCATTGAAAACCATAGTGAATGAGATCGATAATGTGTTGACTTAAGAGATTCTTCCTACTCTTGAGAAATTGAGAAAGGAGCATGTGTATTATGTGCAAAGGTGAAGAGATAATGCAAAACTGGAGGCAAAAGGTACTATAATTTATGAAATCGAAAAGGAATATGCTCTAAAAACACTTGGAAAGAAGGAAATCAAACTTAATGAGATTGATATTATTTTAACTGAAGAGATTCTTCCCACTCTTGAGGAATTGAGGAAGGAACATGCAATGTATGTGCAATGGGAAAATGGTAATGCAAAAGTGGATAAACTCGAAAGATTTTGTATTGTAGATGAATTTGTGCGAGTGAAGAAAGTGAGAGATGATGTTATAAGTGGATTTCAACTAATGAAGTAAATCATCCTTGAACATAAAAACCCTTGAGATTTGAACAAGAAGAACAAAATAACTCACAACCCATTTTGCTTTGCTATCTGCCTATATTTTAATGATATTAGGAAATCAAAATGCAATTCATCCTATAAGTAACAATTTTGGTAAATTTTGAAGGTTCCTTTTCTTACATGAAACTGTCTAAACAACAAAAGGTTTCCATTATAGTCATATTGTCAATATAATCAGAGGTAGGAAAACATGGGGTGTTATAAAACCTGCAACCCACATAGTGGGGTAAACCCATAATAGTGGTGTACAACTTTTATGAGGAAGGAAATTTGAGAAAATTCTCACGCATTGAAAATTTCATGTTTTAAAGGGTTCGTTCGAACTAAGGGGTTGGCACAAACCCAAAAGAGGGGTTTGATCGAACCCCTAGTTCGAGCGTACCCCCTTTTGCATGGTGGGTTCGCTCGAACCCTGTGATGCCACGTTCCCTTATGGGGAATTTTTAAAAAAGGGGGGTTCGAGCAAATCCCCCTTTGAACGAACCCCCCTTACTCTTTCGAGCGAAGGGGGGTTCGTTCGAAGGGGGGTTCGTTTGAAGGGGGGTTCGCTCAAACCCCATTTTTTGCCCTTCTCCCCCTCTTCCACCAAATTTTAGCAGAATTCTGCCCTTCAAAGCTCAGGTTGAGGATGAAAATGGAGGAGACTTCACAAACCCAACTGGAAGATGGTAGTCCTCAGAACGAGCTATCCAACGAATTAAATTTTAATATGTTTTGGATTTATTATGTATGTGTTTTTTTAGTTCTATTAAACAGAGGTTTTTCACCGAAAGTCAAGCTCTTTGTTTTGCACATGTGGAAAAATAGCAGATTATCAAAATATTTTTTTTGAAAATACGTTGAGGCTGGGTATTGATTTCCTTGATCCATTAAAAAAAAAAAATTGAATTTCGATACATACAGAAAAAAGTTATGTTGTATACATCTTGCCTATGTCTGAATTGCAATTGGTTTGACTTCGAAACTTGATTAAGGAAAAAATATTCAATAAAAACTATGAGAAAAAATGCAAGTGCTAGATATCGTAGTTACAAATCTAAATTTGAAAAAATAGAATTTTATCCTTTATACAAAAAAAGTTATGTTGTATACGGTGAGCGTCACTTTTTTAAAATGGTGTTTTCTGAAAAAAAACTAGTTTTCGTGGGAGATGGAAATAAAAGTGCAATCTACTTCCAAAAATTTTGAAAAAAATATTTTTAGAATCTACAGACAAAATGTGATGAGACTCTAGTTTCATCATCTTCAAATTCCTCATGGTTTAGCCGCTATAGGTGCCCAAATATGAAGATTTAGTTAAAAATAATAATTGCAATGTCCAGTTTGGCCAAAAATTATAAACCACTATTGTGGGATCACCTAGTGTTGTAAAATACTCTAAACATAAACACCCAATTGGTTGGTCACCCCTCAGCTAAATCTAGTTAGTTTTATCTATCCCCTAGCTACAATTCCTCCTCGAACTCTCCACCCTTTAGCTTAGAACAAGCAAAATTATATAAATCACAACCCATAAATATTTCCAGCATGCCTTTAGTTTAGTGATTTGATGAAATTGAAACACAATTTTTAGTCTATCTAAGACTTGTTATATAATTTGAAGGTGTCTTTCAAATTGCATTCATATTGTTTAAACAAAAAAAAATCATTACAATCATATTGTCTGTAGAATCAGAGGTTGGAAAACGTAGGGCATTAAGAAAACTGCAACCCACATAGTATTGTAAAACCCTATATATATAACAACCCAATTGGTTGGTAACCCCTTAGCTAAATCTAGTTAGTTTTATGTATCCCCCAGCTGCAACTCCTCCCCAAACTCTCCACCCTTGAGCTTTGAACAAGAAGAACAAACTAACTCACAACCCACTATGTTTTCCTACCTACCTATATTTTAATGATATGAGGAAATTCAAATGCAATTCATACTATTAGTAACAATTTTGGTAAATTTTTAAGGTGCCTTTTCTTACATTCATATTGTATTTAAACAATAAAAGGTTTTCATTACAATCATATTGTCTATTTATAATTGAAGGTTGGAAAACATTGGATGTTAATGAACATAAGATCTTGTCAATGCTTCAAGAGGCAACAAGTACTAGAATGTATGAAATGAATAAGGAAGTAGATGTAAAAACACTTGAAAAGAAGCAAGCCAAAGTGTATGAGATAAATAATGTATTGACTGAAGAGATTCTTCCTGCTATTGAGAATTTGAGGAAGGAGCATGTGAAGCATGTCTAATGGGCAATGGCAATACGAAATTGGAGGTATTAGATATAAGAATGTATGAAATGACAAAGGAATCTACTGTAGAAATCCTTGAAAAAGAAGCAGACCAAGTGAATGAGATAGATAGTGTATTGACTGAAGAGGCTCTTTGTTGTTGAGAAGTTGAGGAAGGTGTGTGTGCAGTATGTGCAATGGGAAAATGGCAATTCAAAACTCGAGCAACAGGTAGTAGAAAGTATGTAATGAAAAAGGAATGTTCTCTAAAAAAACTTGAAAAGAAGCAGATCAAAGTGAATGAGATAGGTAATGTATTGACTAAAGAGATTGCTCCTGCTTTGGAGAAGTTGACGAAGGAGCATTGTGTAGTAAGTGCAATGGGAAAATGCCAATGAAAAAGTGGATAAAGTCAAGAGGTTTTGTATTGCATATGAATTTGTGCAAGAAAAGAAAGTGAGAAATGATGTTATAAGTGGACTTGAACAAATGAAGTCAAAGATTCCTGAACTTAAGAATTTCATGGAATGAATACAATTGGAAATAAATGATAAGGAAAAGGTAAAATCATATCTTAGTGTAGAAAAAGAGAATCAATTGGCTAGAGACATGAAATTCCTATGTGAAAAGGTAGACAAGTTTTGTAAACAACTTATTAAAAAGAAAACATTTGCATTCTCTAATCAGAAAGACACTCTCAAAGCTGAGCAAAAAGTGGTTGCAAAGCTGCATAAAAGTATTCAATGAAAACTATATCCAAGAAATGGATGGTGTTGTTTTAAGGGCTGATGAGGGAGTAGTTGCTCCAAAGATTAAAGTAAAAGATATGAAAAAAAGTTAGAATCTCATGAAATTGAATATCAGGGGGGTGATAATAGGTAACAACAATGGCCCGGATGAGTAAAAATGTGTGGCTAGTCAACCTACAGATGCAAAAGGAATAGTTGGAAGTGTTGAAACTGAAGTAAAACAACAAAAACACTACAATTAACCACTTAGAAAAGGAATTAAAAGATTTGAAAGAAGATTTTATCGTTGAAATAAAAGGAGTTTAATTAATGTCATTAGCAGACAACTACAATCTAAAAGACAAGAAGTTGAAAAAATAAAGACAACAATGGAAGGTGTTTCTTATGCAGAAGGGCACATGGACACATTACAAAATGAATGTGTGCAAGAATCCAAGGCAATTCAGAAGTTGAAGGCTAATATCAAGCACCTCGAGGCTCAATTAGGAAATGTTCAATTTATCTATAACATGATCTTGTAAAGCATTTTGATGAAAATGATAACTTGTTGTGCAAGCCATGGGGCCCACGAGTTTTATGGTCCAACTCCTACCCCAGTGTCATGGTTGGCAAAAGGCGGGAAAACCAACCTGAGGATGCCATTATCTCCTTGCTTCCATCGATGTAACATTTGCGCCTGTTTACCAGTTTCGTCACTTTTATCCCTCATTTGGTGAGCCCCACACTACACCATCCCATCGTGTTATGTATGTTTCTATGCATGTTTTTATGTGCTTTTGTATGTTACATGCCCATGTGAAATGTGTTTTGTTGAGAGATTAGTTTTGTCCTACTTCCCCTACCATATTAAATACATTAAAGAAGATTTACTTTTCTCATAAACTCCACTTCAAACATTTCAACGTAACTCCTAAAAAATTCTGCTACAAATTATGTATAAAGGAAGAATGGAAGAATTCTTCATAAGAGTCCAAGCATGTATCTTTCACCCCAAAAATAAAATATGATGTCACATCAGCATCCTTTTTGTCAAAGTGTCAAAAAGGCCCAAAAAAAGTGAGATGGTACTTGTGCATCTACATCATGTTTTATTGAACACCAATGTGACATCACATGATTTGTTGGTTTTAGATCTAAAAAAATACATTTCATTTAATTATAGATAGTCATCATCACAACCATTGATCCAATATTATTTAAAATATTAAACATTATATAAACAAATATGATCACAACTATTGAAAGTGGATCATTTGAAACATGCTAAGTAGTGGGTCATTTCCTAAGTATCATGACACACTCTATCTCATCAATACCCAATCAGGTCTGCCCTTGTCATATCCAAAATCGTCATTCAAATCTCTTTGAATCTCCTTTGAATCTAGTGCTCATATGGACTTTGTACTCCTTTCAAATTGTCCCATACTCCTCTGTCATGGGCTTGGTGCATTATTTGACGAAATCTTTACCATCCTAGGTGTCAGTCTTCTTTCCTCTTTTAAACACGTGAATAACAAACTTCACCAATATGGCTAGGTGTACCTATACGCCCTTGTGACATGCAGGCTTGGAATTTATGTTTAAGCAATAGTCTTCTATCATATTAAACGTATTGTCCTTCCTACTTTGAGGTGTCCTTTTCCTTATACTTTACCATATTTCTGATTTGACATGGATGTGAGTAGGACAAACTTCACAAGTGACAACTAATGTTTAAGCACTAGTCTTCTATCATATTATATCGTTTGTTCTTCTTACTTTGACAGTATCCTTTAACTTGTACTCGGGTTCTTTCTGATTTGCAATGGAGGGTGGGGGTCCTTATGGCTAGGCGCCTAGGTCTTTCAATTGACCCGAACGACATGTCTCACACATGATTTTTGTAGCTTTTTATCCCATTTCCCCCTCACGTTTTATAACTTTACCATGTGAACATTTTTTTGCCCTTTATGTCCATCTACATCACATTCTTTATGCCTTTTAAAAAAAATAAAAATTAAAAACCATTTGATATTGGCATCATTTTCAAAATTTGTCTTTTAAAATACAATGGGCTCTTTTTAACGTCCCTTTTTAACATGATCCTCCCACCCCCTACTTGCAATTATAGGAAATCATTCTTTTCATCACATGATCTTTTCTTAGTATAAATTCTAATTCAAATGGAGTATAGCAAGAGTATGATAGATGCTTATATTCGTTTCTAGAGTAGATTGAGTTAGATTTAAGGGAGTTCTTTTCATCTTGTATTGTTTAGGAATTATTGGGCCTTCCAAAACTTCCCCCATATTCATTCAACGATATTATTTTGGTGTGCTTTTAGTTTTTATGACTAGTGTGTGGGGGTTCAAGTTCCTCTAGTGATGACTTCTTTAGATCCAAGCTTATGAAGCCATATTTTGAATGAATCCTCACTTTCTAATTATTCTTTCCACTCTTTTGCACATTCAAAATTTCTAGATGAATGAGGAGATTGTCAAGTATAAAATATATTTTAATGGAGCATGACTTAATATAAATATTAAAATGAATGGTCAAGTTGTGTGATCTTCATGGACGTGTCATAAATAAGTGGAAAATTTTGATTGAAGGATGATATCTAATCTACCCTTGTGGTAGGATTTTCTTCATCTTTGAATTTGAGTCTCAATAATTTGGAGATGATGCTAAATTAGGGACCTTGGAGATCAAACCATGATTTCTTACCCTTGTTCCCTAAACAAACTCATTCTCTTCTACTTTATTGCATATTTTCTTGCCTTATTTACCTCTACAATAGTGGAAGAGAATAGGTCTTCAGGCCATTGGAAATGTGTTGGGAAACTTTCGTTGTGTGTTTAAGGAAACTATTGATTATGAACCTATTCTACTTATTTCTATATCATTTTGGAATTATATGAACAAGGGTAGAAAAGAATGTAGGCAACCAATTAATTATAAGAAGATTACATTTGACTGCAATTTTTTTTTTTCAAATTGAACACCATATTTTATATTGCAAGAAAAAAATTAGTTAAGATCTAAATAGTCTGTTGATAAGAGTGAAACCCAAATGGTGGATTGACATGAAGCTTTATTACTTTATAGCTACATCTAGTGAATTACCTAAGAAAAAAATCCCCCAAGAAGCTATAGAGGATTTTCCCATGGTTACCACTTCCTCTTCTACTCCACTCTATCTTCTTGTTGATGTATTGGTATTGGACTATTTAGAGCTAATGCGAATATTAAGATTGGTTCTTCCAAAGTGACTTCCTTGCAAGTAAGGGAATGATCCATGGTTGTATTTTCTTGCTTGTCAATGATGGTGTTTCCTTGTTCAATAATTTTTTTGTTGGTGTACACATAGGTGTACACTTGGCTTACTTAAGCCTACTTAGGTGTCAAGGTAGTTTAGTCTTTGTTACCACTCCATGTTGAAGGAGTCTTTCCCTTCATTCATGGGAGGTTAAGCCCTATCTTTGTGGTAGGTGATTTGCCTCCACTCTCCTCCTATTCACTGATTGTGGATCTTGATTTCCTTGTACCTTTCTATTTAAGATTGATCTTTTAATCAATCTTCTAAGTTCAATACAATTTGATGCAATTGTTCATGTGCTTGCAAATATCTCTTTGATCCTAAAAACCTTTATGGTATCAGAGCTTTAGGTGAAGAAAGTGCAGGCCTTTAGATGAACTATTTCATTGCATGACCCCCTCCTCCAAAGTTTCAAATTTGTGGTGCCCTCTAATCTGTGAGACGTGATTAGCAGATCTGTGTGGCGTGGTTGGCAGCTTCGACCTTTACCTTACAAGGGCTCACCTAAATCTTCACAACGACGATTCTTTTGTGGTTGTGCTTGTAAGGCCATTTGGAAGCAACAATTTTGTTTGGATGCCCCATCCTTTTTCGTCAGAGGCTTAATCGGTTGTTTGGAGGCACGTGTTGTTGTTTACAAGCCCTTGCATGTGCAGGTGCAAAAATTCCAATCCCTCTTGGCGTCGACAGTAGGGTCTGAACCTATGCGTAGGCGTGAGAAGTCTTTATGTCTGCATTATGTAGATTTGAGGATCATCTCCTCCATGCTCACCCTCGCGCGGGCCTTGGATCAGTGCCCACCAATGCCAACTCCTCCACGCTCACCCTCACGTGGGCCTTGGATCACACCCTCATGTAGGGATTAGACATGGTACTCTCACGTTGGCAGTAAGGTTTCCCATGGGAGCTGAATCTGCCACACACTCAGGCCTCTAACTACTATTTATTCTTTGTAGGAGGGGGTGATCTATTTGTAACATCAGATCTACTGTCTCAGATGCATGAGAAGATGAAGTCTTTAAGGTTTCTCAAGAGTTTTTTTTAAGATGTATTGACCAGCGCTATTGGAGCTATGTATCCTTTGGTTTAAGTTATTTTTAAAGCTCTCGCAACACCTTTTTTTTAAATTCAAGTGGGTTCAATCACACTCACATAAAGTGCCAAACTAATCCATTTGTTTTCACATCTTGCTCATGCACTAAAACTATAAAGTGCCAAAACAAAGGGGGGTCAAAAACTAATCAAGGGTGGTTGTCTTGTGTTTGTTTTTCACAGAATAGACCTAATCCTAACTCCATTTAACTACCATGAATGGAAGCAATCAATGGAGATAAAACTTAAGAAACTAGGATTGCATCGGGTCACTATTGGTTTGGAACCTAAACCAACAGGTGCTGCAGAAAAACGTAAATAGTTTAATTGAAATGATGAAGCCTATGGTACATTGTGTATTTCTCTTTCATTTGACCTTCTCTTTAACGTTGCTTCCACCAAGTTACATCTAATGAAGTATGGACTACATTAGAATTTTTTTTTGGAAAACAAGATGTAATGAGAGGGAATCAAATGGAGAATTAACTAATAAGTCTTAATCCACAAGACTTTAACACAATTCAATATTTTTTCACTAAGCTGCATTTGCTAAGGTTTCAACTCAAACAATGTGGGATTGAAAAACAAGATGATCAATTGATTCTAAGTGTCTTGTCAAAGTTAGGTCCTATGTATTCAGTATTTGTTTCCAATTTTCATACAACAAAGGATGATCTTGGTACACACTTCACTATGCCTTCTCTTACTGATTTTGTTGTTTCTCTTTCAAAGGAGCAAGACAAACTAATTCAAATGGGTACAATGAAGACATCTCAACCAAAGGCTCTTATTACAAATGAACAAAAAGGTTGTAAATGAACAAAAGGTTTCTCCATCTAAGTCACACAAACAACCTAAGGATCATGTTAAAGACACCAAATCCGAGAATCCATTTTCCTCCTCAAAAGCGAAAAGTTTTAAGGAAAGGCCTACTTGTACTTATTGTAAAAATCTTGGACATGAAGAAAGCAAATGCTTCAAAAAGGATCAAGATGAGTTAAATAATTTACTTGAACAAAATCAACTTGAATTGTCCAAACTTAAGGCAAGTGGCTCATCTAATGTTGCATCAACATCACCAACATCATCAAATAAATCAAAGAAAGGTAAACGTATGGCACTTCTTGCTTCAGCACATCATACTTCACATAAGTGGCTTCTTGATTCAAGGGCTTCACACCACATGGTTGCCTCTAAGGAGTTGTTTTCTACATTTGAGCCTTGTTCATTCCCTCCAATTCTTATGGGGAATAACGTGTATGTGAAAGCTTATGGAAAAGGATCCATTGATTTTGGTGAAGGGACATTTCATGATGTACTTTATGTTCCATATTTATCCACCAATCTCCTTTTCATTTATCAGATCACACATACTAGCTTAGGGAGAATAGTTAATTTCACACCCACTTCAATGATTATCAAAGATTTGCAGAGTAAATCCATCATTGCTATAGGACATGCTAATCATGGTTCTAAAGTGTATTCTTTTTCTTGCTTTGATTCTTCCAACTTTGATGATGGTATGAGTATAGATGACATTGATACCTTCAATATTTAGAAGGAGACTCAGTTTGGTTGTTTAAACCTTGGAGTTGTATCCTCCTCATTGGTTCCCACACCTACTAATAATATATCTTCTTCATCTCCTACTTCATTAGGTTTGAGTGTTCCAACATCCTTGGTTTCTCACGATTTAGGACAACACATATGTGATACTGATGCAGTAGATTGGAATGACTACTTTGCAGGCATATCAAACTTGTTTAGTGAGTTCTATTTTACAGAGTTGGTAAAAATTTTGGATGATAGACATGTTGTTATCACCTTGGAAGATGTTCCTCTATCCCCTGATTTTTTTCTAATTCCACCAATGGCTTCACTACAACTTTGAGAGATTTCATTGTAGTCTTCAAATTATGTGCAACATTCAGAGACTTATGTTCATCTCACTTGGGAAGATATTATGTGCCTTTCTACAGTTTTCCTTCTTCCACAAGGAAGACATGTTGTTCAACTTTTCCAGATCACTTTCAATGTTCTTCATCGAGCATCACTCAAACATGCAGGATCCATCATCTTATGGAGGGGCTCTCTAGTCTCTCTCTTTCTCTCCTATGGGGGGAATATCTCTTGTACTTTTGTGATAGAATTAGTTCTTGGGGGGTCTTGAGACCTCCTTCTATCTTTCTTCTTCTTTCACTTGTACATTTTTTTGTTTCCTTTCTCTTTTGGAGAGGAGTTTTATTCCCACTGGGTTTTCTCCTTTTCTCCATTTTTTGAGAAAGTTGTTTGTACATGGGTACCGAACATGGCCTAGTAGCCAGGACCCATCTTTATTATGCCCACCTAAGTTATTCTTAAGGGGGGGTGTTGGTGTACACATAGGTGTACACTTGGCTTACTTAAGCCTACTTAGGTGTCAAGGTAGTTTAGTCTTTGTTACCACTCCATGTTGAAGGAGTCTTTCCCTTCATTCATGGGAGGTTAGGCCCTAACTTTGTGGTAGGTGATTTTTCACCACTCTCCTCCTATCCACTAATTGTGGATCTTGATTTCCTTGTACCTTTCTATTTAAGGTTGATCTTTTAATCAATCTTCTAAGTTGAATACAATTTGATGCAATTGTTCATGTGCTTTCAAATATCTCTTTGATCCTAAAAAACTTCAGTTTTCCTCATGATTCTCATCAATGGGATCTTGTAACACCATAATCTCTTCTTCACCAATAGGAGAGATATTAGGAGAGGGAGAAATTTTATTATTGTGATTGTCAATGATTTCATTCTTTTTCTCTAAGGTCTCATTCTCTTGTGCCCTAATTTCTACCCTAGTAGGAGAGCTTTTAGGAAAGTGAAAAACAAGAGGTTCATCACATTTCATGGTTAGATGTTGTAAAGCAACTTCATCACAAATAGGGGAGACATCAAGAGAAGGATAACTATGAGTTTCATGGTTACCAATGATTGGAATTTTTTGTTCAAATAGGTCTTATAGCATGTCTCATAGAATCAGCCACAACATTTATATGCAAGCCAAAGCCCAATAAGGCTTATTTCCAACTTAGCTTATGCTTGAAAATAACAAGAAGAAATATAAAAATAACATTGCATTTCCTTTTAGTCCATGCACAATCCCAAAAAATGTGTTTCAGACTTTCATTGTATTGACAAAAGGGGCATTTAATCACTTGTACCATCATGCACCTGAACCTATTACCAATAGGTAATTTTGAGTGTAAAACTTTCCAGGCCAAGATTTGAGCATTCGCCTCATCTTTTGACCTCCAAATCTGAGCACTCAATTCTTTGCAAGTCTGTTCTTTTAAATTACAATTCCATTTTTGATTTAGCCTTGTAGTTAAGGACAACGAAGGAATCAAGCTAAGATATATTTTTTTTAGAGGAAAATAACAAAATTGAGCTTTTTTCAGCCATCACCAATCCTTAAAGGCATTGCAATGCAAGGGAGTACATAGTTTTATAATCACATCCATGTGAACCAAGGCTCTCACAAAAATAGCAAAACTTTGAAGCTTGCCATTTAGAAAACAATTATTCTTAATAATATGCCATACAGCCCAATCAAAGTATTAAAGTCTTATAAATCACCAAACTATTGAATCCATTTATTAAATAAAAGAAGGGCATGTCTCAGGAAAGTAATAGCAAGAGGTTGTCCCTGGTATGAACCATTTTGCTCCACCAAATGGGTGAAACACCAAAACTAAACCCATGTTGTAAAGATTCACTTTTTCAATACAAGCAATTGTAGACCAATTGCCAAGCCTTCCATATGGATAGCAAGGGGAAGGAAGCTTTGAGCTGAAAAAATGGAGCCAACAAAATTTGATTAATCCATCTAACTGATTGCCATTTTTTTTTAACAACAGCCTACATGATTTGATTGCAAACCAAGATCTTCCAAGGTTCATCTCCAACCACAACTCTAACCATCCATTTAGCGACTAGATAAACTCCTTGGGTTTTTGGGTCCAACAAACCCAACCCACCTCTTGATTTAGGTAGGATGCAATGTAGCCAAGAAGTTGATTTAAAATCAACATCACCATTCCAATTAGACCAAAGAAAATGTTGAATTATTTTGATTAGATCCTCATAACCCTTTTTTGATAGCATCCAACAAGAGGAATAATACACATGAGAGGCTATAAAAATGTGATTCACCACTTGAATCTTTCCAGCTAGGGACAAAAATCTATTCCCCCAAGAGGAAAGCTTATTTTTCAACTTATTAAGAAACCATTTCCACATATCAGAAAGTGTAACACCTAGCCCAAAGGGAATCCCCAAGTAAAGATAAATTTATCCATGTTTAATTTGTTTCCATTCTTTAGGTATCCACTTTGAGGCTGGGTTAGTCTTTACCATAAGAAATTCATTTTTGTGATGAGCTAATTTGGAACCAGAAACAACGCAATAAAGTTCAAGAACCCTCGTCATGCTATGAATCTCTTCAGAACTATAAAGAAAAAACATGTTATCATCAACAAAGTGTGAGTTAAGCACAACTGCATCATTTGGTATTGAAACACCCCTTATTAAATTCATCTGATTATACTTTTGTAGCAAATACCCAAGAACATCAACAACAAGCACATAAATAAAATGTGATAACGACCAACCTTGTCTTATTGAACATTGCAAGGGAAAGGAGTTTGATAATTCCTTGTTAACCACTAGTTGGGCATTAGCCTCCTTGAACAACATTTGAATGTGATTGCAAATCTTAGGACCAAAACCCAACTAATGAAGCATTTTTAGAATAAAGTTCCATCGCATTCTATCATAGGCTTTATCAAAATCAAGCTTCACCAATAGAGCATTTTGACCTAATTGTTGAGCCCACTATTTCCGACAAAGTTTGGCTCACTATAGTAGGACTCAATATGATTGAAATCACAAATCGTAATTAATGTGGAGACTCTATCGATTAATACAATACATATAAAAATTGTCAAAGGATATTCAACACATTGCATCATCATTAGCTCATAATTGGATCGAAGTAGAAAAGATAAATGATCGTACATAAATTAAAGTAAAATATAAAATGTTTCTAAAATCATCAAAAAAAAGTGTAAATGAAAAGTCTTGGTTAGAATTCGAAGAATCTTTCTTTGAAGGAGTCTTTTTTTTTTAATAACTTAGCTCCCATATTGCAAAGGATAGTAGATTTTTCTTTAAAATTAGTGGCACCCTTAGTTAAGGGTTACTTGAAAACAACAATCAATCAAACCTAGTCACTATAGCTATGACACTGCATGTCTTTCTATAATAGGATAGGGTTCAATTAAAGGCCCTATTCTTTACTTCACATTCTAATATTCTCTGTAAACTTCAACACGTGATTGACCTCCACCCAGTCTTCGTTGGCGTTTTGGCCTGCCCAAATCCCTATAAATAAATGCCCTCAGACTCCAGTCACAATCCACTCCATTCGATTTTTGAGAAGAGCCCAGCAACAAATATGAAGTCCGCAGACCTGCCTCTTTACACTACAGTCCAACAGCCCTATGCAAATATACGCAGAGCTTATGCCTGCATTTACTTTGCAGCAATTCTGGGGCTTATATTTTATCGTATAGTTTATATCCCAAGTGAAGCTTATTTGCCATGGATGTTGGTATTTTGTGCAGAGTTAGGCTTTGCTTTCTTTTGGATTTTAGACCGGGCATTCAGGTGGCACCCAGTCTCTCGCCACACTTTTCCACAAAGACTCTCTAACAGGTAATAGAGACTTTTAGATCTGTGAGTATAAACAGAATGTATTTTTGTAAATAGTAGAACTATTATCTCCTCTTAAATCTAAATATAAATACGTTATCTGATAGAGTTTTACATAATAAACCAAATGAAAAGAGGGGGATTTGAGACACTGGTGACAGGAAACGTAAAGTCTCAAAACTAAAGAGTGTACTGTATAACATATAATCTCTGATAGTAATAATTAGATTACAGATTTCTTTATGTCCTGTTAGATATATTTATATTTATAGATTTTAATCCGTTTTATTTCTGCTTGAGGTTTTAAGAGTATGGAATCTAAGAGTATTATCGATATGATATGTACGTGTACAGTTTTGAGAAGGAGCTGCCACCAGTTGATATATTTATCTGCACAGCCGATCCAACTAAAGAACCTCCACTCACAGTTGTAAACACTGTACTCTCCATTCTGGCTCATAATTATCCCACAGAAAGACTATCATGCTATGTCTCAGATGATGGAGGATCACCACTCACTTTTTACGCTCTGTTTGAAGCTTCACAGTTTGCAAAGTTTTGGGTTCCTTTTAGCCGTAAGTATTCCATTGAACAAAGATGCCCAGATGAATATTTCTCTGAAATTGATGATTATCCAAATCAGAGTTTGAGCTTTGCAAGCGAACGAGAAAAGCTCAAGGTATGGTATAAATAGATTGATCGACATCATAAGATATGTCCTATTGAAGAGATTTATTACTTTGGGAAGCAGTATTGATTGTTGATGTTAGCAGACTTTATGGTTTTTTTTTTCTTTTGTCTTGTAGAATATGTACGACGACATGAAGTATTCCATAAATAGCACTGTTGAGAGGGGCACCGTTCCGAGAGATAAATGCAATGATCACAAAGGCTTCAATGAATGGAGCTCTGGAATGACCTCACGAGATCATCCCAGTATTGTTGAGGTCACAAAATATTTCTGATTTTTACAACAAAATCATCAGTTATTATTTGTCACATTTATTTGTGCACATTTTTCAAATTTTTGGAGAGGAATATAGGTTATTTTAGGAGATCATTCTAATCTTATTGAGGTTACAAAATGTTAACTGATTTTCACAACAATATGAAGTTGCATTTATTTTAATCCGACATGCAGATTTTGCTTGAGAAGGGGAAGGACAATGACATGGAGGGGAATGATTTGCCTAATCTTGTGTATGTGTCCCGCGAAAAGCGACCTGGACACCCACATAATTTTAAGGCCGGCGCTCTGAATGTTCTGGTAGTATCCCTGCTTCCATTTTTTATATACCCTCTCTCAACTCCATTGAATAAAACTTAGAAGCAATGCTGATTTGGGTTAAACCATGTTCGCAGATTAGAGTCTCTGCTTTGATGAGCAATGCTCCATTCATTCTTACTCTGGACTGTGACATGTACGCCAACAACTGTGAGGCACTTCGTGAAGTTATGTGCTTTTTCATGGACTCTCAAACCGGGCATCAGCTTGGATTTGTACAGTTTCCTCAAAGGTTTCATGGCATTACCAAAAATGATTTATATGGTAATCATCTCAATAGGATTTCCGATGTAAGTATCTGTATTAGTCATCAGTTCATCTGTTTATGTTTGGACACATTAACTGCTTTAATGGGTACACATTGACTGTTTAGTCCCCACGTACAACATATCCATAACACATTCACTACTAAGAAAAATTTGTTTCTATGCAGATACAATTCAAAGGTCTAGATGGAGCAGAAGGTCCATTGTATGTGGGTACAGGATGCCTTCATCGCAGGGATGTGCTGTGTGGAAGTGAGACACAAGAGAGTACCTCAAGTTGTATCGATGACTCATTTAATCTTTCCTCTGGTTTAACACTGGTGAAAGCAAGCCCATCTCAGATGCTAAATGAAGCAAAAGAACTTGCCAAGTCCAGCTACGAAGTGAATTCTCTATGGGGCAAAAGGGTATATACCAATTTGAATTATCAGTTTGAAACATGAAATGGGTCTGTCTGCACACTATATACTGAAAGAAAAAGCTTTTCTCCTGTTTCAGGTTGGCATGCTGTATGGATGTGCAATGGAGGATGTGTTGACTGGATTTGTGATACAGTGCAAAGGCTGGAAATCTACATACTGTATTCCAAAACGAAACGCGTTCCAGGGGCACGCGCCTGTTAATCTAAACGATACTCTCGTCCAACACAAGAGATGGGCTGCAGGTGTGTTCGATATTTTTGTGAGCAAGTTCTGCCCATTTGTGTATGGGATTGGTCGTGTTAGTATAACACAGAGAATGTGTTACGGGTATTACTGTTTATGGGCTCCATCCTGCTTGCCTATAATCTGCTACGGTTTGTTTCCAGCATTATGCATGCTCAGCAGCACAGCATTATTTCCTAAGGTAAACATTTTTCCTTTACAAGAGTTGTTCTTAACCAGCAGAGACGTCGTGGTCAATTTAGCAGATTCGTTGTAATGTAAAACGGTTGGTGAGCCACGCACAGCTATGAGCTGTGAGTGGACAACGACCATGTTAAATACCACATTACACTGATTTTAGGTGATTTTAGGTGAGAGCATTCAGTAGTTGAGCATCTTAATTTTAAAATTTTCAAAATTTTATTTAAAAATGTTAAGTTTCAATTTTTACATAAGATTTAAGGGTCATATCATCAAATATGATACCACATCAAGTCTTAATTTTTACATAAGATTTAAGGGTCATATCATCAAATATGATACCACGTCAGCATGCATTTTGTTGAGGTGTCTAAAAAGGTCCAAAAGAAAAGAGTAGACTGATAGTTCTGCACTAAGTCATGTTTTATTAATATGCTGATGTGACGTCCCATATTTGTTGTTTTTAAGTTCTAAGGAATACATTTTAATTCAATCTCATCATTAACACTAACAACTTTAAAATCACAACTACTGATAAAATAGTATTAAAAATATTAAACAATAAATCACAATTATTATAACTACTTGAACATGCTCCTTCCCATATAAACTTTTCCTTTTCTAACACACTTTTCTATTCTAATTAAAAATGCTCTCTCCGTTATTCTTCGACTGATCAACTCACAATACGTGTTTGTTTCTCTTTTGACAGATTTCAAGCCCATGGTTCCTCCTCTTCATGTTTCTTTCACTATCTGCATATTCATATAGTTTAGTAGAGTTTCTTGCAGTGGGGGGTTCAGTAAAAAGCTGGTGGAACGAGCAAAGGATGTGGATGATAAAAGGCGTATCATCATATCTGTTTGGCTTGATTCAAGTCCTTTGCAAACTGATGGGTATTTCTGAAGTGTGTTTCGAGGTAACAAGCAAAGTATCAGACAGTGAAGCAGTCAAAAGATACGAAGCTGAAATTTTTGAATTTGGGGTGGCGTCTACCATGTTTATTCCTGCAGCAACTTTGGCAGTGATAAATTTGATAGCATTGATGAGCGGAATAGCACAACTATTGAGGGAAGGGTATCGAAGTATAGACGGTATGTTTCTGCAGCTAATGTTGGTGAGCTTCATAGTGGTAAATAGCTATCCTATATTGGAGGGGATGCTGGTGAGGAAGGATAATGGACGTGTGCCGACATCCCTCACAGTCTTCTCATTTCTAGTTGCTGTGCTTGTGTGTTTTGTGGCATCAAATAAACTGTCCTGGTGAACGGAAGTGCAACTGTCCTCTGTTTCTTGGAAGTCACTTTGATTGGTCCTATAATAGCATGTTACCTGAAGGTAACCAATTGGTGAGGGATGTTTATCGTTTTGTCACAGTTAGAGAAGGTGGGGACAAAATCCAGACCCCACCTATTGCCCTGTGAGATTGATCATGCCTGTTGCAAGAGAGAAGTCTTGATGGGATCCATTGAATGTGTCCAGTCAGTGTACCAATGTTACTTCAACAACTTATAATATAATATATTGTGTTGTTTAGTACAACTTATCGCTATTTTTCTTACACAAATCTCTTTAATGTTCATTCTTTAAATATTTTAATTTTAATTTATTTTTAATTAATGAAATGCTAGTATAAGGGAAGTTGCACAAATATAAGTTTGGAAATGATGGAATGCACAATGTTTTTATCAATTGAAAATAATAATTAAAAGAATAGATCTATATTTAAAAACTAATGTGAGAAACAACACAATAAGATAAATCTAAAGTAATTTTAGTAGAGTAATTTCAATAAGTACAAATATGCTCTAGAAAATTCTTATAAAGAAAAAATTGAGTCTTTAAAACATATTCACATTTATTAATCTTTAAATAAGCTTACAATACACTCTTTAAGTTGTATTGCTTCAATGGATAGGAACACTTTATATCTAGAGGAATTCTTGCAATATAACCCTACATGAAGTTGATCATGCAATCTCCATTCCAAACCCTCAATTTATAGGATAAGAACACCTAGAAACCCACCAACAAATTCTCAAAATTATGGGTTCAAACCTTGACCCAACACATAATCAAGTTGGTCCAAAATAGAGCCATGCACCCCTCTTCAAGAGTAAATCCTCCCAAGATAGAATACAACTTTGAAGTTGACTATCAAACCCCATGATCATGGGGTCTAATGTAAGTCACAAACACTCCAAGATGAGACAATAATTACATATATACCTTTTATAGATGACCATTTTAACTAGTCAAAGATTCTACTCATAATCCATGTGTGTTACCCTCTATTGAGTGACCTTTTACAATCATCATAAAACCAATCTCAAAATTCCTTCTAAGTGAAGTGCCTTTTTAATGTAGACACATTTTTTTATAATATTAGAATATTGTGCAAATATTTGCAATATGAATTTCAAGGTGTATAACACTTAGTGCTAACAATCTTCCACTTCTTGTATGCATTGCAAAAATCATAAGGGGATCCAACATTGTGGAAAAAATGCTAAAGCTTGATGTTCATAGTTAACTTACCTCTTCATAAATACATTTTGAACATCAAGAAAAATGTCAACCTTCTCAACCATAACTCTCTTGTCCTCTACATAGCTATATTTCAAGTTCCATCATTGACTAGTAGATTTTGTGTAGTAAAAGAATGCAATTAACTTAATAGATTAGAACATCCCTTATCAACCCACACACTAGTTATGATGTGCTACATTTACAAAGTTAAATCATGGATGCATTTTCTTGGATGGTGTTGATACTATATGTATGACTTAAGGATTTATTAGAACTATCCCAACGAGTTATGTATTGTAGTATCGAAAAATGGGTCCTTGGACATTTTCATACTCATTTGGGTCCTTGTGGATTTTGGCTTAATGTTGCCTTGATTTAGTGTTATAATTTGGATAACACATTCACATTAGGCTTGGGCCCTTGTGAACTAATGTATTTCAATGGTACCTCGCTAAAGTGTTGTGAAGTATTAAAACACACTTTCACACATTTCTAAGGTTTTTATCAATAAACTAAGCATAATTTTAATCATAATTAACATTATTCTTGCCTTATTTGGAGTGTTGTAACATACTTTCACATTCCTCTAGGCTTGTCATTAATAATCTTATGTTGGCCCTATTTTGTATCCACGAGCCTCATTTATTGCATCCTTTCAAGGATAATCCTGACACCAATTATTGACTAATAATAATTCAAGTGTTCCTAGCTTGTGTGGCCCAGATTTAGTGTATGGGACTCATTCCCCACCTTGGGCGAATGAGTCCCACCTAGGTCATTTTGGCCCCGATGCAAGTTTCACACATTTATAGACACTTTTCATTTTTGGTCCCATACATTATGTGTGATGGGACTCATTCGCCACCTTTGGCGAATGAGTCCTGTGTAACCAAAATTCAAATTTAAATAAAAAATTTGATAGGATTTTATTCTCCTAGATCTGATGTCGGCTTGTAGTGTTTAAATTTTAGAAATTCTTGCATAATTGAGTATAAACACAAGGTTCTTTCACTCATTTTCACCTAATACTTTTGTGAGAGCATCATTAGAGAAAATTGAGTTCACAAGAGCATTTGAGCAAGAGCATTGAAGGCATTTAAGGGCAGATTATCAAGCATTCAAGAGCATTCTTCAAGAATCAGTCATCATGTCAAAAATTGCATTCTTCATGATTTTTATTGTGCTAACAATTATGATGTAGAATTCATGATTGAAGCAAGCATTACATTCAAGATCTATCAACATTAAGCAAGAATCAAAGACCACATCTATTGTAGCTATTTCAAGCATAATTGCAAAACCTTATTGCTAGGGTTTGTGTTGGCAAGAGACACTGCAAATATCATTTGGTGTTGTCATTGATGGCAACCCTATTCAATGATTAGATCTGCATGTCATCATTTGATCATACCGACAGTCACATTGAAGGCAGTCAAGGAAGAACAGAGCATCCGACAGATTTGTGTTCATCGATTCACATGAAGATTTTTGTTGTTACTTTGTGTTATGGATCTCAAGGAAGGTTGATCGATGTATACTTTGTGTTATTTGTGAAACTCAGTGCCTTGTATTGATTGGTATGCAAGTAAGAAGATCCGGGTGATTGATTTCTTGTTTATCAGTGTAGAAAGTTGACTTCGTGGATATAACATGTCACAGATGTTTGGGAAGTAATTTCTTAAGTATTTTTGTGTTCGAAAATGTTCATTTAGGTCCTTACTATGTTGGAGATGACTTTGGTTGGTGTGCATCAAGAATTAATCATGGATTGAGCCAACAATTTGAATATACTTTCATACTTTTGTTTGAGTTGACAACAAGCAATTAAATTCTTAATCATGGATATATATAAGCGATTGATCATATCATTTTCATATATGAATAAGGTTTTTTGATGTGTGTTACGAATATCAGAAGGGTTACAAAGTGATTGTGTACGGTTTCACTTGTGCATTAAGGATTTTGTGATGCGAGTTTAAACAGAGTAGAGTAGAAGTGCAAAATCAGTCAGAAGGACAGAAGATCAATTTTTGAGCCTAATTGGAACTATAACCAGGAATTAATGGATTTTATTTTCTTAGTTCAATTTCTTAGATGGATTTAATTTGATTATCTTTGTAAGATAGTGAGTCTTCTTTGAGCAGTGAGCTCTAGGCAATGTGCCTAAATGCAAGTGAATTCTCATTCTGTAAAAAAATTTGAGTATACTCAGATAATATTGTGGGTTGGCCATCCACCGTGGTTTTTCCCCTAACAAGGTTTCCAAGTAAAAATTCACGTGTTATGGTGTTATGGTTCTTTTTTCTATGTTCATGCATATATCTTTTTATTGAATATTATAAATGCTTGAAGGATCATAGTCAATAAAGTTCAAAATTACAGAACACTGATTCACCCCCCTCTTAGTGTTTCTTGATTCCAATAGTTTGGTGAGTTACAACATTATCTTTTTTTCATTCATCATTCTTCCTTTACATTTTCTTTCATTTCAAGGTTTGATTACCAACAAGGGGTTTGACCAAGGTAAAGCCCTATTCTCTAACCCCACAACATTTTTCCCTCTTCTTGTGTGTGATTTACAGGTCTAGGATGTAGATTTTCCAAGAAGGGTGAATCCACAAAAGTGGTTTACAATTTGAGTGAGGAAGGAAACCTTCCAAAAAATGACCCCTTTCAAAAAAAATCGTTTTGGGGGGTTCGAACGAACTCTAGGTTCGAGCGAACCCATTAAATGTGGGAACCTACATTTTCCCATTGTGGAAAGGGGCTTCTCTCAAATTGTTCGAGTGAACCTTGGTTTGAGTGAACCACTAAGGGTTCGCTTGAACCCCCCTTTTCCCACCTTCCCACCCTTTGACACAAAAAAACTCCACATTTTTTCCCTTCGAAGCTTGGGTTGAGGATGAAAATGGAGGAGACTTCAAAGAACCAACTAGAATATGGTAGTCCTCAAAATAAGCTATCCAACAAATACAATTTTAATATGTTTTGGTTTTATTATGTATTTGTTTTTAAAGTTTTATTAAATATAGGTTTTTCATCGAAAATCAAGCTCTCCATTCTGCACATGTGGAAAAATAGTAGATTATCAAAAAAACAAATTAAAAATATGTTCAGGCCGGGTATTGATGTCCTTGATCAATTAAAAAAAATTGAATTTCAATACATACAAAAAAAATTATGTTTTATACAATCTTCCTATGTTTGAATTGTAATTGGTTTGACTTTGAAACTTGATTAAGGAAAAAATATTTAATAAAACACTATCAAAAAAAATGAACTACTTAGATATCGTACTTACAAATCTAAATTCGAAAAAAATAGAATTTTATCCTTCATACAAACAAATTTATGTTGTATATAGTGAGCGTCAGTCCTTAAAAATCTTGTTTATTGATAAAAAATAGTTTTCGAAGGAGATGGAAAAAAAAGTGCAATCTGATTCAAATTTTTTGAAAATAATATATTTAGAATCTATAGATAAAATGCCACAAATCACTAGTTTGCATCATCTTCAAATTCCTCATGGTTTAGCTGCTATAGGAGCTTGAAAGTGAAGATTTAGTTAAAAAAAATCAATTCAGCGTCCAGTTTGCCCAAAAATTGTAAACCAGTATTGTGGGATCACCCAGAAGCCAAGTTGGAGAAACATTGTCAAGCCTTTGAAGTTGTTAGAGTTTTCATTCAACCTTGGAGAAGCTTGGAGAAGACCTACAAGTGGCATTTTGCAGATTTGGATCCGAAAACCACTCAAAAGAGCAGAGTAGGTCGAGAGACAAAGAATCCAGTTTAGAACTTCTGAAAAAAGTAGAAGTGGACTGATTCACCACTATTGGTGAATGATTCCCATTGTATAGGCCTAATCAATTTTTTTACAGTTTTGGATACCCTTTTGGTTGAAACATATTTCTGAACATTTTCCTAGAAATTGGATTGATTCACCCAGCTTGGTGAATGAGTCCTAGTCAACTTCAATAGCTAATTTTTCAATGATCCAGACCTCCATTCTGCCTTCTTCAATCTTTCAGTTGCACACTTTCAGTCTCATAGTCTTTTACTTTATTTTTTTCATCTTTCTAGGTCACTTTGCATATCACATTGTGTTTTGGAACTCATTGTCCTTTCCAATTTTACACTTGGTGGTGAACCCCTCATTTGACATCATTCAATTCCCTAGAGTAGTCCCTTTGCAAAATTTCAATCTCCTTTGCATTGAAATCTCAAGGGCTTGTTCTTGAGTGAAGAGTAAGGAAATTGACCTCTCTCCTTTTAGGTTCAAAACCCTAGAAGCGAAAGAGAGCACCAACACCCAAATTTCTTCTTTTCATTTTACGAAACCTACATTTTAAACATCATAATTCTAATTTGGAGTGCATTTACATCCTATATTTATCTTGCATTAACATTGCATTAGGTCTTGCATTAGTTAATTTGCATTCTAGGGTTTCAATTTTTGCATTAGTGAAAATCTCAGTTAGCTTGCATTATTGCACTTAATTTCATTGAAAATCAAAAAAATTATGCATTTCCATATCTCATATTTGCATCGAAAAACATAAAAAAGTATAAAATTCAATTCTAAAATTCTAAAAAAATTCAAAAAGATCACTACCTAGACTCATTCACCACCTTGGGAAAATCAATCCCCTTGCATATTTTTCATTGCATTTTCTAGCATTTACAGTTCATTTCTCGAGTCTTTGTTTGTTGTTTTTGCATTTCAATTTTACTTTCCAAAATTTTAGTTATAAGCATTTCATTCTTATTATCTTACATTGCATTTGCACTCACCCGCATTTAGTATCCTTTGCATGAGTATTCAGTGTCCTATTGCTAATTCCATAGTGAGAATAATTTTGAGACTCATGTCATCCCATGATAGTAGAATCGTTGTGGATCTTGGGTTATCTAGAGCTTCCACTCTTAGTATTGACACTAGTACACTAGGCATGGATAACACCCTTTGCAACTCTTTGCCTTCAAGTAGCATGCAAGTTTAACTAAGGAATGATAACATCCTACAAGAAAATATGATGAAAATTCATGAGGACTTAAGCAAACTTACAACATCAAATATTCCTTGAAAACATTTCAACTACTGCAATTCCTACCATAGAAAACATTCACCACATGCTTGAAAGTGACGATGGCCTTGACCTTGTGAAAAATATAGTGCAAATATTTGGAAAACATCTTCCCTCTGCCACTAGTGGTCCTTTACCAAGAAAAAATGTTACAAGCCAAGGAGGAACTCAAATTCCTCCTCCCACAATAATAGCCTCAATCCCTACCTACACCCCTCCTCAAGTGACAATGACAATGCAACAAGTTAGTAATGTGACTCCTTCCTTGGGTATTCCTACTAGAATCCCTAGTTCCTATGTGGCATTGCAAGTTATATCTCCTACCTTACCACCTATAATAATTCTATTCACTTGCTCCACAAACACATACACTTCATCACCACTTTCACTTCCATCTCATAACACAAGCAATGACCCTCTCATAACTCAACTTTTTCAAACCATGTCATCCCTTCAAAAGAAAATTTCTAGCATCAACCAAAATCAAAATGGCCCACCCACATATTATTTCAAAAGTAGTCCATTATCCTTGGAGATATTATGAACACTAATGCCACAAGGTGTAGAGGTTCCTAGATTTGAAAAATTTGGAGGGAAGGAAGGTCCTTCTAACCATGTTAATGCCTACACTACCTTATGTAGTGAATTTTTCCTTTATGGTAAACTTTTGGCAAAGCTCTTTCCTAGGACCTTAAAATATACCGCCTTGGAGTGGTTCTCTTCTTTACCAAATAACTTGATTTGTTCATTCAATGAACTTTTTGAAGCATTTATAAACCATTTCCAAGTGCATATGACCCCAAAGATGACCTTGGCTAGCTTGATGATATGTAAGAAAAAGGAGGACGAAAAGATAACTGACTTTATCTCACACTATCAGTCGCTTTATTCCCAAGTCAAAGTGGAGATCCCTGACCCACACCTTCAAAATATGTTCATAGAAAATTTGCAAAGAAAAATCCAAGACAAGTTGACCATGATGAAATTCTCATCCTTCATGCACTTGTGCACTGCTCTCCATGATTATCAAAATTCAATTTGTAGTCGAGATACAAAAACCACTTCTAGCAGAATCGAGATATCTAAGCACGCACATGAAAATAATTCCTAACCTTTTAGAAAACAAAATAAAGGGTTCCTTCAATTCAACCCCTCTTAAAAAAAAACTCCAAATGTCAATAACCAAGTAGGGTATGTGCAGGATCATGATGGGCCAAAAAGTGGCGATATCTAAGTGATATAATGGCCCATGTGGCTGACGACTTTTTTTTACCCAAAATTGATGAAACAAAAAGGGTTTTTAAAGGAGATTCTCAGGTTTCCACCAATATAAATTATGCTTTACTTTGAATTTAATAAATAATCATTATCCATTTTCTATTTGAATTACGACTAAAGTCCTAATTGATAGGCTGGTTGAAAAACATCTGTAGCTTTCAAATGGTATCACATTTTTTGAATCTGAAACATGCGTCACATTCTATGCTTTGCATACTATAGGATTAAAAAAAAAATGAATTTCATGAATTTTTGACCAAGTTAAGGGGGTTAGACATACGAGTTTTTTATATTTTTTAAAATTTGTAATAAAAAAATCATAATCAATTATTTACTTGGAAAAAAATTACAAAAAAATATGCATCACATCGGGACATGAGTCCCCTACTTATATCTAAAATATTATAAAAAATTATTATCATTTTATTGTTGTTAGGGTGGTCAGACAGACACCTACTTCTTATATTTTCCTTGAAATTTAAGTACTATTGCATTGAAATTTCAAATTTTCACCAAATAGATTTTTTTTTTTGAAAATAACCCTAGTATTTTAGAAACTACATTCAATTTTCTACATATTCTATTCTTACATATTTTTGAAATAATATAGATAAATTATTCAAATTTTTACGTCTAGTTGCCTAACTCTTATTTTTTGAATTTTATTGCCACTTAAGGGCCTATTTTTTCCATGATGATCCTACACATACCCAATAGTTGTTGTCAAAGCCATGGTGCCCTTTAGTTACAGAGATCAAAAAAGACAATTCACCCCCTTACATTATACCTTTCATAATACCATGTCCCAACTCCTAAACCAACAAATGATTACCTTACCTCCCATCAAAACACCCAACCCTAATAAGACTTTACCCTTGAGCTTTAAATCAAATGCTTATTGCCACTATCACCGAAAAAATGGACATGACACAGAACATTGCAAGTGTCTTAAACACCTTCTACAAGACCTCATTGATTTTGGTCATCTATCCATTGGAGGTGTCAGTGATCAAGGGAATAAGTTTGTTGCCCCTTTGAACCAAAACTTACAAATTTTCACCAATCCCATGCCAAAACATAAAGTTTCATTTGTTAAAGCTATCAAACATCCAAATAATTATGTGATGAATGTTGATACATATGATGAAAAAAATGACTACTCTAACTAATGCTATCAATGTCAATCCTAAATATGAAATCATAGGGGCAATAAATGTCATCACTCATAAGGGCTAAACTAAGATTCCTCTTGATATTACTTTCTCCTCTTAAGGATATACTTAAAAAAAATCTTGATGGTCCTCTCTACATAGCTGGTCGTATTTGTGACAAGCCCACTAATGGGATACTAATAGATCCCGCCTCTGGAGAGAATGTGATCACCGAGGAATTTCTACTTTTGCATGAACTCTATCAAGATGAATATGATCAACTGAAAGAATGGATCAAGACACACAATGGTTTTATGTGCCTTATGGTTGGATCAATCACCTTACCATTGCAAATAGGACCAAAAACATTAGATGTTACATTTTCCATCATCCCACGGTCAGACCAATTTCATGTGAAGCTAAGCCACCCATGACTTTTCTCCATGAAAGTTGTCCCTTCGGTTGTGCATAAATGCTTAAATTTTATCTTTGACAATGAGATATTCACTGTTCACCATAGTGGTTTTAACCCCTTGTCATCTAATGGAAACTTTTTTGTAGATGCCTTTTGGCCTGAGCCCATGGAACCTATAAAGCCAAGAGAAGACTTATTTATCTTGCCTTATCAAAATTTCAAGGCAAAGAAGATAGCATAACTATCTCTTTGAAACAATTCCCCATCCACCTCTAAACCTCCCATCCTTCAAAAAGCCATGCTTGAACCTAAACAAGACCAAAACAACCAACACCAACCTAAAATAGAAACTTCACCTACCTCTTACAAGCGACCAATAAATAATGAAACCAACCCTACCACACCTCCCAGAATAAAACAAGTTTACAAAGTCAAAGAGAAAGCAGTTGAACAAACTCTCGTGGTTCCTTCCATTCCTACCCTTAGGGAAGAAAAGAAACCTATGGTTGATCAATCCGCTCCTATGCAACTTGAAAATAAAACTAAAAGAAACAAATGTGATAAGGAGCATAAACATAGATGTCATGCGCTTTCTCGCAAGTTACATGATGAAATAAACAAAGAAAATCAAGATCCAAACTTGACTTGAGCAATGCATCATGAATCTCCTCCCCAGCTAAAGCAAGAAAATTCAATGAAACCTCCACAACAAGAAATGAACTCTTCTATGGACATTAGATCCTTCGACCTCCTATTGTGATCAACTTAGATGATGATGATGAGGTTGCCAAAATCGACAAAGAGGTGCATAAGGAATTGAACACATTGTTTTCCTCTTCCATGAGCTTAAATGACAAATCTTCTATAAAGAGTGTTGAACTTGGTGCTTCTCCTAGATCCACACTTTCTCTTGTCCCTCTGGCTAGTTTCCCAACTTCGATATACATAGACTATGATTGAGAGGCAGATGACTTGCTCATAGGTTGAATCAAATTTACCTTACTAGTATTTTGCATTTTTCTTTTGTGTGATTGCATGTGAGTGATGTGATCTCCCGTGACATTTCATTTGATGTTCCTCTCTCTTTTGTGCATTATTCTATATGTACCTACATTCTTCTCTATGTCATGCACCTCTTTCGCTCTTTATCTTTTTCTTTTGTTTTTCTTTTGAGAATGATGCAAGGCATTGAGACATTCATGTCTCCTTCATGTTCACCCAAAAGGCTTTATTTTTCCTTTTCATTTCATTCCTTTTCTTATGTTTTCCTTTTCGGGATGATGTAAAGCATCGAAATATTCATGTCTCCTTCATGTTGGCCCAAAAGGTTTTTCCTTTGTTTTCACTCTCTTTGTGTCATTCTTCCAGTTCCATGTGTATTTGGGGGATGATGACAGTTCCGAGCTCTATAAAAACATTTCAACAAAGAACATACTGACCCCAAATCCATAGATCCCTTATGTGTTTGGTGTTTTCATATTGGGGGTAACCCCCCTCTTTTCTTTTTCTCTCACATGACGTAGCTTTACTTGGAAACATATGACTTGGCATAGGACTTTCCAAGTTATCTCTCATGTCTTCTTGTTTACATTTTTCATTTTCTACTTTAAAGTAATTGCTCACAATATGGTGTTTAGCGATTTCTTTAAAGTGGGGGATACATTGGTATTATTCTTTTTGGATTTTTTCTTTTTCATGGTTCTTAGTGCAACCTTCTTACTTCATACAATGTGTTTGTTTCTTTATGGATGACATTCGGTGTGATTTCCTTCATGAGCATGATCTCTCTTAACATATTACATTCCTCTTAGTTGCTTGATGTGACACACTGCATCCCCTAAGTTGTGAATTTTCCATTCTTTGATTGGTCCTCTCTTGGAGACATTATACACAATGTTCCCTAAGTGAAAGACCTCACATGAACTAAGCAAGACTCCTTTGAAAATTTTCTATTTTTACATTTTGCATTTATTATATGGCCACCTTGTATAACACATCTTGCATTCCTATGGAGCCATCTTGTTTGCTCATGAGCTCCAAGCATACAAATTTTTTCTTGTCTCATAAAGCTCGAAAATCATTTTTGTGTGGTGCCTTATTAAAGTTATTAGGAGGTATGACTTTGGTATGGTTAAGTGGGAAGCCCAATATAAGCCATGAATTTCCCCATAGCCACTTGCATGTGTGTGTGAGTACATACCAGCCATGAGTGTATGTTTCTCACCTTTTAGGACTTCTCACTTGACAAACAACCTAGAGTTTCGTCGCCTTAGAGTGAGTATGCATTTTTCGCACAAACAAACTAGATCTGATCCACATCGTGATGAAAAAATGATTGAATCTTGATCTGACTCTCTTTTATTCCTTTTCTCTTTTCCATATTTGGAAGTGTATGATTGGCCTTGTTGTTGTTCTTTGTATCATTTTCATGTGTGTTCCTTTGTGCTTATGTTGGCTTGCCATGGGATCTTGATATTGGGGGCTTGATCATCCCTCCTGATCATTGTCATCTCATCTTGCTTGAATTAGTACATTGGAACCCCTCTTGATTTTATTTTTTCAACTTTAGTGTGAGTTTGAAGCAAGTTCCTCCTCTCACTAAAGTGGGGGCTAAATGAAGTGTCAAAAAATAAGTCCTCGAACATTTTCACACTCATTTGGGCCCTCCTTGTGGATTTTGACTTAATGTTTCCTTGATTTAGTGTTGTAATATGGATGACACATTCACATAAGGTCTTGGGCCCTTGTTAACTAATGTATTTCAATGGCACCTTGCTAAAGTGTTGTGAAGTGTTGTAACACACTTTCACACTTTTCTAGGGTTTTTATCAATAAACTAAGCATAATAAACATAATTAACATTAATCTTTCCTTATTTGGAGTGTTGCAAAGTGTTGTAACATACTTCCACACTCCTATAGGCTTGTCATTAATGATTAGGATTTCTTATGCTCTACCTGACCCAATTTTGCATCCACAAGCCTCATTTATTGCATTCTTTCAATGATAATCCTGACACCAATCATTGACCAATCATAATTTAGTTGTGCATGGCTTGTGTGGCCCAAATTTAGTGTATGGGACTCATTCACCACCTTGGGAAAATGAGTCCCACCTAGGTCCTTTTGGCCTTGATGCAGGTTTCACACATTTCTAGACACTTTTCATTGTTGGTCTCATACATTATGTGTGATGGGACTCATTCACCACCTTGGGTGAATGAGTCTCGTGTGACCAAAATTTAAATTTAAATCAAATTTTTGATGATATTTTATTCTCCTAGATCTGATGATGGCTTGTAGTGTTGTAATTTTGGGAATTCTTGCATAATTTAGTATAAATACAAGGTTCTTTCACTTATTTTCAACTAAGAATTTTGTGAGAGCATCCTTATATAAAATTGAGTTCACAAGAGCATTTGAGCAAGAGAATTCAAGACATTTAAGGGAAAGTTATCAAGCATTTATGAGAATTCAAGAGCATCAATCATCATGTCAAATATTGCATTCTTCATGTTTGTTATTGTGCTAACAATTGTGATGTCGAGTTCATGATTCAAGAAAGCATTACATTCAAGATCTATCAACATCAAGTAAGAATCAAAGACCACATCTATTGCAACCATTTCAAGTATAATTATACCTCCTTATTGCTAGGGTTTGGTGAGTTACAACATTATCTTTTTTTCATTCATCATTCTCCCTTTACATTTACTTTCATTTCAAGGTTTGATTACCAACAAGGGGTTTAACCAAGGCAAACCCCTATTCTCTAACCCCACAACATTTTTCCCTCTTCTTGTGTGTGATTTGTAGGCCTAGGTTGTAGATTTTCCAAGAAGCCAAGTTGGAGAAAATTTGGCAAGCCTCTAAAGTTGTCAGAGTTGTCATTCAACCTTGGAGAAGCTTGGAGAAGACCTATAGGTGGCATTTTGCATATTTGAATCTGGAAACTAGTCGAAAAGTGAAAAGAAGACTGAGAGACACAAAATCTAGTTTAAAACTTCCAAAAAAGTAGAAGTGGACTGATTCGCCACTATTGGAGAATGAGTCCAATTGTGTAGGACTAATCAACATTTCTACAGATTTGGATACCCTTTTGGTTGAAGCCTATTTCTACACATTTTCCTAGAAACTAGATCGATTTGTCCAACTTGGTGAATGAGTCCCAATCAACTTCAGTAGCATATTTTTTAGTGATCCAGACCTCCATTCTGCCTTCTTCAATCTTCCAGGTGCACACTTTAAGTCTCATAGTCTTTTACTGCATTTTGTTCATCTTTTTAGGTGACTTTTCATATCACATTGTGTTTTGCAACTCATTGTCTATTCCAAGTTTACACTTGGTGGTGAGCCCCTCATTTGACATCATTGAATTCCCTATAATAGTCCCTTTGCCAGATTTCAATTTCCTTTGCATTGAAATCTCAAGGGATTGTTCTGGAGTGAAGAGTAAATAAATTGACCTCTCTCCTTTTAGGTCCAAAACCCTAGAAGTGAAAGAGAGAATCAACACCCAATTTTCTTCTTTTCATTTTTGTGAAACTGCATTAAGAACATCATAATTCTGAATTGGAGTATATTTACATCCTAGATTTATCTTGCACTAATATTGCATTAGGTCTTGCATTAGTTAATTTTCATTCTAGAGTTTCAATTTTTGCATTAGTGAAAAGCTCATTTAGCTTGCATGATTGCACTTAATTTCATTGAAAATTAGAAAAAAAATTGCATTTTCAAAAAAATCACTACCTGGACTCATTCACCACCTTGGGTGAATTAGTCCCCTTGCATATTTTTTATTGCATTTTCCAGAGGCATTTATAGTTTGTTTTACTGAGTTTTTGTTTGTTGTTTTTGCATTTCATTTTTACTTTCCAGAATTTTAGTTATAGGAATTGTTGGCAACACAAGGGCAGGAAACTGAGAGGGGACGGTGAATCAGTTGTCACAAAATTTCAGGGTAAGTGCACCAATCTATGACACAATTTTGGCTCTTAAGACACCAGTTTTTTCTGAAATCAACAAAATCTGATTTGCACGAGAAAATGAAGATAGTTACATGCTCAAAATTTCAAGATGCAGCAAGAACAAAAGTTGAAGTTCTTTGAGTCTAGTTTCTAAGATGCTATTTTTTTTTTAAATTAATGAAGATTAAGGGTCTCAAAAAGGGGGGGCCCAAAACAGGTCCTATTTTTATAAAAAAAAAAATAGTATAGCACCTAAGGGCTCCCCCCTTTTTGATTATTCTTTTCTTTTTTAATTTCAAAAATCCCAATGGTGAGAAATTAGCGAACACCATGAAGTTTATCCTTGTTCTTTCAGATAATTTTTTTAATGAATATATAATATTTTATGAATTTTCAAAGTCGACACATCCTAAAAAGCTAAAATTTGAGCGTGCTCCCCCCTAATTTTTTTGAAAAATAATCCAAAATTGATTTTATTTTCATCATGTGTAGAATGGAGTCTAGTTTCAAAAAATGTAATTTGTTTCACGGTTTTGATGAATGAGTAAAAACATATCCTAAAACTACCACATGTCAGTTTTTGACAAAAAATGGAGGCATTTACAATAGGAGTCATGGATCAAAACCTTAACTAAATCAAAATGAGCAAAGAATTATATATTTAGATAGCTAAGAGATAGGTTAATGCTATCAGAATTTTTTTTATAGACTTGCATTGAAAGACGTGCAAATGAGATGGGAGCACACACGAAAATATGAGGAAATTTGGCAAATTCTATCAATTAACACATCCAAAGTAGGTCATTTCTCGAGCGCCAGATTTGGTGCTCACCAAATGGCACATCACATTTGGTGAGCACCAAATTTGGTGTGTGCCAAATGTGATGTGTCATTTGGCGAGCGCCAAATTTGGCGCTTGCCAAATGACCTACTTTGAACAAAACCTAAATTTCTCCTCTCTTTGGTCAACAACTTTGATAATGCTTAGAGTGCACAGTTTATGATTGTAGATGGATAGTTGAGGTTTTATGTTTCATACGCTCTCTAACTCATTACCCTAATTTGATAACTCTTTATCCCTGTAAAGTATCTCTCTCTCATGTCTCACTCCCTCCCACGTGACCTATACTTCTCTCTCTCAGTCCAATCCCCTCTATCAGGTCTCTTTCCCTCCCACCTACGTACCTAAATAAATATATCTCAATCCAACTCCCTTTCTCACTCTCCCTCTATCTCTCCCCCTTTGGTATTTTTGTCTCTCTCACTCCATCTCCCTATCTTAGGTCATTATCTTTCTCTCTATCTCTCAAGTATCTCCATCCTACCCCCTCTCCCTCTCTTAGGTCTCTCACTCAATCCCTCTATCTATCTCCCATTACCTCTCTCTCACTCACTCTATCTCTCCCCCTCTCTCTCTCACACTCTCTCTTAGGTATCTCCATTCCCCCCCTCTATCTCTCTCCCACTCTCTCTCCCTCTCACTCTCTCTCAAGTCTCTCCCTCCCTCTATCTCTCTCCCACATCCTATCTCTCTCACTCCCTCTATCTCTCTCCTTCTCTCTCATGTATCTCCCTCCCACCCCCTCCCGCTCTCTTAGGTATCTCCCCCACTCCCTCTCTCTCTATCTCTCTATCTCACTCCCTCCATCTCTCTCCCATCCCTCTATCCTGAGTACTCCCTCTCCCTCCCACCCCCTCTCTATCTCTCAAGTCTCTCTCTCTCTCTCACTCCTTGTATCTTTCCCATCCCTCTATCTCCCACTCCCTCTATCTCCTAATTTCTTAGGTCTCTCCCTCCCATCCCCTATCTCCCACTTTGTCTCCCTCTCCTTCTCTCTCAGGTGTCTCCCTCCCACCCTCTCTCCCTCTCTTAGGTTTCTCCCTCCCACCCCTCTCCTCCTCTATCTCTCCCTCTATCCCTCTCTCTCTCCCTCTATCTCTCCTCTCTCTCAATGTATCTTCCTCCCACCCCCTCCCTCTCTCTCCCTCTCTCTCTCTATCTCTATATCTCACTCCCTCCATCTCTCTCCCATCCCTCTATCCTGAGTACTCCCTCTCCCTCCCACCCCCTCTCTATCTCTCAAGTCTCTCTCTCTCTCACTCCTTGTATCTTTCCCATCCCTCTATCTCCTAATTTCTTAGGTCTCTCCCTCCCATCCCCTGTCTCCCACTTTGTCTCCCTCTCCTTCTCTCAGGTATCTCCCTCCCACCCTCTCTCCCTCTCTTAGGTTTCTCCCTCCCACCCCCTCTCCCTCCCTCTCTCTCTCTCACAAATCTCTCCCTCCTACCTCTCTATCTCTATCTCTCTCTATGTCTCTCCCTCTCTCTCTCACTCCCTCTATCTCTCTCCCTCTCTGTCTCTCTCCCTTCCACCCTCTCTCCCTCTCTCTATCTCAAGTATCTTTGTCCTACCACCTCTCCCTCTCCCTCTTTGTCAAGTCTCCCCCTCCTACCCCCTCTCCCTCTCATATTCACTCCCTCTATCTCTCTTCCACTCCCTCCCTCTCTCACTCCCTCTATCTCTCTCCCTCTCCCTATCCCTCTCTCTCAAGAATCTCCTTCCTACCACCTCTCCCTCTCTCTCTCAAGTAGAGGGTTTAGGGTTTAGGGTTTAGGGATTATTATTTGTGGTTTAAGGGTAGATGGTATAGGGTTGAGAGAGAGGGGGGGTTGAGAGTAGAGGGTAAAGGGTTAAGGGTAGACGGTAGAGGGTTTAGGGGTTTAGGGTTTAGGGTTTAAGGGTAGAGGGTTTAAGGGTTTAGGGTAGATGGTAGAGTGCTTAAGGGTTAAGGGTTAAGGGTATAGGGTACAAGTTTTAGGGTTTACAATTTAAGGGTTGAGGGTTGAGGGTTGAGGGTTGAGGATTGAGGGTTGAGGGTTGAGGGTTGAGGGTTGAGGGTTGAGGGTTGAGGGTTTAAGGGTTGAAGGATTAAGGGTTGAGGGATTAGCGTAGAGAGTTTAGTTGGGTTTAAAATGGTTTAAGGGTTGAGGGTAGAGGGTATTGGGTTTAAGGGTAGAGGGTAGATAGTTTAAGGGTTTAGGGTTTAAGGGTTTAGGGTTTAACTTGGTTGAGGGTTGAGGGTTGAGGGTTGAGGGTTGAGGGTTGAGGGTTGAGGGTTGAGGGTTTAAGGGTTGAGGGATTAAGGGTTTAGATTTTAGGCTTTACGGTTTAAGGGTAGAGGCTATAGGGTTAAGGTTATAGGGTAGAGGGTTAAGGGTAGAGGGTAGAGGGTTTAGGGTTTAAGGCTTTAAGGGTTTAGGGTTCAGGATTAATGGTTTAAGGGTAGAGGGTAGAGGGTTAAGGGTTTAGGGTTTAAGTGTTTAAGGGTTTAGGGTTTAAGGGTTGAGGGATTTCTCTCTCTCTCTCTATGTATCTCCCCCTCTCTCTCTCCCACTCCCTCTCTCTCTCACACTCCCTTTATCTCTCTCCCACTTTGTCTCTCTCTCTTTGATCTCTCCTTACCACCCCCTCTACCTCTCTCACTCTCTCAAGTATCTTCGTCCTACCCCCTCTCCCTCTCTCTCTTTGTCAAGTCTCCCCCTCCTACCACCTCTCTCTCTCATAGTCACTCCCTCTATCTCTCTTCCACTCCCTCCCTCTCTCAATCCCTCTATCTCTCTCCCTCTCCCTCTCCCTCTCCCTCTCTCTCAAGTAGATCTCCCTCTCTCTCTCTCATGCCCTTTATCTCTCTCTCACTCTCTCTCCCTCTCCCTCTCTCTCTCTCGTCCCTCTCTCTCTCAAGTCCCTCTCTCGCACGCCCTCTATCTCATTTCCACCCTCTATCTCTCCCACCCTCTCTCTCCCTCTCCATCTCTCTCTCAAGACCCTCTCTCTCATCCCTCTATCTCCCACTCCCTCTCTCAATTCTCTATCCCTCTCTCTCTCTCCCCCTCTCTCAAGTAGGAGGGAGAAACTTGAGAGAGAGAAAGAGGGTTGAGGGCTTAGGGTTGAGTGTTTGAGGGTGAAGAGTATTGGGTTGAGGGTAGAGGGTAAAGGGTAGAGGGTTTAAGGGTTTAGGGTTTGAGGGTTGAGGTTTGAGGTTTTAGGGTTGAGTGTTTAAGGGTTGAGGGATTACAGTATAGAGGGAGGAATGGATGGAGGGAGAGATGGAGGGAGAAGTGGGATAGAGAGAAGGAGATAAGAGGAGGGAGTGACAAAGATAGATGAGGGTTGATGATCCAATGTTTAGGTTAGAGGTTTGATAATTGAGGGCATTAGGTTAAGAGTAGATAGTTTAAGGGGTTACGGTTTAAGGGTTTAGGGTATAGGATTTACAATTTAAGGGTAGACGGTTTAACCTAGTTAAGGGTAGAGGGTTGAGGGTTGATGGTTTTAGGGTTTAAGGGTTGAGGGTAGAGGGTTTAGGGTTTAAGGATTAAGGGTTGAGGGTAGAGGATTAAGGGTAGAGGCTAGAGGGTTTAGGGGTTTAGGGTTTAGGGTTTAGGTTTTAAAGGTTAATGGTATAGGGTTTATAGTTTAAGGGTCTCACTCCCTCTCTCAGGTCTTCCCCCCCACCATAAATGAATAAATATCTCCCTCTCAAGTCTCTCTCTCTCAGGTCTAACTTCCTCCCATGCTACCTAGACTAATCTGTGTCACTCTAATGCCCTCTCATAGTCCCTCTTTGTCAGGTCTCACTTACCTCCCACCCTACCTAGAAAAATATATTTCACTCCAACCCCCTATCCCACACTCCCTCCCTCTCTCTCTCTCTCTCTCCCTTTGGTCTTTTTGTATCTCTCAGGTCTCATCCCTCCCAACCCCTCTCCCATTGTCAGGTATTTTCCACCACCATAACTGGATAGTACTCTATCCCTCTCAAGTCTCGGTCGCTAGCACACTACCTAGACTAATCTCTCTCACTCATATCACCTCTCTCTATCTCAAGTGTCACTCCCTTTGTCTCTATGGAAGGTTAATATTCCAAAACAACACATTTGGAACTCTCCAAATTTGGTGAGTGCCAAATGTATTTTACGTTGAAATGGTAAAATAGGGGTTGACCGTAATTCAGGCCCACATGCTTCTGCATTTTTCTGGTTCAGTGCTTTATCTGATTCAAAAACACATTTTTTATGTAGTTGACTTCATGTTGTACCAATCTATGCTTGATCCATCACCTTTTTACCACCAATCTACATGGTAGACAATGTAGAAGAAGACATTTTGAAGTTTCTACATCATTTTACATTATCTCAGGTAATATATTCATCTTGGTAACATTGAAATGTTTATATTTAGTATATTTATTTGTTTTTGACAATATAAAATAAATTTATTTAATGATTTTATTAATCATAAAAATTGGACATAGAATTCAACATTGAATTAGATGGGATTTGCATAAAAAAAATTAATTTTTATGATTTTGAAGAACAAAAAAATGAAAAACATTACATTTACTTAACACAAATTTACTAATTTGGAAAACCTAATAGCTTTCATCAATGTTAATGCAAGTTTCCATTAATTTTTTTGTTCCATAAAAAATTAACTTCATCACATGTGTTTAGATAAATTTATGTGATTTGACATAGTTGTTAATGCAAGTTTCCCTTCATTCAAACCATTTACCTTTCTAATAAATTAAAAAAAGGAAAATTTTGTGCAATTGAGAATGCTTATTTTCTTTCTAAGTTATCTCATTGCCAAAGAAATAGTGAATAATTATAAGATATAGTATCACAAACCCTTCTTTGAATTCATATTCTTCATGGCTTTGTTGACAACAACAATGTGGTTTTGAGAACAATAAACACAAGATTCTCTAGTTTTCAATTAGGTGGCAACAACTTATACCCTAGGTTTGTGACGCAGAGCAGGGAGACAAAAGCTTCAAAAATCACAATTAGATCAGTTTCAAACAATATTCAATCTCAAAAACCTCAATTCAATGCTCAACTGACCAATTCACATTCACTTCCTTGTAGCATTCACAACAGAGAAAAAATTTCACATCTTGTCAAAGACAACTCAAACCCACAAACCCTTTACCTTTTCAGAGACCCATTAAGGCCTTCCAAAACATATGTCAAAAACATAGTAGGTCACTTTTAGTCACTGGAACCCTCTCTAATGCATCTAAACACTAAACCCTTTCTTTAGGCCTTTCTATTCTTGAAACAAGGAGGGTTTATTCAAAATCAACGTTCCAGGCCTCTAGAGCAGGAGCACCTTGTAAGCTCAATTTTGTCAAAAAGGTCACCTTTAGTGAGCATGGTCAAAGGCTAGGATTTTAGTTAATTTTGAGTATTTTTTGTTCAATAAGGTCAATTAGACCATTTTATAATGTATTTTGAGCTAAGGGAGTTCAGTTGTGTCATAGCTTGCAATTTGGCAAAATGTGGTCAGAAAAGTTATAAAAGATGCAAAAGTTGTGGAGTTAGGTGCATGCAAGGTTAGGTAAGTAAAATGTCAATTATAGGATTTTTTTTATGTTTTTATGAGTCCATAAATTTGAGGATAACCTTGAGGAATATGTGAGAGTATGGAAAAAATTAAGAAGATCAAGAAGTGTTCCCTGTTTTAGTGTAAAATTCTAAGTTTTGACTGGTAAATCTATGTTTTAGACCGCTATATGGCCTCATACAAGTGGTTAATGGTCTAAACGTTATGGGAAACATTAAAGGCATGTATTAAATTTCATTTTTAGTTTTTTTGATTTAATTTCATGGAGTTTTGTGAGTTTTATGATCATTTTTTGTGCTAACGGGTATGAAACCCTATTTTGGGGTTTTGAACACTAAAGAATGTATGTATGAAATTTTCCATCAGTGGATACCTCTAGAACTTAGTGAAATGAAGGTCAAAGGGTTGTTTTCCATGTTCAATAAGGATTCAAGAGTTGAAGAGTTGATGGAAGTGTTTTGTGAGTTGTTGTCCTAGTTGATTTCTTGTGTCTTGACCAAAAATCGAGGTTTCAAGTAAAGGTTTGAGGAAATAACAATGCTAAAGGTTGGGATTAAGGTTTTAGAGCATGTGCAATATTTTTTTAAAGTGTTCCAAGTATTGGTTGGGTGTGGAGTGTTGAGGAAGTCCAGGTTTCAATAAACCCCTAGGGGAAACCTAGTTTGAAATAGCCTAGAGTGAGGGTTTGAAGGTTGGTACCCTATTGAACATTCTAGTCCCTAAAATAGGTGTAATCTAAGGTTTGACAACCAAAAAAAATATTTTACATAGATATCAAGATATTTGAAGGTGTTTAAATGACTGTCGCTTTGTAAGAGTGGCCTTATTGGCCTAGTTGCTTGAGTGGAAGAGGGCTAGTTTAAGGTATTTTCTCCAAAAGATTTTATAGTGGTTTTTAGATATGTTTTAGGTCATGGAAAAGGGTATTTGAAAATTTTGTTACAGACTTCATAAGTTACCCAGTTCATTAGATATGAGTGAATTTTCTATGAGGAAGGATTACTAGTTTGTAAGTGGTTATGGAGTGAGTAATACAAAATGGTGTTTCTTGGTAATTTAATTGATCAAGTTGTGTTTGGTTTGTTATTTAAATTTTTTTAGATGCCTTAATAGGATCATGCAAAGCCCTTATACCTTAGTATGGATTGGAGTCCTTAGAAGCCTATTTCCTTTGATGAAACTTTGAAAGAGTGTGTGTAAGTCTATTGAGAGCCTTCCTCTAAATCTTTGAACAAGTTCATTGTGGATCTATACATGTATTGCATCAACCTCTAGCCACTTTTCCAGCTCTTAAAACACACTCAAAATCCCTACTCTAATATCTAACCCTACAGACATCTAACTCCATCATATGAAAATGTTGTCTAGCATAGACATGTTTGATAGTTCCAAACAGCTCGTTGCCTTCTTTCATAAAATGCTTTGGTGTGATTCATATTTAATGAAATGTAGTCAACGATATCAATATTTTCATAAAATGCATTACTTACTTTTGTTCTATGTGTGTTTGTGAACATGTAGCATTCAACATCATGTCGAGGAAACAACTAAAGCCTCTAACACAAGAAGAACGTGCAGTTAAAAATGCAAGGAGAAGAGAATAAAAAAATTAGCTCGTGAAGCAAAGGAATTGCAGCCCATATAGCCAAAAACTCCCGTGCAATCTAAGAGAGATGTCAAACTGTAAAAACAAAGGACACGAATGAAGAAATTTTGTGGAAGGACAGGAATGGATACCGAAGTTGGGGGCACATCATCAACCATAGGTGAAGCTCAATGCACATCTCTAGTTGAAGACACATCGACAACAACATGTAGTTTTCCAAGTACATCGAAAATCACATCTCCAATTGAAGACACACCATCAACAACATTGTGTTTTGAAAGTACATCAGCAAACACATCTCTATTTGAAGGCACTCCACAAACAACATCTCAATTTGGAGGTACAACATTGTTTACATGTCAATCTCAAGGTATGTCAGCAATTGTACCTCTGATTGAAGGTACGTGATCCATCCCCAATGTTGTTGACCTTCCTAATGTTGACACAAATTTACATTTGAGTACTACTAGAGTTTTGCATGGAAAACCTAAATTTTTTATTGATATTGATTCCAATGTTTTGAAATGGATGCCTAATAAGATTCCAAAACGTACATGTCAAAGATATACATAGAGGATATGGAGTTTATTTTTTGTGAAGCTAAGTGAGGGTGGAAGATGCCAGCTATTTGTTGAAATGATGAGGCAACTCAAATTTAGGCCCACCATGAAGCCTCTTGGGCTAAGATTTTTGAATTACACAAGTGAAAATTCCATTGTAAAGAACTTGGTGAGTGCATATGAGAGCGTGAGTTCTAGTTGTGCCACACAACATGTGATAACAACAACATTGTTAAGCAGTCAAACAAGGAAGAGGGTGAACCTTACAAAGGCAAGTAATTCTTTGAAAATAAGTATATCATCTCTAATGAGAACCAAAAGAAGGTGTGAAAGAGTGGAGGATCCAAATAGCAATGAGTTATGGGAATTCTCGAGTAGAGTGCCATGAAAAGATACAAGAATTTCTCAAGGCTTGAGATCTTTAATAGTGAATTATTGGAAGGAAAACACAAGGACCTATCCTAATCAAAGAGATGTTGTAAGAAGGATAATTGGTAGTAAAATTCATGAGCCACATCCAATGCATTATTTGGATACCACTCAAACCCAATTTTTTTCTCATTTTGTACAGAAGTTTCCTAAAATTAAAATATGTCAAAGGTCTTTTGAAATGCTAAAGCCTTTTTATGTCAAAATAAATGACACATGCACTACTTGTTGTTGTAGGGTTCATATTGAGTTTTATAACCATTATGATGTTTATCGACGTATATGTGTAGATATGCATACTGACAATGTTTTGCAGGAATGTAACATAATGCCTCCACCTAAATCGTCAAGGAAATTTTTATCTTCCATTTTATGTGAAAGAGAGGATGGTCAAATTTTTCACAAGAATTCATGTTTGGATGGCACATGTGATCATTGTGGTTGCATGCAACATTTTCCAATTTTCCAACACATGGCTAGTACACACACAATTGGAGACAAAATTATGGAATTTGGCAAATATAAGATAGTGGCATACAATCTAAAAGATGGGAAAGAAGCAAAGAAGTGTGAATTGGTAAACGATAAGATTCCAATGTATCAATTTATGGAAATTTTTCGTGATCAAGTGGTCTATGAGTATGCAAGGCATACACACAGAGCACAATGGTTGGACTCATAGTTCAAGTTATGCAAGGACACATTTCCACTTCGTCATATCGTTTCAGTTGTCGACTTCACTGAGAACTACACACTACAGCCACAAAATGAGGTGCAATCACAGTACTACGACTCCACGCAGGTTTCTATATTTCAGAATATAGCATTCATTCATGCAAATGATAGTACATAGGAAAATAGGAAAGTATTGAGGGAGTATCACTTTTACATCAATTATGATCACACATGTTCTATAGAGTTTGTGCAAGGTTGCTTTCAAATGTTCTATGTTGATCTAGCTAGCAGGGGCATATCAGTTAGTCAACATATAATATGGTCAGATAATTGTACATCACAATTCAAGAACGGAAGAATGTTTTACTAGTTGAGAAGGATGTATAGGATCATTAGTTTTCAGTGTATGTGGAACTTCTCAAATGTCATGCATGGAAAGGGGGAGCATGATGGAGCAGGTGCATGTATCAAAAGATCCCTAGCACAAGAAGAGTTAAAGTACACAGATAATGTAAAGTTGATACATGCAAGATCAATTGTCTAGTGGTGCAATGGTGCAATGGTTCCAGGTAGTGAAGGTAATTCTTTAGTTCATATATTTTTTCATTTAGTAGATGATAGTAACATTGAAAAATATGAGGATTGTTTTATACTAATAGGATCGAGTGAGCTACACTCTTTTAGAAGCTCCAATGAAGGTACATGGACTATCCATACATGAAAGATGGTGTGCTTTTGTTCTACATGTACACTTCAAGCATGGAATGATTGTGAGTCAACAGAGTGGGTTGACGAATGGTTTGTAATAAATCTAACCCCACTTGAAACTTATCAGCTCTTGACGGCTCTATAAACCATGGAGATTCAATCATCCATTGACTTTGATCATGTATCAGACCTACTAGAACCAGGTAATATATCTTACTTATAGGTTTTATTATGATGCTTAGTAAATACATCTAACAAGATGAGAATATCAATGCAGGGCATTTTTATGTGGTGATTATAGATGAATACAATGAAGAGGGTACAAATTACTATCTGTTTCATTGTATCGAGGCCAAAAAAAAATTGGAGGCCCCGATTATAGATGGAGAAAATATAGAATATCCTACAGGTTCGGTGGTTGTTACTGGAACATGGCTTTGAAGGTACCTAGTTAAGAATGTTGCAGTTTATTTTTTTGAGTACTTCAACACGCATCAAAATATTCTTCACTAATCTAACCTTTTCGTCGCCACCAACGTTCATTTGATCAAATATGAGGGCAGATCTGCAGACAAGAACTTGTGGAAAGTGCATGAGTTTGACCACGAGGAAATACTTGACACAATAAAAGTTAGAGCAGACCCAGATGGTTCCCTGGATTGATTGGTAAGTATGAAAATTGAATTTTTAAAGTCATGTTATTGACGATTTCTTTCTTTCAAGCATTTAAGTTTGATTGTATAAGGGTTTGCAAAATTGCATTAATGTAGATATGCAAAATGATGGTTATATGATTTTCTCTCTATTGAGCACCTTTAAGTTGGTATTTTGATTAATAAAAGGGATTTTAACACATTAAAAACACAATTTCATCCAACTCATACCAAAAATTTTCCCTAACAACTATTTTTCATCAAATCTTCACTATTTTAACCTAGTTTCTTTGTACGTGTCCAAACACCAAAACTAGGGCATAACTATCAACCCTCTTAACAAAAATACAAACCATTTAGGGTTTCAAATACCCATTACGCTCATTCCAAACATATCTCAAATGGGCATATCACTCTTTTGGACCAACACCTTGCAATCAAGCTTTTTCACCATTTTAGACCCCGAAATAGGTCACTTTTCCAAAGGACCTATCCCTTCAAATTTACTTTTCACCCAATTTTTTATTGGGAAGCACTCAACAGCCAAAAAAACCCCAAATTCCATAATTTATTTGTAGAGACACATTTCCCAAACCACCCTACCATGATACCCTCATTTCTTGCCCTTTACATGGGGGTTTATTGAAAAACAATCTTCCAGGGCTTTCCTAACCAAACCAATACCTCCAACACTTCATAAAAGACCTAAAAAAACTAAAAAGGATAGAATATATTTGATTCCCCCAATTTTCCTATCATTTCCCCACTCAAATCACTCAATTTCACCCAAATTAGGTCACTTTTTCAAAGGGACTCTACTTTAAGATTTCCCTTTTACTCAAAATTAAATTGGGAAGCCTTATACATGTATTAAAACCAAAAAATCCAACATTTACCCTCAAAAAATCATTCACCCAAGCACCGAATCACAAAACCCTCCTTTTAAGCCAAATAACGTAGGGCTTATTAAAAATCACACATCCAACCCTCACCAAAAATTTCCAATACCTCAAAATGGTCTAATTACCTCTTCCCAAACTTAATTCATCAAGAAATAACACTTCACAACCTTTTTACACACTTAACTATCTCAAAACCTCACTATTTCACTTTGAAAACATAAATTTTCATTCTAGGGCTTCATGCCCAATAGAACACTCAACCTCCCCTACACAAATTCCACATTCCCACACTAGTTTATTGATGTTGTAGACCAATTCCTCAAGTTACAGTGGCCACAATGAGAGGAATGGGTCAGTTTACCATATTAAATGACTTTCAAACCTTATTTGACAACATCTTGACTCATTCATCCTAACTAGACTCAACTCAGAAAATGGAGGAAAATGTGCAGATTAGTGTTTGATGTCATATGCATTTACGACTATCATTGATCCTTTTGTGATTGTGACTATAGGTAATACTAAAGTTTTTCAAAGTTTAATAAAAGAACAACATCGGTTGGTGGTGCAAGTGTTCTGTGGAATGAGAAACATCAATTGCTAGTGCATTTTCTAGTTGTCAATCTTCTCTTTCTTTTCCATTTTGTAGATTTATCGAATTCTTATATGCTACATGTTTTATGTTAATTATTTCAATGATATATTTGAAATCTATATGTAGGATCATCGAGAGATGAGAAAGTAGCGAAGGGCTACAGATCAATTGTAGGACCTTCAATTGACCTCCTTATCTAGCATGCATGAAGGTGATAGTAGGTCTCATCAGGTGTATGACTAACATTATTTAGTTATTTCTCTTTTAATTATTTTTATGTGAGTCCATGTCTAAGATTGATAGTTTTTTGCAAGTTTTTTGTGGACCAAATTCCTATGAGATTACACAACCACAGAGAAGCTACTACCCATGTGTTTCATAGGGAGCAGGCGATGTACATTTTTTGAAGTATTTTGGAATGCAAATAACTGGGCCAGCTGAGGTGGATTGGAGAAAAGAAACTGGGCAACAACTCCTTTTTTTTCTTCTTGTACAATATATTTCATGATCTAGGCTGCAAATGGGAGGATTATTTCCCTACATGTATTGCTACAAGTATTGACAAATGGGAAGATTTTCAAGATGTTCTTCCATCACTATTGTAATATTTGTCATTGACTTAGTGTATTTTTTGATATACAAAAATTATGAGAAATTAATACATGCAAATGTGTATATTCCTTAAAATATATGTCTCAATTAAATGTGTATATTATATTTAAAATTAGTCGTAATGATTCATTGTTTACATTTAAATTTTTCTTCAAGGAAAAGCATGTGGATTTATGCGTAATAATGAAATAATGTCTAATATAATTGTAGAAAGGCATATTTTTTTGCCCCTACCTTGTCAATACTACCGAATTGGCAAGCTAGTGAGCTTACTAGCTTGCCAATTTCGTAGGGTTGACAAGGTAGGGGCAGCGTATGCCTCAAATAAATTTATGCAACCTAGGTCATCTCTAATATACCTCAATTCCACCTAAGACTCCTTTGGAGCAACTTGCTAAAAACTTGAAAACAATGTTGTTGAAGACCTCAATTAGGCTATATTTACAAATAGAATGTGTTTTGAACTTTTCCTTTCACCCAAAAATTGATTGGGAAACACTCACCTGCTAGATAAAACACCTAATCAACAACATTTAGGGAAATATAGGCCCTGCAACACCCCAAACACTAAAGCCCTCACTTTTCACAATATACCCTAGGGCTTATTGAAAAACTATGCTCCATGCCTTCTCAAACCTCAAAACCAACTCAAACACTTTGGAATAACCCTACACATGCTTAAAAGAACAAGAAAAAATATTTCTCGAGCAAAAATTTCCTGCTTTGACCCTCTCTAACCTCATGTTTTTCATGTAAAAACACCCCAAATGCCACCTAGGGCTTCACCAAAAATCAGTATGTGGACCTCCCTTGACCAAGAACAATGAAAACATGTTTATCTATCTGAACTAAGCCTATCCACTGAGTTAAAACATCATACAACATGTGGAAGGCTTAAAACACCATTTTAAATGCACTCAAACCCTTGAAACAGGGCTCACAGACCGACCTCCAGTAAAATGCCTATTAAATGCACAAAATTGAATGAAATTTCTTCAAACCAAGTTTGTGAAATAGTTAACTCTATTTCCCACTAGTTTCCATTAAGAATTAAGCACAACCACACTGTACAAAACCGCTTAGTAGCAATAAACTTCAAAAATTCTAGAAAAACTCAGAAAATGGCATGGGAATAATAAGATTTTATTGTTTTTATTTCTAACTTGGTTTCTCCAACCTCAAAATCGAACATAAGAATCCTTTTCAAACAAGAAAAACACCAACTTCCATCCTACAAATGAATCCAACCAATTTTCAAACTCGTTATGGATGTTGGAGTGAAAAATTGCAGTTTTTTACATATTCTTGTCGACAACATTTTTGCTCATTTTCAATTATTTTTCAATTTGACCCTCCTAGACTCGTAAGACATTAGAGATGGTCTACATAGACCTTATTTATTTTGATAGGAAATTATTTTGACAGCAATATAGGGAGGCAATCAACTCACTTCCAGAATAGAACATGATTCCAACCTCCTTCCTTCCCTCAAAACTCAATCTTGGCTTATTTTCAGGTTTGCACCTAGTCACTCTTGTAGGTTTGTAGATCTATGTTTCCCACCTTAAATCTCATAATTACTTAACAAACTCTGCAAAAAACCACCATTTTAGGCACCCATTTAAGCCTTCTTCAACATACATCAAACCCTCATAAGACTCTTTTGGATCGGCTTTCAAAAAACAAGCAACCCCCTTTATTCTTCCTATCACATGCAAACCACCATTAGGAAACATTAACTAGTCTACCAAACCACCAATTCCTACAAAAGCCCTCTAACATAACAAACCCCAAAACCCTCTTCATTCACAAGTTAGGCAAGCTTTTATTGAAAACCCATACTCCAAACCTTCCAATAGCCAACCAAATCTTGAAACACCTTCAAAAAGGTCTGCACAACCTTAAAATTTCAAGATATATCACTTCCCCCAAATATTTCTTCAAACCCTAGCACTGAACCACCATTTTCCAATAAAAAATGCACCATTTGGTATCTAGGGCATGACCTAAAAACCCTTTAAACAAGGTATACAAACCGACCCTCAGTAATTCACTTCTAAAATGCACAAAATCACTTGAAATCCAACCAAACCAAAACTAAAATGGAGTTAACTTTGTTGCGCACCTAATTCCATTGAAAAGAGAGCACAATCGCTCTAAGCTACATTCAACCAGCTTGATCCCTTAAGGGTCTAAAGTGAAAAAGGGCAAGAATCTTTGACAAGGTATTACTCATAAACCATGGTGCATACAAAATCTTCATCTAAACCTAAAAGATCACGCCGAGCTCCTCTACAATAACCTCTCTCGGTTTTTGTTATCTTGGACTGGTTTTTCCGTGGTGTCCAATTTTTAGTTGATGGAAAAAGTGTCAAATGTAAGCAGTGCAAAGTTGCAAAGTGGTACAACTTCTGTTCTGCAACTCGTGTGACAAAATAGACTATTCCAATGCATCCAAATAGGTATTTTTATGCTAGGCATGGTCCTCTTTCTCACCCAAACACGCAGAATCTCTCTAAGCTACCTTCAACTGGATCGATCCCTTAAGGGTCCAAAGTGCAAAATGGCTACAAACTTCAACATACTATTAATTAGATACTATGATGCTTAGAAACTTCTCATCTGATCCAATGAGATTGTAGTACGCCCCTCTACAATAACCTCTCTCGGTTTTTTCTATCTCAGAGGCATTTTCTTGTGGTGGTGAATTTTCACTTGGGGAAAAGTTGTCAAACGGAAGTTGTTGAAAGTTACAAAGTGGTGCAACTTTCATTTTGCAGCTTGTGTGACCAAATGGAATGTCATGATGCATCCAAGTGGGTACATTTATGCTAGGCATGGTCCTCTTTCACATCCAAACATGCGGAATCACTCCGAGCTACATTCAACCCGATCGATCCCTTAAAGGTCCAAAGTACAAAATGGCTGCAAACTTCATCATGATATTACTCGGATACCATGATGCTTAGAAAATTCTCATCTATTCCTATGATATTATATTAGGCCTCTCTACAATAACCTCTCTCAATTTTTTCTATCTCAGAGGCAATTTCTTGTGGTGGTGAATTTTTAGTTGGGGAAAAAGTTGCAAAGTGATACAACTTTCGTTCTGTAGCGCGTGTGACCAAATGGACTGTCTCGACATGTCCAGGTGGATACGTTTACACTAGGAATTGTCCTTTTTTTCACCCAAACATACAAAATCTCTCCAAGCTATGTTCAACTAGATTGATCCCTTAAGGGTCCAAAGTGCAAAATGGCTGCAAACTTCAGCATGCTATTAGTTGGATACCGTGACACTTAAAAAAATTTTGTTTGATCCTACGAGATTAAATTGGGCCCCTCTATAATAACCTCTCTCATTTTTTTCTATCTCAGAGGGTGAACCCACAAAAGTGGTTTACAATTCGAGTGAGGAAGGAAAACTTCAAAAAAGCTCACCTATGCAAAAAAAAATCATTTTGGGGGGTTCAAGTGAACTCAAGATTCGAACGAACCCCTTTGCATGTGGGAACCCATGTTTCCCATTGTGGAAAGGGGGTTCATTCAAACTCTGGTTCAAGTGAACCCCCCTTTTCCCACCTTCCCAGCCTCCGACACAAAAATAATCCAAATTTTTGCCCTTCGAAGCTCGAGTTGAGGATGAAAATGGAGGATACTTCACAGACCAAATTGGAAGTCCTCAAAATGAGCTATCCAATGAATAAAAATTTAATATGTTTTGGTTTTATTATGTATGTGTTTATTTAGTTTTATTAAACATAGGTTTTTCACTGAAAATCAAACTCTTTGTTTTGCACATGTGGAAAAATAGCAGAATATCAAAATAAAAATTTGAAAAATATGTTCAGGTTGGATATTGATGTCCTTGATCCATTAAAAAAAAATGAATTTTGATACATACGGAAAAATTTATGTTGTATACAGTCCACCTATGTATGAATTGTAATTGGTTTGAATTCAAAAATTGATTAAGGAAAAAATATTAACACTATAAAACCAAATGAAAGTGCTAGATATCATAGTTGCAAATCTAAATTCGAAAAAAATAGAATTTTATCCTTCATAAAAAAAAATTTATGTTGTATAAGGTGAGCGTCACTCCTTAAAAATGTTGTTTTAAAAAAAAAAACTACTTTTCGAACCTGAGATGGAAAAATAAGTGCAATCTGATTCCAAAAAAATTGAAAAAAATATATTTAGAATCTATAGACAAAAAGTCACAAATCACTAGTTTTCATCATCTTCAAATTCATCACGGTTTAGCCGCTATAGGAGCCTGAAAATGAAGATTTAGTTTAAAAAAATTAGTTTGGTGCCCAGTTTGCCCAAAAATTGTAAACCAGTATTGTGGGATCATCCCGGAGGCATTTTCCTGTGGTGGAAAATTTTCACTTAGAGAAAAAGTTGTCAAATGCAAGTAGTTGAAAGTTGCAAAGTGCTGCAACTTTCGTTCTATAGCTCGTGTGACCAAACAGACTGTCCTGACATGTCTGGGTGGGTATGTTTATGGTAGGCATGGTCCTCTTTCCCACCCAAACACACGGAATCGCTTTGAGCTACGTTCAACCAGATCGATCCCTTAAGGGTCCAAAGTGCAAAATCGCTGAAAAATTCAACATACTATTACTCAAATACTGTGAGTCTTAGAAATTTTTTGTCTGATCCTAAAATATTGCGTTGGGCCCCTCTACAATAACCTCTCTCAGTTTTTAATATCTCAGAGGCATTTTTTCTTGTGGTGGCAAATTTTAACTTAGGGAAAAAGTTGTCAAACACAAGTAGTTGAAAGTTGCAAAGTGGTGCAACTTTCATTTTGTAGCTCGTGTGACCAAATGGACTGTCTTGACACATTTGGGTAGGTATGTTTACGTTATGAATAGTCCTATTTTGCACCCAAATACGCGGAATCGCTTCGAGCTACATTCAACCGGATCGATCCCTTAAAGATCCAAAGTGCAATATGGCTACAAACTTCAGCATGTTATTACTCGAATACCGTGATGCTTAGAAACTTCTCATCTGATCCTACGAGATTGATTTGCTCCCCTCTATAATAACCTCTCTCAGGTTTTTCTATTTCGGAGGCATTTTCCTGTGGTGGCAAATTTTCACTTGAGGAAAAAGTCGTTAAATGCAACTAGTTGAAAGTTGCAAAGTGGTGCAACTTTCGTTCTGCAGATCGTGTGACCACACAGACTCTCCCAAAACATCTGGGTGGGTACGTTTATGCTAGGAATGGTCCTCTTTCGCACCCAAACATGCGGAATCACTCTAAGCTATGTTCAACCGATAGAATCCTTTAAGAGTCCAAAGTGCAAAATGACTATGTACTTTATAATGTTTTATTCAGACACTCTGATGCTTAGAAACTTCCCATTTGAGCCTATGGGATCATGTTGTGACCCTCTACAATAACCTCTCTCAGTTTTTTCTATCTTGGAGGCCTTTTACCATGGTGGTGATTTCTCTCTTGGGGAAAAAGTTGTGAAATGCAAGTAGTTGAAAGTTGCAAAGTGGTGCAACTTTCGTTCTGCAGCTCTTGTGACCAAAGGGATAGTCCCGACACATTCGGGTGGGTACCTTTACACTAGGCATGGTCCTCTTTTGCACCCAAACATGCAAAATTTCTCTGAGCTACATTCAACCAAATCAATCCCTTAAGGGTCCAAAGTGCAAAAAGGCTGCAAACTTTAGCATGCTCGTATTTGGACATCATGGTGCTTAGAAGCTTCTCGTCTGATCCGACAAGATTGCATTGGGCCCTTCTACAATAAACACTCTTATTTTTTGCTCTCTCAGAGGTATTTTCCCATGGTGGCGATTTATCACTTGGAGAAAAAGTTGTCAAATGCAAGTAGTTGAAAGTTGTAAAGTGGTGCAAATTTCATTATGTAACTCGTGTGACCAAACGGGTTCTCTTGACATGTCTGGGTGGGTACATTTATGCTATTCATGGTCCTCTTTTTTCACTAAAAAAAGAAGAATCGCTTCAAGCTATGTTCAAACGACAAAATCCCTAAAGAGTCCAAAGTGCAAAATGGTTGTGAACTTCAACATGCTTGTATTATGACACCATGATGCTTATAAACTTCTCATTTAATCCTCTGGGATGATGTGGAGCCCCTCTAAAATAACCTCTCTTGGTTTTCACTATCTCAAAGGCATTTTCCCATAGTGGTGAATTCTCGCTTGGGGAAAAAATTGTCAAATGCAAGTAGTTGAGTGTGTAAAAATGACTTTTTAGCCATTCCACCCATTTTATCCTACTATAACTTAGTGGAATGGCATAATTAGGGGTATGGAAAATATGTGCATGGTTTCTAGAGTAGGGGAGGTGAGTTGAGGGGTTTGGTGTGATGCCCTAGTTGGGAATTTGATGAGTTTTTGTGAAATTCAGTGGTTTAAGAGTGGAAATGGTTGAAATCATTTGGGGCAGTAGTTTGTGAGGGACTTTTAAGCATGTTTGATGCATTGGAAAGGTGTTACAAGTTGCGGGAATAGGATTTTCCAATAAACTCACCCTAAACTTGCTAAAAATGAGGGTTTTGTAAAAGTGGGCTTAAAAGAGTGGTTATTAGGTTAAAGTTTGTGGATTTGGAGCCTTTGTGGTCTTTTAAATGACTTTTTATAGTTATTTTGGATGGACGGATATTTTGGAGTATAGTTGCTTTGGAAATTTGGCCTGATTGGCCAATTAGGACAGCGTAGTAGCCTTGTTTTGTTGGTGTTGGTCGAAAGTGACCTCATGTGTTTTTGTGATACGTTTTTGAAGGCTTAAAAGGGTGTCTGAAAAGGTGAGTGGATTTTTTATTAGCAGTATTAATTGCAAGAAAAGGTGAATAAGTTGGGTCTATAAACCTACAAGACAAATAGTGAAGTTTGAGGAGAATCCCCCTTGATAGGGTTTGGAGGAACAAAGGTGAATAATCTTAGCTTTAGTAGAAAGGTAGTGAAATGATTGATAAAATTCTTTGGTAGACATGTATGAAAAATGTCATAGCATAGACAAGGTAGTGAACTGTTTGAAATAAATGCCTCAAAGAAATGTGGTCCCATAGTGATGGAATTCCATGACAAGCACATTGAGACCACATTTCTTTGAGGCATTTTTTCTTACAGTTCAATGCCTTGTCTATGCTATTGCTTATTATTATGCTTTGATATATTTTTTCCAAGCATCCATCTAGCTTGTTTGGAAGCACCCATTTTAGGCTTCTAGCCATAGCAGCAAGGTAGTGAACTGTTTGATAAAATTATTTGGTAAACATGTACAAAAATTGTGGTTGCATAGACAAGACAGTGAATATTTTGAAAAAAATGCCTTAAAGAAATGTGGTCTCATGGTGATGGAATGTCATGACAATCTATAGCAATTTGCTTGTCATGGCATTCCATCACCATGAGACCACATTTCTTTGAATCATTTTTTTCAAGTAGTTCATTTCCAAATTTATATGCTATTGCTTGCTATTATGCTTTGATATATTTCTTCCAAGAATCCATAGCTTGTTCCAAAGCACATGTTTGGTGCAGGAGCAGCATTGGTGCGAAATTGTCAAAATAAGCTCATAAGGTCTAGACTCTAGAAATTTTGAATTTTATGTTAAAATAAGGTCTATAAGAGCATTTTGTGATGAATATCAAGTTATTTTAGGTGTTTAGGAGGTTTGGTACCTCAAAAATGCAAAAATGGGAAAAGTTGTGAAATTATGCAAAAAAACCAATATTTTAAACTTGCAATTTTTGAACATAAGAGAAGTCCAACGGTCAAGGCATTTCAGCAGGCCATTTGAGGAATTTTAGGAGTTAGTTTTGAGGGAAAATAATAAATATATGGAAAGGCATCGATGTAAGAGAGATTCTTGAAGTTTTCAAGTGAAATTTTAATAGAAACATCACTATTTTTTCTAGATTTCTATTATTTTCCATATAAAACAAACTTTTACAGCCTCTGCATTACTTTGTGGATTCAAAATTGTGGTGGATGGCATTATAGATAGTTTGAACAATCCTTTGAATCCATTTTTATTTTTGTGCATTTTATCATCAATTTAACCAAACTGACCTGAACTTGTACAAGTGAAGGTTTTGAGTCAATAATATGGCTTTTTGACCCATTCCTCTTTTTTTAGCCTCAACAACTTGAGGAATGGGTCTGCACTAAAAGTAAAAAGGTGTGAGGATGCTGAATTAGAGTAGGGGAGTTCTAGATGTGAATTGCGTGTGAATCCCTATGAGTAAATTTTGAGTTTTCCTTTCAAAAAGGGAGGTTTTAGAGAGAAAATTTGAGTTTTTGAGTTGGGTAGCATAGTTTTATGAGAAATTAAGCATGAGCGGGGTGTTCTTGAATTTTTTGAGGAATTGACTTGAGGATTATGATTAATGATTGGAATTATGTTTAGTGAGATTGTAGGACCTCCCCTACTACATCAATGTTTTAGGGTTTTATCCATAGCAGCAAGGCAATTAGCTGTTTGATATAATGCTTTGATAGAAATGTATGAAAAATGTGGTAGCATAGAAAAGGTAGTGAACTCTTTGAAAAAATGCCTCAAAAAAATGAGGTCTCATGGTGATGGAATGCCATGACAGTTAAAAGAAATTTGATTGTTATGGCATTCCATCACCATGAGACCACATTTATTTCAGGCATCTTTTGAACTAGTTCACTGCCTTGTCTATGGCTTGTCATGGCATTCCATCACCACATTTATTTGATGCATTATTTCAAATAGTTCACTGCCTTGTCTATGCTATTGGTTACTATTATGCTTTTGATACATTTTTTTGAAGCATCCATAGCTTGTTTTAGGATTTTAGCCATAGTAACAAGGCAGTGAACTGTTTGACAAGATGATTTGGTAGACATGTATAAAAAATGTGGTAACATAGACAAGGCAGTGAACTATTTCAAAAAATACCTCAAAGAAATTTGATCTCATAGAATGCCATGATAAGAAAATGCAATTGGTAGTTGCTCCTAGTTATTAGTTATGCAATGTGAACAAATTGCATAACTGCTTAGGTTGACTTTGTACAAACTATATAGTAATTGAATTTTTCTCATCTATCAACATCTAGTTATTAGTTATGCAAAGTGAAGTAATGCTTTGACTTTGAAAGATGTGCAATGCAATGTAATCAATTATATGAATATAAACTACAAAAATCCATTTTTTACAATTCATTAGTTAAAATATTTATTTTATTTTCTCTCTATATCTCTATATGCTATGCAAATATCTTTCATTTTTTTTATAAAGTTTTTATCTCTTGTTCTACAATTTTTCTCAATTTTTTCAAAAACTCTTATACTTTTGGTTTGTCAAATTTTTCCCAAAAATATTTTTGCTGCTATGCATTGGAAGCATGAAGCATACATGTGAATACACACAATATAGGTTAAGTATACATGTGAATAAGTGAACCATGCATGCGAATAAGTGAGGCATAAGTAATTGAAGCATTCCAAAGGATACAAACCACCACGAATGGAGCTTATTTACACAATACGCTTTAGATGGGGCTTATCGAGAAATCAACAGTAATTAATTAAGCATTAGATGTAAACAAAATCCATGCCTACAACATTCACGCATACAATTTACACAATACACATGATAACATCATTCAAGAATGGCAGTAGAAAAATAAAAATTTCTTTAATCAAAAAGCCAAAAGGCTATAAAATGATATATTGATAAAATTATATATAATATATCCAAAAAAACAATACAGGCTTAGTACAAAGGAGCCATATGGTCATAGAATGTCATGTATATATCGATAGTACAAAACATATGTTCCAAAATGCTACATAGGAATACAAAAAACAACCCTAATACATAGTTATTTCCCTCTAGGGGAAGTAAATAGATCCTGTGCTACCTTCGAAATTTGGCTAGATGGAGTGACTGTTGCTTCTCTTATCTTTCGAACATGCTTGCTAGTCCTCTTCTCTTCACTCTGGACCTTCAACTAATACAATAAAAAGTAAATATTTTAATACATATAAATTGAATTGTGGAATGACATATAACAAAATATATAATAACTTACCGCATACATATAGTCATCATGCACATTTATAGTGCATCACCACGACCACAATTTGGAGTGACAACCTCCTGTAGCAACTATCAAGATAGAAATTAAACTACATAACATTATCATGAAATTTTTCTATAATAGACCATAAAAAATCAAATATATTGTCAAATCAACTAATCTATTGCATACCTCTCTCAATGGATCAGAAATGGCTATTGTTGTAGCAACTCCATGGTCCATCGTGCCACTAATATCACCAAGGTTGTCTGATGTCAACAATTGTAAATGAAACAATATCTCTAGTATCATGTTGATATAAATACCAAGAGGGGATAATGGAACATAAGGTGAAATAAGAGAGGGTAATGGGATGGGAATAAAAGGGATTAATGGAACATAGGATGGACTAGTATAGATTGATGGGATGGGATAGGATGGGATAAAAAAATATAGGGTGGACAATTAGAGGCTAATGGGATGCGATTACTAGGGAATAATGCAAGATAGGGTGAATTAGGAGGTGTCTAGGGTTTTACTATAGTACACGAAGTGCGAACTTGACCTATGTGTAGCAATAATAGAGAAGAGTTATCTAGGATGAAATGTGGATAAAGATGGTATAACATAGGGTGGAACATAGGGGATCATGGAACATCTAGGGTGAAATAATAATGGGTACAATAAGATGGGATTAGAAGGAAATAATGACACATAGAATAGACTAGAAGATATTACTGGGATGGGCTAGGAAGGAATCATGGAAAATAGGGTGAACTATTAAATGTTAATGGTATGGGATTAGGAAGGAATAAAGGAACAAAAAAGTGAATTAGTAGAAGATAATGTGACACGATCAAGGAATACAAATGCAATGTTTGCGTTTCTCATCAACTTTGTTGATTTGTATATATGCAAAATTATGAAAACTAGCTAACATCGTTTTACAACACCATTAATGAATAAAGGCTACCTGAGTGTAAGTTGTTTGTTGATATTAATTGTGAGGTGTAGAGGAAGAAGGTTCACTAGGAAATTTTTTGAAATCCAAATAATTTTATGAGACAAGCATTCAAATATAGCATTCAACTGTTCAAATGAAATAATAATATCTTTAATACTAGTGGCATACCTGTGGACTCATCGTTGAGAATGTATAAGGGTCTGTAGGAATAGAGCATGCCTCATGAATAGTCTAGCCCTAAAATTTCATCATATCAAAATTCTACTAATTTAGTTAAATAAATTCTTAAATTTCAAAATATAATTTAATAAGCAACATTAAAATTTTACCTGAGTGTCAGTGTTGAATGTATCATTTAGAATATCATCTATGAAATTCATCACCTCTACAACAGGTGTAGGCTGTGTAGCTGCATCATGAGCACTTTGATAATCGTACGTGCAAAAAACACCACAAGCGCCACAATGGTGGTGTGGAGCTCGGGGTCTACAGTTCTCCTCCATGAAAAGCTCTACTAGATGACTTGCACACTGTATAATGGTCTGGGTGAGTGAGTCAATCAACTTCAGCGTGTCCACCTCTACATTGTCCTTAACAATGGAAGGAACAGTGACATGCTCCACCATGGGTCTGGCAAAGGGTCTCGGTGCCAACTGTGGATTACATCATGCAACAGGTCTATCATGTTTGGATCCCCCACCTCTACCCTGAAAGTCTAAGATGTCAAAATAGTTTGGCATTTTATTGAGGAAAAACTCACAATAGAGTTTCCTTAAAAATTGTTGTAGAACCTCATGGTTATTGCATGAAGTTTGGTCAAATTTCATCCTCCACTGCTCCCAAAATTTGATTTTAATTAACTTGTAGTGGCACCAATGGATGGGGAACCTCTTGCATGCATGAGACAAAGGTTCATTTGTTCTCGGGTCTATAAATAGGGCACACAAGTTGGCTTTACTAATTTTTTGTTTTTTGACATCTGCATATGACAAACCACTAGCATAAAATTTTCTCATCTCATGCCTCTTATTTGACCAAAAAATTATTTTCACGCTTATTTCTCCTACATGAGTTACAATTGACTTCAATGATTTAACAATCCCTCTCCTATAAGGGTGGGTTTCAGCATGCTCAGTTAATCTTCCAATTAATTGTTGAATGTCTCTTTTATTGTTTTCAATTTGATTTTGAATATTTTCTTGTGTTCCTTGAGGATTCCTATGAATTGATGGAGGTATTTCGGGTTTTTCTTGTATAGGAGGCTCTTTGTGAGGGGGTGATTGTGAATTCTCAATGTTTTGAGGTGGAGATTCATTCCCTGAGAATTAGAAAAAAGTTTTATTATAAAAACCTATTTAAATTTGCATTCTAAATCAAATTCAAAATAAATAGAATAAAAATGCACACCTCTTTGCAATCTTTGACCTCTCCAACATGTTGGCGGAATCCTCGTAGAAAATCGCAAGCTAAGGATGCAAACAATGGACAAGATTTTGCGAGCGTGAGTTACAGACCTCAAATCCTCCAAGTCAAGTCGCGGGTTGAAGAGAAATGAGGATTTGAAACCTATTTTTGGATTTTATGCTAAGTTATGCATTTGGCACATGTCAAATGGCTTTTAATTCATTTGGCATGTGCCAAATGGCTTATTTCGGCCTTTTTTTGGGCATTTTTCATTTTGGCACCAAAATTGTGTCACAATTTGGTGCACTTACCCTTCAAACTTATTAAACTTATTAACCTTTAATCTCATATCTAGTTACTGAAAGTGAAAGCATGAATCAACAACTCATCAGAAACACACATAACACCAATATTTTTTGCATGGAAACCCTGTTAGGGGAAAAACCGTGGTGGAGGTTAATCCACAAGTTATACCCTATTAAAAGTATAAGAAGAATAAAATGAGGAATGCACATGCATTCAGGCTATTTGCCTAAAGCTCACTACTCAAAGGAAGACAACTTTTAGATTAAATCCATCTAAAGAATTTGAACTGAGAAAGTAGCATCTACTAATGCCTGAGTACAGTTTCGATTAAGCATATGGACACTTTTTTAGTCTTCTTCACTCTTCTTCACACTTTTATTTGCTTTCAAATGATCTAAACCTTATTCAAACATAGCACACACACACTTTGCATCTCTCTACCTTGCATACTTATCAAATGAAGAAACAATCAATTATATATATCCGCAATAAGAAATTGCATTGCTACACATCGACTTCAACAAAATAATAGAATGAATGCAAACTATCAGCCCAAAACAATAATTATTATCAATGCGCATCAACAAAAGTCAGCCACAACATAATAGAGACCCAAAAAAATTTCTCAAGCACAACACACCTTCAAATATTCTTCCTCGAAGGATCGACAACACTCTTCAACACCTTGTCATCCATGAACATGAGAAACATGAACACACAAGAGAAAATATTGGATCGCAAGCACAATGATCAATGTGAAAGTGAAAAAAAGATAGAACATGATCTAAAAACATCCACAAACACTTCAGGAACATACAGAACAACTCAAATTACTAGAAACACATTATCTTTGTTTGTGAACACCATTTTCGATACCAGAATAACTGTCAAAATACAGAAGATCATAACTTGCTCAAATCTTCATACACACCTCTGAAACTTATGGATTCAAAACTACATACATCTGTAAACAAACCCTTTGATATGTAACTTCTCACCATCAATGTACTGAAATTTCCAACAAACTAATCTTCATTGCTTCATAGACAACCTGTATGATATGTTATTACAATTTTATTAATATCATCGACATATACAGTCTTAAATACATTAATGCTAATAGTGTTGACATCAATGATAACCACATATCAGAAATACAACCACAACATGCAACAATATCCCCCTTTAGAATTGATGGCAACACATGATGTGAAAAATACCATCAACACAACTAGCTCTTCTCCAACAATCTCCCCCTTAGAAATTTCTCTTCTCTCCCTTAGTTATTTCAAATTTTTTCACATTGTTCTTCTCCCCCATTTCTTTTTAGCTCTTCTAGAGTTTTTCACATTACTCTTCTCCCCTTTTGACATCAATGGAAAAGGTACACAAGCTTTGAACCACATATCTGAATCATCTGACTACTCCCCCTGAGTAGCAGCCACCACAACATCAATTTAGATCAAGATATAACTATGAATGCATGGATTGATGCAAAGACTATGCATTTTAGTTCTGATTAGGAGGGGTAATCACCCCTAACTTCCCTCGAAGATACTAAAAATTATCTTTAGGCAAAGGATTAGTAAATATGTCTGCAATTTGTTCCTCAGTAGGCACATACTCCAGTCTCACTTCCTTATCACTCACCTTGTCTCTCAAAAAGTGGTAATTGATATATATATGCTTGGTATTTGAATGCAGCACCGGATTCTTAGAAATGTTTATAGCACTTGAATTATCACAGAATATGGCAATAGGTTCATCATAAATAACTCTAATATCTTTCAACATTTGCTTCATCCATAGTTCTTGAGTACAATTGTTAGCAACAACAATATATTATGCCTCTATAGTAGATAAAGAAATGACATTATGATTTTTTCTTAACCATGAAATCAACTTCTTTCCCAAGAAAACTGTACCACCACTAGTACTTTTCTTGTCATTCACATCTCCTACCCAATCAAAATCATTAAATTCACTTAAAGTAAGATCATCATCTTTAGGATACCATAGGAAAAAATTAATTGTTCCCTTCAAGTATCTAAAAATCCTCTTCACAGTAGTCACATGTGATTCCTTAGGATCGGCTTGAAATCTAGCAACAATGCATACAACATTCATGATTTCTAGTCTAGTTTGAGTCAAATAAATCAATCCACCAATCATTGACCTATGCCTAGTCTAATTTTCCTTTAGAGAATCATCATCTTGTGTCAACTTAAATTCGATCACCATGGGTGTACCAACTGGCTTTGAATCTTCCATACCAAATTTCTTTAGCAATTCTCTCACATACTTGGACTAAGATATAAAGATTCATTTATCTAACTGAATAATTTCCAATCCCAAAAATAATTTCAATTCTCCAATCATTGACATCTCAAACTCATTTTTCATCTCATTAACAAACTTCATGCACAAACCATCATCTCCTCCAAAAATGATATCATCAACAAAGACTTCTACAAATAAATATTTATCATCATCAATCTTGAAATACAAATTACTATTAGCAGTACCTTTGTTAAATCTAAGCTTCAACAAGTACTTATCCAATCTGGCATACCAAGCTCTAGAGGCTTGCTTGAGTCCATACAATGCTTTCTTCAACCAACAAACCATATCTCCTTGATCATTCAATTTAAATCCATCAAGTTCCTCAATATACACCTCTTCTTCTAGTTCACCATTTAGAAATGTAGACTTGACATCCATCTGAAAAAATTTGTAAATTTTTTAAGCAGCATAAGCAAGAAACAATCTCATAGCTTCAATTCTAGAAATAGGTGCAAAAGTTTCTTCAAATTCGATTCTTCCATCTAAGAGTATCCTTTGCATACTAGTCTTTCTTTGTTTCTGATAACTTCACCTTGTTCATTTAGTTTGTTTATAAAGACCCATTTGGTTCCAATTACATTTTTTGTCTTTAGGTCTAAGAACAAGAATCCATGTATTAGTCTTCTCAATTTTTTGTAGTTCTTTCATTGCTTCAATCCAATGTTCATCTTTGCATGCTTCATTGACAATACTTGGCTCAGTCTTTGAAATTAAACAATATTCTTCTATAATTACTCTCCTAGTCTGGATACCTTTATTCTTATCTCCTATAATCTGATTTTCTGAATGATTTAATCTCACATACCTTGGAGTCTTAGAGTGTTCTTGAATTTTAGGCTCTTGTGATCTCTCTTTTGTGCTTTCACTAGTCTCTCCCTCTTCTTGATCTTATTGATTCACCGAAACAATCTGAACTTGATTTAAAGTCTAACTCTTGTTTGTACTGTCATTTTGATCATCAAAATCATATCCATAGGTTTTGGAGGGTCTAGCAATGTCTTCATCAACCTCGACATTTTCACTTTCAACCATTTTCTTCAATCTCTTGTTGTAGCATTGGTAGGCCTTACTCTTAGTAGAATAACCAAGAAATATTCCTTCATCAATTCTAGCATCAAACTTTCCTATATCTTCATCTCTTTTGTTATAGAATTTACTCCCAAATATTTTGAAGTATTTAACAGTAGGATTATGACCAAACGATAGCTCAAAAGGATTCTTACTACTATTACCTTTGAGTTGTACCTGGTTGAGGATATAAACTGCAGTACTCATAGCTTCTCTCCAATAGATATGAGGGAAATTTCCTTCCAACATCATAGTTCTAGCAACATATTGAACTGTTATGTTATTCCTTTCCACAACTCCATTTTGTTGAGGGGTCCACAATACAAATAACTATCTCTTTATCCCATGTTCTTCACAAGAAAAATTAAACTCACCGAAAGTAAATTCACCACCTCTATCTGATCTTAGACACTTAATATTCAGACCTATCTCTGTCTCAACCATATCCTTAAAGATCTTGAACTTCTCTACAGCTTCAGATTTCTCCCTTAAGAAATTAACCCACATCATTATAGAGTAATCATCAATAAGAAACATGAAGTATATGCATCCTTACAATCTTCTGATTCTAGTAGGACCACACAAGTTCATATGCACAAGTTCCAACAATTCATTTGAACAATGTTGTTTGATGTGAAATGAAATTCTAGTTTTTTTTGCTAATTGACATTCCTTGCATATGACATTAGTAGGCTTCACCAACTTAGGAAGATCTCTCACAACTTGTGACGAACTTATCCTGATAATATTGTCAAATTTTACATGACACATTCTTCTATGCCACAACCAACTTTCATCTACTTGAGAAATTAGATAACTTTGACTACCAACATTCAAATGAAAGATGTTACCTTTTGTTTTTGTACCAGAAGCAATGACATTTCTATAACTTCCCAATATGCTACACTTTCCATCTTTGAATTGAATATTGTATCCCTTACCAACCATCTATCCAACACTTAGAAGATTATGTTTGAAACATTCAACATAAAGAACATCATCAGTATTATGATTACCATCAAAAGAGATACATCCTCTTCCACAAATTATACCACCATTGTTATCATCAAATATTACAACACCACCATCATACTTCTCCAAGCTTAAAATTTTGTTTTTATCACCTTTCATATGATGTGAACATCCATTGTCAATTACCCATTCATCGTTTTCTTCAACTCAGGCAGCTAGGGCTTTCTCTACTTTTGTACAACTAGCAGATTCAATAGACAGAAGATTATTTTCCTTGATAGAAATAAACACAAACTCATCTTCACTTGCATTCCATTTTTCAAATTCATCATTTGTCACACCTTCATCAGCAGCATAATAACACTTCTTTTGAAATTTAGTCTTGTAAGATCTTGGTTTAGGAACTCCTACTGGACACCTTGATGCAAAATGACCTATCTTATTGCAAGAAAAATAATAATAGGAAACTTTCCTTTATACTTACCTTCTCCTTTGGATTCCCTTTTGACAATAACTACTACAAGATCATTCGGTTCCCTTTCTTCTTCTTCAATCTATCTCATTTCTTCCTCATACCTAAATACCTTTCTATAATAACTTTCACCCGAATCATATATTTTCTTGTCTCTCCTAGAAGTAGTAGCTTCAAATGGAGATTTTGTCTTAGGAGGGGAATCATTGAATTCACTCAACTCAAAAGCAAAAATTTTACCAATCAACATATCTCTGGGTACATTTATCACAATCTAGAGCTCTTCAATATTTGTGGCTTTAAATTTTTATGCAAGAGGTATGGATCTAAGCACTTTAGCAACAATATATGATTCATCTAACTGTCCACTAGCACATCTAATGCCACACACAAGTTCATTCACTCTTTGCATGTAAGCATCAATATTTTCATCATCACCCATTTTCAACATTTCATATTTCCCTTTCAGACTTTAGCTTAGAAATTTTTACATTAGCATCTCCTTCATACAAGGTTTCTAACTTTTTCCAGATCTCATAAGCAGTCCTTAGCTCCATAACATTTGTCATCTCAAAATCAGTCAAAGCACTCAACAATGATTCCTTAGCTATGATATTATATTCAGGATCCCTAATCTCAACAATAGTAGTAGTAGTAGTAGTAGGACCATTCTGAGGAATAACATACCTATTACTTGTAGTGTTCCAGTAGGATTCACCAATGCACTTCAAATGACACTCCATTCTAGCCTTCCATAGAGAGTAGTTTGTTCCATAAAATCTTAGACTATCCTTCTTGTATGTCACCATCCCGGATCACCTCAAGCTATCAAACTTCTTCCACGGAACCTGCTCTGATACCAATTGTTGGCAACACAAGGGCAAACAACTAAGAGGGGGGGTGAATTAGTTGTCATAGAATTTCAAACTTATTAAACTTATTAACCTATAATCTCATATCTAATTATTAACAGTGAAAGCATGAATCAACAACACATCAGAAACACACATAACACCAAGATTTTTTACATGGAAACCCTGTTAGGGGAAAAACCATGGTGGAGGTTAATCCACAAGTTATACCCTATTAAAATTATAAAAGAATTAAATGAGGAATGCACATGCATTCAGGAACACTGCCTAGAGCTCACTGCTCAAAGGAAGACTCACTGTCTTACATAAAACTTTCAGATTAAATCCATCTAAAGAATTTGAACTAAGAAAGTAGCATTTGTTAATGCCTGAGTACAGTTTCGATTAAGAACGTGAAAACTTTTTCACTCTTCTTCACACTCTACTCTACTTTTGAATGATCTAAACCTTATTCACACATAGCACACACACATAATTCACATCTCTCTACCTCACATACTTCTCAAATGAATAAACAATCACTTATATATATCTGTAACAATAAATTGCATTGCTTCATGTTTGCTTCAACAAAATAATAGAATGAATGCAAACTATAAGCCCAAAACATTAAATATTATCAATGCACATCAACCAAAGTGGGCCACAACATATTAGAGACCCAAAAAAATTTCCTCAAACACAAAACACCTTCAAAGATTCTTCCTTGGAGATCCACAACATGCTTCAACACCTTGTCGGCCATGAACACGCAAGAGAAAATCTTGGATCACGAGCACAATGATCAATGTGGACATGCAACAAAGAACGTGATCTAGAAACATCCACAAACACTTCAGGAACATATGCAACAACTCAGATTGCTAGAAACACATTATCTTCTTTTGTGAACACCATTTTCAGTACCAGAATAACTGTCAGAATACAAAAGCTCATAACTTGATCAAATATTCATGCGCACCTATGAAACTTATGAATTTGAAACTACATACATCTACAAACAAACCCTTTAATACACAATTTCTCACCATCAATATATTGAACTTTCCAACACACTGATCTCCACTGCTTCACAGACAACCTGTAACATATTTTATTACAATTTTCTCAATATCCTTGACATATATAGTCTTAAAGACATTAATGCTAATAGTTTTGACATCAATGACAACCAAATATCAGAAATACAACCACAAAATCCAACAAGCATTTCATTCTTATTATCATACATTGAATTTGCATTCACCCACATTTAGTAGCATTTGCATGAGTTTTTGGTGTCCTATTGTTAATACCATAGTGAGAATAAGTTTGAGACTCGTGTCATCCCGTGATAGAAAAATCATTTTGGATCTTGGGTTATCTATAGCTTCCACTCCTAGTATTGACTCTAGTACACTAGGCATGGATAACACACTTAGCAACTCTTTGCCTTCAAGTAGCACACAAGTTGAACCAAGGAAAGATAGCACCCCACAATAAAACATGATGCAAATTCATGAGGACTTAGCAAACTTACAACATAAAATATTCCTTGAAGACATTTCAACTATTGCAATTCCTATCATAGAAAAAATTCACCGCATGCTTGAAAGTGATGATGGCCTTGACCTTTTGAAAAACATCTTCCCTCAACCACTAGTGGTCCTTTACCAAAAAACAATGTTACAAGCCAAGGACGAATTCAAATTCCTCCTCCCACAACAATATCCTCAATCCCTACCTACACCCCTCCTCAAGTGACAACGACAATGCAACAAGTTAGTAATGTGGTTCCTTGCTTACATATTCCTGCTAGCATCACTAGTTCCTATATGGAATCACAAGTTATATCTCCTAACTTACCACCTATAATAATTCCATCAACTTACACCACTTTCACTTCCATCTCATAACATAAGAAATGACCCTCTTATTACTCAACTTTTCCAAACCATGTCATCCCTTCACAAGAAAATTTCTACCATCAACCAAAATCAAAATGGCCCACCCACATATTATGTGCAAATTAGTCCATTATACTTGGAGATATTACGAACACTTATGCAACAAGGTAGTTTTTGCTGCTTTTGGATTCGATTGTGTTGAAATTTTTTCATCAACGTTTCAGATCACACTCTATGATCCATCATCAAGATAGAGAGTTGAAGAGGAAGGGAGATCCTTCTAACCATGTTAATGCCTACACTGCCTTATGTAGTTAATTTTTCCTTGATGATAAAATTTTGGCAAAGCTCTTTCCTAGGACCTTAAAAGATACCACCTTGGGTGGTTCTCTTCTTTATTGAATAACTCGATTTTTTTATTCAATGGACTTTTGGAAGCATTTATAAACCATTTCCAAGTGCATATGACCCCTATATGACCCTGGCCGACTTGATGAGAAGTAAGAAAAATGGGGACAAAAAGATAACTAACTTTAGCTCACACTATCCATCACTTTATTCTGAAGTTGATGTTGAGATTCTTGACCCACAACTTGAAAAGATGTTCATTTTAAATCTGCAAAGAAAAATCCAAGACAAGTTGACCATGAATAAATTCCCATCCTTCATGCACTTGTGCATTGCCCTCCATGATTATCAAATTTTGGTTTGTATTCAAGATACAAAGTCCACTTCTAGTCGAATTGAGAGATCTGAGCTCGCCCACCAAAACAATTCCAAACCTTTTAGAAAACCAAATATAGGGTTCCTTCAATTCTACCCCCCTCAACAAACAACTCCAAATTTCAATAACCAAGTAGTTATTGTCAAATCCATGGTGCCCTTTAGTTATGGACATCCAAAAAGACAATTCACTCCCTTACCTAATACCCTTCATAATACCATGTCGAAACTCCTAAACCAACAAATGATTACCTTACCTCCCATAAAAACACATGACCCTAATAATCCTTTACCTTTGAGCTTTAAATCAAATTCTTATTTCCACTAACAGTGACAAAATGGACATGATATGGAACATTGCAAGTGTCTTAATCACCTTGTGCAAGACCTCATTGATTCTAACCATCTTTCCATTGGAGGTGTTAGTGATCAAGGAAATAATTTAGTTTCCCCTCCGAACCAAAACTTACAAATTTTTTCCAATACCATCCCAAAACATAATATTTCATTTGTCAAAGCTAGAAAAACTCCAAAAAATTATGTGATGAATGTTGATATAGATGATGGAAATAATGATTATGCTCTAACTAATGTTATCAATGTCAGTCCTATAGATGAAATGATAGGGGCGATAGACATCATCCCTCATAAGGGCCGAACTAAGGGTCCTCTTGATATTGCTTTCTCCTCTAAGGATATACTTGAACATTTTCCTGATGGTCCTCTCTACATAGTCGGTCGTATCTATGCCAAGCCCACTAATGGGATACTAATAGATCCCACCTGTGGAGAGAATGTGATCACTAAGGAATTTCTACTTTTGCATGAACTTTATCAAGATGAATATGATCAACCTAAGAAATGGGTCAAGACACACAATGGTTTTGCATGCCCTACAATTGGATCGATCACCTTACCATTGCAAATATGACCAAAAAAAAAAATACGTTACATTCTCCATCATCCTGTAATCAGACCAATTTCGTGTGAAGCTAGGCCACCCATCGCTTCACTCCATGAAAGTTGCCCCTTTGGTTGTGCATAAATTCTTCAAGTTTCTCTTTGAGAATGAGATATGCATTTTTCACCATAGTGGATTTAACCCCTTGTCATCTAAAGGAAAATTTTCCCTAGATTCCCTTTGTCCTGAGCCCATGGAACCTATAAAGCCAAGAGAAGACTTATATTTCTTGTCCTATCAAAAGTTCAAGGCAAAGAAGATAGTAGAACTATCTATCTGAAACATGTTCCCCTCCACCTTTGAACCTCCCATCCTTCATGAAACCATGCTTGAACCTAAAGAAGAAAAAAACAACCAAGACCAACCTAAAATAGAAATTTCACCTACCTCTTAAAAGTGACCAAGAAACAATGAAACCAACCCCGTCATACCTCACAAAATAAAACAAGTTTACAAAGTCAAAGAGAAATAAATTGAACAACCTCCCATGGTTCCTTTTGTTCCTGCCCTTAGGTAAGAAAATAAACCTATGGTTGATCAACCCACTCCTATATAACTTGAAAACAAAACTAAAAGAGACTGAGGTACTAGGGAGCGTAGACGTAGATGTTGTGCCCTTGTTCGCGAGTTACATGATGAATTAAACAAAGAAAATCAATATCCAAACTTGACTAAAGCAATGCATGATGACCCTCCTGCCCAACTGAAGCAAGAGAATTCAATGTAACCTCAACAACAAGATTTTAACTCTTTTATGAACATTATCCTTCGACCTCTTATTGTGATAAACTTAGATGATGATGACAAGGTTACCAAAATTGATGAAGAGGTGCTTAAGGAATTGAACACGTTATTTTCCTCTTCCATGAGCTTAAATGACAAATATTCTATAAAGAGTATTGAACCTAGTGCTTCCCCTAGCTCAACACTTTCTCTTGTCCCTCTGGCTAGTTTCCCACCTTATATATACACAGACTATGGTTGGGAGTCGGATGACTGGCTCTTAGGTTAACTCAAGTTTTTGTTACTAGTCTTTTGCATTTTTCTTTTTTGTGATTACATGTGTGTGATGTGATCCCCCATGATGTTTCGTTTGATGTTCCTCTCTCTTTTATGCATTCTTCTATATGTACCTACATTCTTCTCTATTTCATGCATCTCTTTCGCTCTTTATATTTTTCTTGTCTTTTCCTTTTGGGGATGATGCAAGGCATCAAGATATTCATGTCTCCTTCATGTTGACCCAAAATGTTTTTCCTTTTTTTTTGCTCGCTTTGTGTCATTCTTCTAGTTCTATGTGTATTTGGGGGATGATGATAGTTCTGAGCTCTCTAAAAACATTGCAACAAAGAACATACTGACCACAAATCCATAGATCCCTTATGTGTTTGGTGTTAGCCATTTTGGGGGAAACCCCCATCTTTTCTTTTTCTCTCGCATGATGTAGCTTTACTTGGAAACATATGACACGGCATAGGGCTTTCCAAGTTATCTCTCATGTCTTGTTTTTTTCATTTTTCATTTGATACTTTAAAGTAATTCCACACAACATGGTGTTTAACAGTTTCTTTAAAGTGTGGGCATACATTGGCATTACTCTTTTTTCATTTTTCTTTTTTCATGGTTCTTAGGGCAACCTTCTTACTTCATACAATGCGTTTTTCATTTTTTGGATGACATTGGGTGTGATTTCCTTCATGAGATTGATCTCTCTTAGCATATTAAATTCCTCTTAGTGGCTTGGTGCGACACATTGCATCCCCTAAGTTGTGAATTTTCTATTCTTTGATTTTTCCTCTCCTGGAGACATTAGGCACAATGTTCCCTAAGTTAAAGACCCTGGATGAACTAAGTAAGACTTCTTTGAACATTTCCTATTTTTTCATTTTGTGTTTATTATATGGCCACCTTGCATAAAATAGCTTGCATGGTTGTGGAGCCATCATGTTTGTTTATGAGCTCCAAGCATACAAATTTTTCCTTGTCTCATGAAGATCAAAAATAATTTTTGCGTAGAACCTTATTAAATTTATCGGGAGTTATAAATTTGGTATGGTTGAGCGGGAAGCCCACTCTAAGGCATGACTTTCCCCATAGCCACATGCATGTGTGTGTGAGTACATACCATCCATGAGTGTGGGTAAACCCATAATAGTGGTTTACAATTTGGATGAGGAGGGGAATTTGTAAAAATGCTCACACATTCAAAATTTCATGTTTGAAGGGTTCGTTCAAACTAGGGGGTTCGCACGAACCCAAAAGAGGGGTTTGGTCAAACCCCTAGTTCGAGTGAACCCCCTTTTGCATGGTGGGTTCGCTTGAACCCTATGATGTCATATTCTTCATAGAAACGAATGGAAAATTCAAAAAAAAGGGGAGTTCATGTGAACCCCCCTTCACCCTTTCGAGCGAAGGGGGGTTCGCTCAAACCCCCCTTTTTTGCCCTTCTCCCCCTCTTCCACCAAATTTTAGCAGATTTCATCCCTTCGAAGCTCGGGTTGAGGATAAAAATGGAGGAGAATTCATAGACCCAACTGGACGATGGTAGTCCTCAGAATGAGCTATCCAATGAATATAATTTTAATATGTTTTGGTTTTATTATGTATGTGTTTTTTTAGTTTTATTAAACATAGGTTTTTCACCAAAAACCAAGCTCTTTGTTTTGCACATGTGGAAAAATAACATATTATCAAAATAAAAAATTTAAAAATATGTTTGTGTTGGGTATTGATGTCCTTGATCCATTAAAAAAAATTATATTTTTTTGATACATATAGAAAAATTTATGTTGTATACAGTCCACCTATGTGTGAATTGCAATTGGTTGGACTTCGAAACTTAATTAAGGAAAAAATATTCAATAAAGAACTATGAGATCAAATTAAAGTGCTATATATCATAGTTACAAATCTAAATTCGAAAAAAATAGAATTTTATCCTTCATACAATAAAATTTATGTTGTATACGGTGAGCATCACTTTTTAAAAATGTTATTTTCTAAAAAAAAACCAGTTTTCGTGGGAGATGGAAAAAGAAGTGCAATTTGATTCCA
>CM021100.1:518987680-519012917 GCA_007115665.2 Sequoiadendron giganteum | reverse complement strand
TTTTTCTATCTTGGAGGCCTTTTACCATGGTGGTGATTTCTCTCTTGGGGAAAAAGTTGTGAAATGCAAGTAGTTGAAAGTTGCAAAGTGGTGCAACTTTCGTTCTGCAGCTCTTGTGACCAAAGGGATAGTCCCGACACATTCGGGTGGGTACCTTTACACTAGGCATGGTCCTCTTTTGCACCCAAACATGCAAAATTTCTCTGAGCTACATTCAACCAAATCAATCCCTTAAGGGTCCAAAGTGCAAAAAGGCTGCAAACTTTAGCATGCTCGTATTTGGACATCATGGTGCTTAGAAGCTTCTCGTCTGATCCGACAAGATTGCATTGGGCCCTTCTACAATAAACACTCTTATTTTTTGCTCTCTCAGAGGTATTTTCCCATGGTGGCGATTTATCACTTGGAGAAAAAGTTGTCAAATGCAAGTAGTTGAAAGTTGTAAAGTGGTGCAAATTTCATTATGTAACTCGTGTGACCAAACGGGTTCTCTTGACATGTCTGGGTGGGTACATTTATGCTATTCATGGTCCTCTTTTTTCACTAAAAAAAGAAGAATCGCTTCAAGCTATGTTCAAACGACAAAATCCCTAAAGAGTCCAAAGTGCAAAATGGTTGTGAACTTCAACATGCTTGTATTATGACACCATGATGCTTATAAACTTCTCATTTAATCCTCTGGGATGATGTGGAGCCCCTCTAAAATAACCTCTCTTGGTTTTCACTATCTCAAAGGCATTTTCCCATAGTGGTGAATTCTCGCTTGGGGAAAAAATTGTCAAATGCAAGTAGTTGAGTGTGTAAAAATGACTTTTTAGCCATTCCACCCATTTTATCCTACTATAACTTAGTGGAATGGCATAATTAGGGGTATGGAAAATATGTGCATGGTTTCTAGAGTAGGGGAGGTGAGTTGAGGGGTTTGGTGTGATGCCCTAGTTGGGAATTTGATGAGTTTTTGTGAAATTCAGTGGTTTAAGAGTGGAAATGGTTGAAATCATTTGGGGCAGTAGTTTGTGAGGGACTTTTAAGCATGTTTGATGCATTGGAAAGGTGTTACAAGTTGCGGGAATAGGATTTTCCAATAAACTCACCCTAAACTTGCTAAAAATGAGGGTTTTGTAAAAGTGGGCTTAAAAGAGTGGTTATTAGGTTAAAGTTTGTGGATTTGGAGCCTTTGTGGTCTTTTAAATGACTTTTTATAGTTATTTTGGATGGACGGATATTTTGGAGTATAGTTGCTTTGGAAATTTGGCCTGATTGGCCAATTAGGACAGCGTAGTAGCCTTGTTTTGTTGGTGTTGGTCGAAAGTGACCTCATGTGTTTTTGTGATACGTTTTTGAAGGCTTAAAAGGGTGTCTGAAAAGGTGAGTGGATTTTTTATTAGCAGTATTAATTGCAAGAAAAGGTGAATAAGTTGGGTCTATAAACCTACAAGACAAATAGTGAAGTTTGAGGAGAATCCCCCTTGATAGGGTTTGGAGGAACAAAGGTGAATAATCTTAGCTTTAGTAGAAAGGTAGTGAAATGATTGATAAAATTCTTTGGTAGACATGTATGAAAAATGTCATAGCATAGACAAGGTAGTGAACTGTTTGAAATAAATGCCTCAAAGAAATGTGGTCCCATAGTGATGGAATTCCATGACAAGCACATTGAGACCACATTTCTTTGAGGCATTTTTTCTTACAGTTCAATGCCTTGTCTATGCTATTGCTTATTATTATGCTTTGATATATTTTTTCCAAGCATCCATCTAGCTTGTTTGGAAGCACCCATTTTAGGCTTCTAGCCATAGCAGCAAGGTAGTGAACTGTTTGATAAAATTATTTGGTAAACATGTACAAAAATTGTGGTTGCATAGACAAGACAGTGAATATTTTGAAAAAAATGCCTTAAAGAAATGTGGTCTCATGGTGATGGAATGTCATGACAATCTATAGCAATTTGCTTGTCATGGCATTCCATCACCATGAGACCACATTTCTTTGAATCATTTTTTTCAAGTAGTTCATTTCCAAATTTATATGCTATTGCTTGCTATTATGCTTTGATATATTTCTTCCAAGAATCCATAGCTTGTTCCAAAGCACATGTTTGGTGCAGGAGCAGCATTGGTGCGAAATTGTCAAAATAAGCTCATAAGGTCTAGACTCTAGAAATTTTGAATTTTATGTTAAAATAAGGTCTATAAGAGCATTTTGTGATGAATATCAAGTTATTTTAGGTGTTTAGGAGGTTTGGTACCTCAAAAATGCAAAAATGGGAAAAGTTGTGAAATTATGCAAAAAAACCAATATTTTAAACTTGCAATTTTTGAACATAAGAGAAGTCCAACGGTCAAGGCATTTCAGCAGGCCATTTGAGGAATTTTAGGAGTTAGTTTTGAGGGAAAATAATAAATATATGGAAAGGCATCGATGTAAGAGAGATTCTTGAAGTTTTCAAGTGAAATTTTAATAGAAACATCACTATTTTTTCTAGATTTCTATTATTTTCCATATAAAACAAACTTTTACAGCCTCTGCATTACTTTGTGGATTCAAAATTGTGGTGGATGGCATTATAGATAGTTTGAACAATCCTTTGAATCCATTTTTATTTTTGTGCATTTTATCATCAATTTAACCAAACTGACCTGAACTTGTACAAGTGAAGGTTTTGAGTCAATAATATGGCTTTTTGACCCATTCCTCTTTTTTTAGCCTCAACAACTTGAGGAATGGGTCTGCACTAAAAGTAAAAAGGTGTGAGGATGCTGAATTAGAGTAGGGGAGTTCTAGATGTGAATTGCGTGTGAATCCCTATGAGTAAATTTTGAGTTTTCCTTTCAAAAAGGGAGGTTTTAGAGAGAAAATTTGAGTTTTTGAGTTGGGTAGCATAGTTTTATGAGAAATTAAGCATGAGCGGGGTGTTCTTGAATTTTTTGAGGAATTGACTTGAGGATTATGATTAATGATTGGAATTATGTTTAGTGAGATTGTAGGACCTCCCCTACTACATCAATGTTTTAGGGTTTTATCCATAGCAGCAAGGCAATTAGCTGTTTGATATAATGCTTTGATAGAAATGTATGAAAAATGTGGTAGCATAGAAAAGGTAGTGAACTCTTTGAAAAAATGCCTCAAAAAAATGAGGTCTCATGGTGATGGAATGCCATGACAGTTAAAAGAAATTTGATTGTTATGGCATTCCATCACCATGAGACCACATTTATTTCAGGCATCTTTTGAACTAGTTCACTGCCTTGTCTATGGCTTGTCATGGCATTCCATCACCACATTTATTTGATGCATTATTTCAAATAGTTCACTGCCTTGTCTATGCTATTGGTTACTATTATGCTTTTGATACATTTTTTTGAAGCATCCATAGCTTGTTTTAGGATTTTAGCCATAGTAACAAGGCAGTGAACTGTTTGACAAGATGATTTGGTAGACATGTATAAAAAATGTGGTAACATAGACAAGGCAGTGAACTATTTCAAAAAATACCTCAAAGAAATTTGATCTCATAGAATGCCATGATAAGAAAATGCAATTGGTAGTTGCTCCTAGTTATTAGTTATGCAATGTGAACAAATTGCATAACTGCTTAGGTTGACTTTGTACAAACTATATAGTAATTGAATTTTTCTCATCTATCAACATCTAGTTATTAGTTATGCAAAGTGAAGTAATGCTTTGACTTTGAAAGATGTGCAATGCAATGTAATCAATTATATGAATATAAACTACAAAAATCCATTTTTTACAATTCATTAGTTAAAATATTTATTTTATTTTCTCTCTATATCTCTATATGCTATGCAAATATCTTTCATTTTTTTTATAAAGTTTTTATCTCTTGTTCTACAATTTTTCTCAATTTTTTCAAAAACTCTTATACTTTTGGTTTGTCAAATTTTTCCCAAAAATATTTTTGCTGCTATGCATTGGAAGCATGAAGCATACATGTGAATACACACAATATAGGTTAAGTATACATGTGAATAAGTGAACCATGCATGCGAATAAGTGAGGCATAAGTAATTGAAGCATTCCAAAGGATACAAACCACCACGAATGGAGCTTATTTACACAATACGCTTTAGATGGGGCTTATCGAGAAATCAACAGTAATTAATTAAGCATTAGATGTAAACAAAATCCATGCCTACAACATTCACGCATACAATTTACACAATACACATGATAACATCATTCAAGAATGGCAGTAGAAAAATAAAAATTTCTTTAATCAAAAAGCCAAAAGGCTATAAAATGATATATTGATAAAATTATATATAATATATCCAAAAAAACAATACAGGCTTAGTACAAAGGAGCCATATGGTCATAGAATGTCATGTATATATCGATAGTACAAAACATATGTTCCAAAATGCTACATAGGAATACAAAAAACAACCCTAATACATAGTTATTTCCCTCTAGGGGAAGTAAATAGATCCTGTGCTACCTTCGAAATTTGGCTAGATGGAGTGACTGTTGCTTCTCTTATCTTTCGAACATGCTTGCTAGTCCTCTTCTCTTCACTCTGGACCTTCAACTAATACAATAAAAAGTAAATATTTTAATACATATAAATTGAATTGTGGAATGACATATAACAAAATATATAATAACTTACCGCATACATATAGTCATCATGCACATTTATAGTGCATCACCACGACCACAATTTGGAGTGACAACCTCCTGTAGCAACTATCAAGATAGAAATTAAACTACATAACATTATCATGAAATTTTTCTATAATAGACCATAAAAAATCAAATATATTGTCAAATCAACTAATCTATTGCATACCTCTCTCAATGGATCAGAAATGGCTATTGTTGTAGCAACTCCATGGTCCATCGTGCCACTAATATCACCAAGGTTGTCTGATGTCAACAATTGTAAATGAAACAATATCTCTAGTATCATGTTGATATAAATACCAAGAGGGGATAATGGAACATAAGGTGAAATAAGAGAGGGTAATGGGATGGGAATAAAAGGGATTAATGGAACATAGGATGGACTAGTATAGATTGATGGGATGGGATAGGATGGGATAAAAAAATATAGGGTGGACAATTAGAGGCTAATGGGATGCGATTACTAGGGAATAATGCAAGATAGGGTGAATTAGGAGGTGTCTAGGGTTTTACTATAGTACACGAAGTGCGAACTTGACCTATGTGTAGCAATAATAGAGAAGAGTTATCTAGGATGAAATGTGGATAAAGATGGTATAACATAGGGTGGAACATAGGGGATCATGGAACATCTAGGGTGAAATAATAATGGGTACAATAAGATGGGATTAGAAGGAAATAATGACACATAGAATAGACTAGAAGATATTACTGGGATGGGCTAGGAAGGAATCATGGAAAATAGGGTGAACTATTAAATGTTAATGGTATGGGATTAGGAAGGAATAAAGGAACAAAAAAGTGAATTAGTAGAAGATAATGTGACACGATCAAGGAATACAAATGCAATGTTTGCGTTTCTCATCAACTTTGTTGATTTGTATATATGCAAAATTATGAAAACTAGCTAACATCGTTTTACAACACCATTAATGAATAAAGGCTACCTGAGTGTAAGTTGTTTGTTGATATTAATTGTGAGGTGTAGAGGAAGAAGGTTCACTAGGAAATTTTTTGAAATCCAAATAATTTTATGAGACAAGCATTCAAATATAGCATTCAACTGTTCAAATGAAATAATAATATCTTTAATACTAGTGGCATACCTGTGGACTCATCGTTGAGAATGTATAAGGGTCTGTAGGAATAGAGCATGCCTCATGAATAGTCTAGCCCTAAAATTTCATCATATCAAAATTCTACTAATTTAGTTAAATAAATTCTTAAATTTCAAAATATAATTTAATAAGCAACATTAAAATTTTACCTGAGTGTCAGTGTTGAATGTATCATTTAGAATATCATCTATGAAATTCATCACCTCTACAACAGGTGTAGGCTGTGTAGCTGCATCATGAGCACTTTGATAATCGTACGTGCAAAAAACACCACAAGCGCCACAATGGTGGTGTGGAGCTCGGGGTCTACAGTTCTCCTCCATGAAAAGCTCTACTAGATGACTTGCACACTGTATAATGGTCTGGGTGAGTGAGTCAATCAACTTCAGCGTGTCCACCTCTACATTGTCCTTAACAATGGAAGGAACAGTGACATGCTCCACCATGGGTCTGGCAAAGGGTCTCGGTGCCAACTGTGGATTACATCATGCAACAGGTCTATCATGTTTGGATCCCCCACCTCTACCCTGAAAGTCTAAGATGTCAAAATAGTTTGGCATTTTATTGAGGAAAAACTCACAATAGAGTTTCCTTAAAAATTGTTGTAGAACCTCATGGTTATTGCATGAAGTTTGGTCAAATTTCATCCTCCACTGCTCCCAAAATTTGATTTTAATTAACTTGTAGTGGCACCAATGGATGGGGAACCTCTTGCATGCATGAGACAAAGGTTCATTTGTTCTCGGGTCTATAAATAGGGCACACAAGTTGGCTTTACTAATTTTTTGTTTTTTGACATCTGCATATGACAAACCACTAGCATAAAATTTTCTCATCTCATGCCTCTTATTTGACCAAAAAATTATTTTCACGCTTATTTCTCCTACATGAGTTACAATTGACTTCAATGATTTAACAATCCCTCTCCTATAAGGGTGGGTTTCAGCATGCTCAGTTAATCTTCCAATTAATTGTTGAATGTCTCTTTTATTGTTTTCAATTTGATTTTGAATATTTTCTTGTGTTCCTTGAGGATTCCTATGAATTGATGGAGGTATTTCGGGTTTTTCTTGTATAGGAGGCTCTTTGTGAGGGGGTGATTGTGAATTCTCAATGTTTTGAGGTGGAGATTCATTCCCTGAGAATTAGAAAAAAGTTTTATTATAAAAACCTATTTAAATTTGCATTCTAAATCAAATTCAAAATAAATAGAATAAAAATGCACACCTCTTTGCAATCTTTGACCTCTCCAACATGTTGGCGGAATCCTCGTAGAAAATCGCAAGCTAAGGATGCAAACAATGGACAAGATTTTGCGAGCGTGAGTTACAGACCTCAAATCCTCCAAGTCAAGTCGCGGGTTGAAGAGAAATGAGGATTTGAAACCTATTTTTGGATTTTATGCTAAGTTATGCATTTGGCACATGTCAAATGGCTTTTAATTCATTTGGCATGTGCCAAATGGCTTATTTCGGCCTTTTTTTGGGCATTTTTCATTTTGGCACCAAAATTGTGTCACAATTTGGTGCACTTACCCTTCAAACTTATTAAACTTATTAACCTTTAATCTCATATCTAGTTACTGAAAGTGAAAGCATGAATCAACAACTCATCAGAAACACACATAACACCAATATTTTTTGCATGGAAACCCTGTTAGGGGAAAAACCGTGGTGGAGGTTAATCCACAAGTTATACCCTATTAAAAGTATAAGAAGAATAAAATGAGGAATGCACATGCATTCAGGCTATTTGCCTAAAGCTCACTACTCAAAGGAAGACAACTTTTAGATTAAATCCATCTAAAGAATTTGAACTGAGAAAGTAGCATCTACTAATGCCTGAGTACAGTTTCGATTAAGCATATGGACACTTTTTTAGTCTTCTTCACTCTTCTTCACACTTTTATTTGCTTTCAAATGATCTAAACCTTATTCAAACATAGCACACACACACTTTGCATCTCTCTACCTTGCATACTTATCAAATGAAGAAACAATCAATTATATATATCCGCAATAAGAAATTGCATTGCTACACATCGACTTCAACAAAATAATAGAATGAATGCAAACTATCAGCCCAAAACAATAATTATTATCAATGCGCATCAACAAAAGTCAGCCACAACATAATAGAGACCCAAAAAAATTTCTCAAGCACAACACACCTTCAAATATTCTTCCTCGAAGGATCGACAACACTCTTCAACACCTTGTCATCCATGAACATGAGAAACATGAACACACAAGAGAAAATATTGGATCGCAAGCACAATGATCAATGTGAAAGTGAAAAAAAGATAGAACATGATCTAAAAACATCCACAAACACTTCAGGAACATACAGAACAACTCAAATTACTAGAAACACATTATCTTTGTTTGTGAACACCATTTTCGATACCAGAATAACTGTCAAAATACAGAAGATCATAACTTGCTCAAATCTTCATACACACCTCTGAAACTTATGGATTCAAAACTACATACATCTGTAAACAAACCCTTTGATATGTAACTTCTCACCATCAATGTACTGAAATTTCCAACAAACTAATCTTCATTGCTTCATAGACAACCTGTATGATATGTTATTACAATTTTATTAATATCATCGACATATACAGTCTTAAATACATTAATGCTAATAGTGTTGACATCAATGATAACCACATATCAGAAATACAACCACAACATGCAACAATATCCCCCTTTAGAATTGATGGCAACACATGATGTGAAAAATACCATCAACACAACTAGCTCTTCTCCAACAATCTCCCCCTTAGAAATTTCTCTTCTCTCCCTTAGTTATTTCAAATTTTTTCACATTGTTCTTCTCCCCCATTTCTTTTTAGCTCTTCTAGAGTTTTTCACATTACTCTTCTCCCCTTTTGACATCAATGGAAAAGGTACACAAGCTTTGAACCACATATCTGAATCATCTGACTACTCCCCCTGAGTAGCAGCCACCACAACATCAATTTAGATCAAGATATAACTATGAATGCATGGATTGATGCAAAGACTATGCATTTTAGTTCTGATTAGGAGGGGTAATCACCCCTAACTTCCCTCGAAGATACTAAAAATTATCTTTAGGCAAAGGATTAGTAAATATGTCTGCAATTTGTTCCTCAGTAGGCACATACTCCAGTCTCACTTCCTTATCACTCACCTTGTCTCTCAAAAAGTGGTAATTGATATATATATGCTTGGTATTTGAATGCAGCACCGGATTCTTAGAAATGTTTATAGCACTTGAATTATCACAGAATATGGCAATAGGTTCATCATAAATAACTCTAATATCTTTCAACATTTGCTTCATCCATAGTTCTTGAGTACAATTGTTAGCAACAACAATATATTATGCCTCTATAGTAGATAAAGAAATGACATTATGATTTTTTCTTAACCATGAAATCAACTTCTTTCCCAAGAAAACTGTACCACCACTAGTACTTTTCTTGTCATTCACATCTCCTACCCAATCAAAATCATTAAATTCACTTAAAGTAAGATCATCATCTTTAGGATACCATAGGAAAAAATTAATTGTTCCCTTCAAGTATCTAAAAATCCTCTTCACAGTAGTCACATGTGATTCCTTAGGATCGGCTTGAAATCTAGCAACAATGCATACAACATTCATGATTTCTAGTCTAGTTTGAGTCAAATAAATCAATCCACCAATCATTGACCTATGCCTAGTCTAATTTTCCTTTAGAGAATCATCATCTTGTGTCAACTTAAATTCGATCACCATGGGTGTACCAACTGGCTTTGAATCTTCCATACCAAATTTCTTTAGCAATTCTCTCACATACTTGGACTAAGATATAAAGATTCATTTATCTAACTGAATAATTTCCAATCCCAAAAATAATTTCAATTCTCCAATCATTGACATCTCAAACTCATTTTTCATCTCATTAACAAACTTCATGCACAAACCATCATCTCCTCCAAAAATGATATCATCAACAAAGACTTCTACAAATAAATATTTATCATCATCAATCTTGAAATACAAATTACTATTAGCAGTACCTTTGTTAAATCTAAGCTTCAACAAGTACTTATCCAATCTGGCATACCAAGCTCTAGAGGCTTGCTTGAGTCCATACAATGCTTTCTTCAACCAACAAACCATATCTCCTTGATCATTCAATTTAAATCCATCAAGTTCCTCAATATACACCTCTTCTTCTAGTTCACCATTTAGAAATGTAGACTTGACATCCATCTGAAAAAATTTGTAAATTTTTTAAGCAGCATAAGCAAGAAACAATCTCATAGCTTCAATTCTAGAAATAGGTGCAAAAGTTTCTTCAAATTCGATTCTTCCATCTAAGAGTATCCTTTGCATACTAGTCTTTCTTTGTTTCTGATAACTTCACCTTGTTCATTTAGTTTGTTTATAAAGACCCATTTGGTTCCAATTACATTTTTTGTCTTTAGGTCTAAGAACAAGAATCCATGTATTAGTCTTCTCAATTTTTTGTAGTTCTTTCATTGCTTCAATCCAATGTTCATCTTTGCATGCTTCATTGACAATACTTGGCTCAGTCTTTGAAATTAAACAATATTCTTCTATAATTACTCTCCTAGTCTGGATACCTTTATTCTTATCTCCTATAATCTGATTTTCTGAATGATTTAATCTCACATACCTTGGAGTCTTAGAGTGTTCTTGAATTTTAGGCTCTTGTGATCTCTCTTTTGTGCTTTCACTAGTCTCTCCCTCTTCTTGATCTTATTGATTCACCGAAACAATCTGAACTTGATTTAAAGTCTAACTCTTGTTTGTACTGTCATTTTGATCATCAAAATCATATCCATAGGTTTTGGAGGGTCTAGCAATGTCTTCATCAACCTCGACATTTTCACTTTCAACCATTTTCTTCAATCTCTTGTTGTAGCATTGGTAGGCCTTACTCTTAGTAGAATAACCAAGAAATATTCCTTCATCAATTCTAGCATCAAACTTTCCTATATCTTCATCTCTTTTGTTATAGAATTTACTCCCAAATATTTTGAAGTATTTAACAGTAGGATTATGACCAAACGATAGCTCAAAAGGATTCTTACTACTATTACCTTTGAGTTGTACCTGGTTGAGGATATAAACTGCAGTACTCATAGCTTCTCTCCAATAGATATGAGGGAAATTTCCTTCCAACATCATAGTTCTAGCAACATATTGAACTGTTATGTTATTCCTTTCCACAACTCCATTTTGTTGAGGGGTCCACAATACAAATAACTATCTCTTTATCCCATGTTCTTCACAAGAAAAATTAAACTCACCGAAAGTAAATTCACCACCTCTATCTGATCTTAGACACTTAATATTCAGACCTATCTCTGTCTCAACCATATCCTTAAAGATCTTGAACTTCTCTACAGCTTCAGATTTCTCCCTTAAGAAATTAACCCACATCATTATAGAGTAATCATCAATAAGAAACATGAAGTATATGCATCCTTACAATCTTCTGATTCTAGTAGGACCACACAAGTTCATATGCACAAGTTCCAACAATTCATTTGAACAATGTTGTTTGATGTGAAATGAAATTCTAGTTTTTTTTGCTAATTGACATTCCTTGCATATGACATTAGTAGGCTTCACCAACTTAGGAAGATCTCTCACAACTTGTGACGAACTTATCCTGATAATATTGTCAAATTTTACATGACACATTCTTCTATGCCACAACCAACTTTCATCTACTTGAGAAATTAGATAACTTTGACTACCAACATTCAAATGAAAGATGTTACCTTTTGTTTTTGTACCAGAAGCAATGACATTTCTATAACTTCCCAATATGCTACACTTTCCATCTTTGAATTGAATATTGTATCCCTTACCAACCATCTATCCAACACTTAGAAGATTATGTTTGAAACATTCAACATAAAGAACATCATCAGTATTATGATTACCATCAAAAGAGATACATCCTCTTCCACAAATTATACCACCATTGTTATCATCAAATATTACAACACCACCATCATACTTCTCCAAGCTTAAAATTTTGTTTTTATCACCTTTCATATGATGTGAACATCCATTGTCAATTACCCATTCATCGTTTTCTTCAACTCAGGCAGCTAGGGCTTTCTCTACTTTTGTACAACTAGCAGATTCAATAGACAGAAGATTATTTTCCTTGATAGAAATAAACACAAACTCATCTTCACTTGCATTCCATTTTTCAAATTCATCATTTGTCACACCTTCATCAGCAGCATAATAACACTTCTTTTGAAATTTAGTCTTGTAAGATCTTGGTTTAGGAACTCCTACTGGACACCTTGATGCAAAATGACCTATCTTATTGCAAGAAAAATAATAATAGGAAACTTTCCTTTATACTTACCTTCTCCTTTGGATTCCCTTTTGACAATAACTACTACAAGATCATTCGGTTCCCTTTCTTCTTCTTCAATCTATCTCATTTCTTCCTCATACCTAAATACCTTTCTATAATAACTTTCACCCGAATCATATATTTTCTTGTCTCTCCTAGAAGTAGTAGCTTCAAATGGAGATTTTGTCTTAGGAGGGGAATCATTGAATTCACTCAACTCAAAAGCAAAAATTTTACCAATCAACATATCTCTGGGTACATTTATCACAATCTAGAGCTCTTCAATATTTGTGGCTTTAAATTTTTATGCAAGAGGTATGGATCTAAGCACTTTAGCAACAATATATGATTCATCTAACTGTCCACTAGCACATCTAATGCCACACACAAGTTCATTCACTCTTTGCATGTAAGCATCAATATTTTCATCATCACCCATTTTCAACATTTCATATTTCCCTTTCAGACTTTAGCTTAGAAATTTTTACATTAGCATCTCCTTCATACAAGGTTTCTAACTTTTTCCAGATCTCATAAGCAGTCCTTAGCTCCATAACATTTGTCATCTCAAAATCAGTCAAAGCACTCAACAATGATTCCTTAGCTATGATATTATATTCAGGATCCCTAATCTCAACAATAGTAGTAGTAGTAGTAGTAGGACCATTCTGAGGAATAACATACCTATTACTTGTAGTGTTCCAGTAGGATTCACCAATGCACTTCAAATGACACTCCATTCTAGCCTTCCATAGAGAGTAGTTTGTTCCATAAAATCTTAGACTATCCTTCTTGTATGTCACCATCCCGGATCACCTCAAGCTATCAAACTTCTTCCACGGAACCTGCTCTGATACCAATTGTTGGCAACACAAGGGCAAACAACTAAGAGGGGGGGTGAATTAGTTGTCATAGAATTTCAAACTTATTAAACTTATTAACCTATAATCTCATATCTAATTATTAACAGTGAAAGCATGAATCAACAACACATCAGAAACACACATAACACCAAGATTTTTTACATGGAAACCCTGTTAGGGGAAAAACCATGGTGGAGGTTAATCCACAAGTTATACCCTATTAAAATTATAAAAGAATTAAATGAGGAATGCACATGCATTCAGGAACACTGCCTAGAGCTCACTGCTCAAAGGAAGACTCACTGTCTTACATAAAACTTTCAGATTAAATCCATCTAAAGAATTTGAACTAAGAAAGTAGCATTTGTTAATGCCTGAGTACAGTTTCGATTAAGAACGTGAAAACTTTTTCACTCTTCTTCACACTCTACTCTACTTTTGAATGATCTAAACCTTATTCACACATAGCACACACACATAATTCACATCTCTCTACCTCACATACTTCTCAAATGAATAAACAATCACTTATATATATCTGTAACAATAAATTGCATTGCTTCATGTTTGCTTCAACAAAATAATAGAATGAATGCAAACTATAAGCCCAAAACATTAAATATTATCAATGCACATCAACCAAAGTGGGCCACAACATATTAGAGACCCAAAAAAATTTCCTCAAACACAAAACACCTTCAAAGATTCTTCCTTGGAGATCCACAACATGCTTCAACACCTTGTCGGCCATGAACACGCAAGAGAAAATCTTGGATCACGAGCACAATGATCAATGTGGACATGCAACAAAGAACGTGATCTAGAAACATCCACAAACACTTCAGGAACATATGCAACAACTCAGATTGCTAGAAACACATTATCTTCTTTTGTGAACACCATTTTCAGTACCAGAATAACTGTCAGAATACAAAAGCTCATAACTTGATCAAATATTCATGCGCACCTATGAAACTTATGAATTTGAAACTACATACATCTACAAACAAACCCTTTAATACACAATTTCTCACCATCAATATATTGAACTTTCCAACACACTGATCTCCACTGCTTCACAGACAACCTGTAACATATTTTATTACAATTTTCTCAATATCCTTGACATATATAGTCTTAAAGACATTAATGCTAATAGTTTTGACATCAATGACAACCAAATATCAGAAATACAACCACAAAATCCAACAAGCATTTCATTCTTATTATCATACATTGAATTTGCATTCACCCACATTTAGTAGCATTTGCATGAGTTTTTGGTGTCCTATTGTTAATACCATAGTGAGAATAAGTTTGAGACTCGTGTCATCCCGTGATAGAAAAATCATTTTGGATCTTGGGTTATCTATAGCTTCCACTCCTAGTATTGACTCTAGTACACTAGGCATGGATAACACACTTAGCAACTCTTTGCCTTCAAGTAGCACACAAGTTGAACCAAGGAAAGATAGCACCCCACAATAAAACATGATGCAAATTCATGAGGACTTAGCAAACTTACAACATAAAATATTCCTTGAAGACATTTCAACTATTGCAATTCCTATCATAGAAAAAATTCACCGCATGCTTGAAAGTGATGATGGCCTTGACCTTTTGAAAAACATCTTCCCTCAACCACTAGTGGTCCTTTACCAAAAAACAATGTTACAAGCCAAGGACGAATTCAAATTCCTCCTCCCACAACAATATCCTCAATCCCTACCTACACCCCTCCTCAAGTGACAACGACAATGCAACAAGTTAGTAATGTGGTTCCTTGCTTACATATTCCTGCTAGCATCACTAGTTCCTATATGGAATCACAAGTTATATCTCCTAACTTACCACCTATAATAATTCCATCAACTTACACCACTTTCACTTCCATCTCATAACATAAGAAATGACCCTCTTATTACTCAACTTTTCCAAACCATGTCATCCCTTCACAAGAAAATTTCTACCATCAACCAAAATCAAAATGGCCCACCCACATATTATGTGCAAATTAGTCCATTATACTTGGAGATATTACGAACACTTATGCAACAAGGTAGTTTTTGCTGCTTTTGGATTCGATTGTGTTGAAATTTTTTCATCAACGTTTCAGATCACACTCTATGATCCATCATCAAGATAGAGAGTTGAAGAGGAAGGGAGATCCTTCTAACCATGTTAATGCCTACACTGCCTTATGTAGTTAATTTTTCCTTGATGATAAAATTTTGGCAAAGCTCTTTCCTAGGACCTTAAAAGATACCACCTTGGGTGGTTCTCTTCTTTATTGAATAACTCGATTTTTTTATTCAATGGACTTTTGGAAGCATTTATAAACCATTTCCAAGTGCATATGACCCCTATATGACCCTGGCCGACTTGATGAGAAGTAAGAAAAATGGGGACAAAAAGATAACTAACTTTAGCTCACACTATCCATCACTTTATTCTGAAGTTGATGTTGAGATTCTTGACCCACAACTTGAAAAGATGTTCATTTTAAATCTGCAAAGAAAAATCCAAGACAAGTTGACCATGAATAAATTCCCATCCTTCATGCACTTGTGCATTGCCCTCCATGATTATCAAATTTTGGTTTGTATTCAAGATACAAAGTCCACTTCTAGTCGAATTGAGAGATCTGAGCTCGCCCACCAAAACAATTCCAAACCTTTTAGAAAACCAAATATAGGGTTCCTTCAATTCTACCCCCCTCAACAAACAACTCCAAATTTCAATAACCAAGTAGTTATTGTCAAATCCATGGTGCCCTTTAGTTATGGACATCCAAAAAGACAATTCACTCCCTTACCTAATACCCTTCATAATACCATGTCGAAACTCCTAAACCAACAAATGATTACCTTACCTCCCATAAAAACACATGACCCTAATAATCCTTTACCTTTGAGCTTTAAATCAAATTCTTATTTCCACTAACAGTGACAAAATGGACATGATATGGAACATTGCAAGTGTCTTAATCACCTTGTGCAAGACCTCATTGATTCTAACCATCTTTCCATTGGAGGTGTTAGTGATCAAGGAAATAATTTAGTTTCCCCTCCGAACCAAAACTTACAAATTTTTTCCAATACCATCCCAAAACATAATATTTCATTTGTCAAAGCTAGAAAAACTCCAAAAAATTATGTGATGAATGTTGATATAGATGATGGAAATAATGATTATGCTCTAACTAATGTTATCAATGTCAGTCCTATAGATGAAATGATAGGGGCGATAGACATCATCCCTCATAAGGGCCGAACTAAGGGTCCTCTTGATATTGCTTTCTCCTCTAAGGATATACTTGAACATTTTCCTGATGGTCCTCTCTACATAGTCGGTCGTATCTATGCCAAGCCCACTAATGGGATACTAATAGATCCCACCTGTGGAGAGAATGTGATCACTAAGGAATTTCTACTTTTGCATGAACTTTATCAAGATGAATATGATCAACCTAAGAAATGGGTCAAGACACACAATGGTTTTGCATGCCCTACAATTGGATCGATCACCTTACCATTGCAAATATGACCAAAAAAAAAAATACGTTACATTCTCCATCATCCTGTAATCAGACCAATTTCGTGTGAAGCTAGGCCACCCATCGCTTCACTCCATGAAAGTTGCCCCTTTGGTTGTGCATAAATTCTTCAAGTTTCTCTTTGAGAATGAGATATGCATTTTTCACCATAGTGGATTTAACCCCTTGTCATCTAAAGGAAAATTTTCCCTAGATTCCCTTTGTCCTGAGCCCATGGAACCTATAAAGCCAAGAGAAGACTTATATTTCTTGTCCTATCAAAAGTTCAAGGCAAAGAAGATAGTAGAACTATCTATCTGAAACATGTTCCCCTCCACCTTTGAACCTCCCATCCTTCATGAAACCATGCTTGAACCTAAAGAAGAAAAAAACAACCAAGACCAACCTAAAATAGAAATTTCACCTACCTCTTAAAAGTGACCAAGAAACAATGAAACCAACCCCGTCATACCTCACAAAATAAAACAAGTTTACAAAGTCAAAGAGAAATAAATTGAACAACCTCCCATGGTTCCTTTTGTTCCTGCCCTTAGGTAAGAAAATAAACCTATGGTTGATCAACCCACTCCTATATAACTTGAAAACAAAACTAAAAGAGACTGAGGTACTAGGGAGCGTAGACGTAGATGTTGTGCCCTTGTTCGCGAGTTACATGATGAATTAAACAAAGAAAATCAATATCCAAACTTGACTAAAGCAATGCATGATGACCCTCCTGCCCAACTGAAGCAAGAGAATTCAATGTAACCTCAACAACAAGATTTTAACTCTTTTATGAACATTATCCTTCGACCTCTTATTGTGATAAACTTAGATGATGATGACAAGGTTACCAAAATTGATGAAGAGGTGCTTAAGGAATTGAACACGTTATTTTCCTCTTCCATGAGCTTAAATGACAAATATTCTATAAAGAGTATTGAACCTAGTGCTTCCCCTAGCTCAACACTTTCTCTTGTCCCTCTGGCTAGTTTCCCACCTTATATATACACAGACTATGGTTGGGAGTCGGATGACTGGCTCTTAGGTTAACTCAAGTTTTTGTTACTAGTCTTTTGCATTTTTCTTTTTTGTGATTACATGTGTGTGATGTGATCCCCCATGATGTTTCGTTTGATGTTCCTCTCTCTTTTATGCATTCTTCTATATGTACCTACATTCTTCTCTATTTCATGCATCTCTTTCGCTCTTTATATTTTTCTTGTCTTTTCCTTTTGGGGATGATGCAAGGCATCAAGATATTCATGTCTCCTTCATGTTGACCCAAAATGTTTTTCCTTTTTTTTTGCTCGCTTTGTGTCATTCTTCTAGTTCTATGTGTATTTGGGGGATGATGATAGTTCTGAGCTCTCTAAAAACATTGCAACAAAGAACATACTGACCACAAATCCATAGATCCCTTATGTGTTTGGTGTTAGCCATTTTGGGGGAAACCCCCATCTTTTCTTTTTCTCTCGCATGATGTAGCTTTACTTGGAAACATATGACACGGCATAGGGCTTTCCAAGTTATCTCTCATGTCTTGTTTTTTTCATTTTTCATTTGATACTTTAAAGTAATTCCACACAACATGGTGTTTAACAGTTTCTTTAAAGTGTGGGCATACATTGGCATTACTCTTTTTTCATTTTTCTTTTTTCATGGTTCTTAGGGCAACCTTCTTACTTCATACAATGCGTTTTTCATTTTTTGGATGACATTGGGTGTGATTTCCTTCATGAGATTGATCTCTCTTAGCATATTAAATTCCTCTTAGTGGCTTGGTGCGACACATTGCATCCCCTAAGTTGTGAATTTTCTATTCTTTGATTTTTCCTCTCCTGGAGACATTAGGCACAATGTTCCCTAAGTTAAAGACCCTGGATGAACTAAGTAAGACTTCTTTGAACATTTCCTATTTTTTCATTTTGTGTTTATTATATGGCCACCTTGCATAAAATAGCTTGCATGGTTGTGGAGCCATCATGTTTGTTTATGAGCTCCAAGCATACAAATTTTTCCTTGTCTCATGAAGATCAAAAATAATTTTTGCGTAGAACCTTATTAAATTTATCGGGAGTTATAAATTTGGTATGGTTGAGCGGGAAGCCCACTCTAAGGCATGACTTTCCCCATAGCCACATGCATGTGTGTGTGAGTACATACCATCCATGAGTGTGGGTAAACCCATAATAGTGGTTTACAATTTGGATGAGGAGGGGAATTTGTAAAAATGCTCACACATTCAAAATTTCATGTTTGAAGGGTTCGTTCAAACTAGGGGGTTCGCACGAACCCAAAAGAGGGGTTTGGTCAAACCCCTAGTTCGAGTGAACCCCCTTTTGCATGGTGGGTTCGCTTGAACCCTATGATGTCATATTCTTCATAGAAACGAATGGAAAATTCAAAAAAAAGGGGAGTTCATGTGAACCCCCCTTCACCCTTTCGAGCGAAGGGGGGTTCGCTCAAACCCCCCTTTTTTGCCCTTCTCCCCCTCTTCCACCAAATTTTAGCAGATTTCATCCCTTCGAAGCTCGGGTTGAGGATAAAAATGGAGGAGAATTCATAGACCCAACTGGACGATGGTAGTCCTCAGAATGAGCTATCCAATGAATATAATTTTAATATGTTTTGGTTTTATTATGTATGTGTTTTTTTAGTTTTATTAAACATAGGTTTTTCACCAAAAACCAAGCTCTTTGTTTTGCACATGTGGAAAAATAACATATTATCAAAATAAAAAATTTAAAAATATGTTTGTGTTGGGTATTGATGTCCTTGATCCATTAAAAAAAATTATATTTTTTTGATACATATAGAAAAATTTATGTTGTATACAGTCCACCTATGTGTGAATTGCAATTGGTTGGACTTCGAAACTTAATTAAGGAAAAAATATTCAATAAAGAACTATGAGATCAAATTAAAGTGCTATATATCATAGTTACAAATCTAAATTCGAAAAAAATAGAATTTTATCCTTCATACAATAAAATTTATGTTGTATACGGTGAGCATCACTTTTTAAAAATGTTATTTTCTAAAAAAAAACCAGTTTTCGTGGGAGATGGAAAAAGAAGTGCAATTTGATTCCAAAAAATTTTAAAAATATATATTTAAAATCTACAGAAAAAATTTGATGAGACTCTAGTTTGCATCATCTACAAATTCCTCATGGTTTAACCGCTATAGGTGCCCAAATGTGAAGATTTAGTTAAAAATAATAATTATAGTGTCCAGTTTGGCCAAAAATTATAAACCACCATTGTGGGATCACCTGTGTATGTTTCTCACCGTTTAGGACTTCTCACCCGATAGACATCTAGGAGTTTCTTCGCCTCAGAGTGAGTATGCATTTTTTGGACAAACAACCTAGATCTGATCCACATCATGATGGACAAACGATCAAAGCTTGATTTGACTCTCTTTTATTTCTTTTCTCTTTTCATTATTTGGTAGTGTATGATTGGCCTTGTTGCTATTCTTTATATCATTTTCATGTGTTCCTTTGTGCTTATGTTGGCTTGCTATGTGATCTTGATCTTGGGGGATTTATGCATGTTTGTCTACTTTAATGTGAGTTTGAAGCAGGTTCCTCCTCTCACTAAAGTGGGGGCTAAATGTATTGTCAAAAAATGGGTCCTTGAACATTCTCACACTTGTTTGAGTCCTCCTTGTGGATTTTGGCTTAATGTTACCTTGATTTAGTTTTTTAATGTGGATAACACATTCAAATTAGGTCTTGGGCCCTTGTGAACTAATTTATTACAATGGTACCTTGCTAAACTGTTGTGAATTTTTGTAACACATTTTCACACTTTTCGAAGGTTTTTATCAATAAACTAGGCATAATAAACATAATTTTAATCATAATTAACATTAATCTTACCTTATTTGGAAATCTATAGTGTTGTAACATACTTTAACATTCCTCTAGGCTTTTCATTAATAATTTGGCTTTCTTATTCTTTAATTGGCCTTATTTGGCATCCACAAGTCTCATTTATTACATCCTTTGGAGGATAATCCCAACACCAATCATTGACCAATCATAATTCAGGTGTTCCTGGCTTGTGTGGCCTAGATTTAGTGTTTGGGACTCATTCACCACCTTGGGAAAATGAGTCCCACCTAGGTCTTTTTGGCCCCAATGCAGGTTTCATATATTTCTATATCCTTTTCATTTTTGTTCCCATACATTATCTATGATGGGACTCATTCGCCACCTTGGGCGAATGAGTCCCGTGTGACCAAAATTCAAATTTAAATCAAATATTTGAAGATATTTTATTCTCCTAGATCTTATGTCACCTTGTAGTGTTGTAATTTTGATAATTTTTGCATATTTGAGTATAAATACAAAGTTCTTTCACTCATATTCAACTAAGACTTTTTTGAGAGAATCCTTATAGAAAATTGATTTCACAAGAGCATTTGAGCAAGAGCATTCAGGGAATTCAAGGGAATATTATCAAGCATTCAAGAGCATCAATAATCATGTCAAATATTGCATTCTTCATGTTTGTTATTGTTCTAACAATTGTGATGTAGATTTCATGATTCGAGCAAGCATTACATTCAAGATCTATCAATATCAAGCATGAATCGAAGACCGCATCTATTACAGCCATTTCAAGGATAATTGCAGCACCTTATTGCTAGGTTTTGGTGAGTTTCAAGATTATCTTTTTTTCATTCATCATTCTCCCTTTACATTTTCTTTCATTTCAAGGTTTTATTACCAACAAGGGGTTTGACCAAGGCAAACCCCTATTCTCTAACCCAACAACATTTTCCCCTCTTCTTGTGTGTGATTTTCAATTCTAGGTTGTAGATTTGCTAAGAAGCCGAGTTGGAGAAAAAAATTTCAAGCCTCTAAGGTTTTCAGAGTTGTCATTCAACCTTGGAGAAGCTTGGAGAAGACCTATAGGTGCCATTTTACAGATTTAAATTTGGAAACTAGTCAAAAAGTGAAGAGCAAGACGAGAGACACAAAATCCAGTTTAGAACTTCTGAAAAAGAAGAAGTGGACTAATTCACCACTATTGGAGAATGAGTTCAACTGTATAGGCCTAATCAACATTTTTATAGATCTGGATAGCCTTTTGGCTGAAACCTGTTTCTACACATTTTCCCAGAAACTAGACTGATTCGCCTAGCTTGGTGAATGAGTCCTAGTCAACTTCAGGGTATGTGCAGGATCATGATGGGCCAAAAAGTGGCGATATTTAAGTGATACGATGGCGTATGTGGCTGACAATTTTTCTTTTACCCAAAATTGATGAAACAAAAAGGGTTTTAAAAAGAGATTCTCATATTTCCACCAATATAAATTATGTTTTACTTTGAATTTAATAAATAATTATTATTGATTTTCTATTTGAATTACGACTAAAGTCTTGATTGGTAGGCTGATTAAAAAACATCGATAGATTGCAAACAGTATCAGATTTTTTGAATATAAAACATGTGTCACATTCTATGCTTTTCATACTATGGGATTAAAAAATAAAAAATTGAATTTGATGAATTTTTGACCAAGTTAAGGTGGTTAGACATATGAGTTTTTATATTGTTTAAAATCTATAATAAAAAATTCATAATTAATTATTTACTTGGAAAACAAAATACAAAAAATATGCATCACATTGGGACATGATTCCTCTAATTATATCTAAAATATTATACAAAAATATTATCATTTTATTGTGGTTAGGGTGGTTAGACAGACACCTACTTATTTTTCTCTGAAATTTAAGTACTACTACATTGAAATTTCAAATTTTCACCAAATGGATTTTTTATTTTTTTAAATAAACCTAGTAGTTTAGAAACTACGTTCAATTTGTTATAGATTCTATTCTTACATATTTTTGAAATAATATAGATAACTTATTCAAATTTTTACGTCAAGTTTCCTAACTCTGATTTTCTAAATTTTTATCGCCACTTAAGGGCATGTTCTTTCCATGATGATCTTGCACATACCCTTCAAGAGTAGATTTTTTAGTGGTCCAGACCTCCATTTTTCCGTCTTCAATCTTCCAGGTGCACACTTTCAGTCTCATAATATTTTATTGTATCTTTTTCATCTTTCTAGGTTACATTGCATATCACATTGTGTTTTGCAACTCATTGTCTATTCCAAGTTTACACTTGGTGGTGAACCCCTCATTTGACATCATTCAATTCCATAGAACAATCCCTTTTCCAAATTTCAATCTCCTTTGCATTGAAATATCAAGGGCTTGTTCTTGAGTGAAGAGTAACGAAATTGACCTCTCTCCTTTTAGGTCCAAAACCCTAGAAGCAAAAGAGAGCACCAACACCCAATTTTATTCTTTTCATTTTGGTGAACCTACATTTATAACATCATAATTCTGATTTGGAGTGCATTTACATCCTAGATTTAGCTTGCATTAACATTGCATTAGTTTATTTGCATTCTAGGGTTTCAATTTTTGCATTAGTGAAAAGCTCATTTAGTTTGCATTATTACACTTGATTTCATTGAAAATTAGAAAAAAAACTTCATTTACATCTCATATTTTCATCAAAAAACATAAAAATCATATATTCAATTCAAAAAAATAGAAATTTTTCAAAAAGATCATTACTTGGACTCATTCACCACCTTGGGCGAATCAGTCCCCTTGCATATTTTTCACTGCATTTTTTGGAATTTATAGTTCATTTCCTGAGTTTATGTTTGTTGTTTTTGTATTTCAATTTTACTTTCTAGAATCTCAATTATAAGCATTTCATTCTTATTAGCTTATATTTCATTTGCACTCACCCACATTTAGTAGCCTTTACACGAGTGTTTGGTGTCCTATTGCTAATACCATAGTGAGAAGAAGTTCAAGACTCATGTCATCCCACGATAGCACAATCATTGTGGATCTTGGGTTATCTAGAGCTTTCACTCCTAGTATTGACACGAGTACACTAGGCATGGATAAAACCCTTAGCAAATCTTTGACTTCAAGTAGCAGGCAAGTTGAACCAAGGAATGATAGTATCCCACAATAAAACATGATGCAAATTCATGAGGACTTAGAAAACTTACAACATCAAATACGCCTTGAAAACATTTCAACTACTGCAATTCCTACTATAGGAAACATTCACCGCATGCTTGAAAGTGATGATGACATTGACCTTGTAAAAAATATAGTGCAAATCTTTGGAAAACATCTTCCCTCAACCACAAGTGGTCCTTTACCAACAAACAATGTTATAATCCAAGGAGGAACTCAAATTCCTCCTCCCACAATAATAGCCTCAATCCCTACCTACACCCCTCCTCAAGTGACAATGACAATGCAACAAGTTATTATTGTGATTCCTTCCTTGGGTATTCCTACTAGCATCCCTAGTTCCTATGTGGCATTACAATTTATATCTCCTAACTTGTTCTTGTGAGTCTCAAGAATTCTTTGTTTTTGTACCATCCAAATTGAAAGAAGAAATTGAATTTTCTTGAGGTGAGGAACTGTGTTACTCTTGAATTTCGTTTAAAAGCCTCTATTTACATTGGCCTAATTACCATAATTTTAATTTTATAATGCACATATTATTGCCTTCTTACAAACCTTAACGAGTCCTTTTAACTTGCCTAAGAAATACACCTATTTATTCATTGTTTAAGTATATCCGTTTTTTGTTCCAAGACTCCCATTTCACCACAAGTAGGAAGGAAAGCCTTGTAGACTATGGGATTTATCTTTTCACTTGAAAATTATTCTTGTGCATGATATTTTCTAAAGACTTTTAAAGAAATCCATTTTGTGCACATCATGCAGTCATTTTCGTCTATGAGATCACTTTTCTTGGAGACATTATGTCAAAATTTTGTGTCCCTTATCTATGTTTCCATTTTTTGCATGCATGTTCATCAAGGTGTTTATGGTGATGGAATTTCATAATCTTTATCAAATATTTTTTATATATACAACGCTCATATTTTCCTACACCATATGTCCTCATCACACAAATAGGTGTATTTCATAGTGTAATTATTTTATCCAAAAGACCTATACTATAACAATTGGAACACCTTTCATTAAATCACACCTTGGAATTTATTTATGTGCCTTCTTTAGCTCTCATTATGCTTTGATGGATGTCGTTACCCTATTCTAAATTTCCATACTCTCATGATCATTGCATTCCATGAGATGATGTTTGAGGTGTTTTGCATATGAATCTACATTTTTCATGCATTTTACTCCACTCTTTTGTATTTGGGACTTAGATATTGAATTCAATATATATATTAATTATAATCTAACACTATATCATCTAATGATCCCTTTTTGAAAGAAATCATAAGCTTAGGCCTTTCTTCTAGTTGTATGGAGGTGATTTGTGTCTTGAATTTGATAAAAAAATTTGACTTTCAATTATCAAAATTTTGGATTAAGCTACTCTCCTACAATTGATAAGAGAAATTTATGTTAGAATTTTTTTGTGTAGAAGTTAAGTACCTTAGAGTTATTTTCTTTATTTATTTGATAAAATGAGATAATCATAATATTTTTAATTTTTATGTGATTTATTGTTATAAATGTCTTGACAACAATTACATAAAGATATATACTTGAGATTGTGATGATATGTGGATTTTGACACCATAAGAGTAATACGAATTGGGTAGTTATGAATAAAATCCACGGTTTAAAAA
>CM021100.1:518950701-518969717 GCA_007115665.2 Sequoiadendron giganteum | reverse complement strand
TAAACCACTATGAGAGAAGACACAAATTTTAAAGAATTTATGATTACAGAAGAGAAGGCAAAATTTGGTGGAGATGTAGGGAAAACACGAAACCCCATGCGGATGGATCGATAAACTAAATTTAGTAACTCTGCAAAGTAAGCCTAAGGAAACCCTAGCTAAACTAGCCTACTCGAAGTCTCTAGAATGCAGCCAAATTGAGTTATAGAAAGTCACATCATTATAAATACACTCACTCCTCCAAATGCAATGAGGAGATAAAATAATCAAACCAATTCCCAAGAGAGTAGCACACACAGTATGGTCACACACCTGATGAGAAGTCACGTCCTTCCAATTAACCCACATCACGCCGCCATAACTAGACTTGATCTTCTCAAATAAATCCCCACCTTGCCAATTCATCATAATTTTATGAACTAAAAACATCCAACCAGTCCAAAGTACGGACACGTGGATGCTCCAATCTCTACCCATCACACTCTTAGTTTTGCCAAGAAAGCTCCACCTATACTTCATACCATTAATGACATTTATCCACGAGCACACCCAAATTAGCTAGTGGGCCTCCCAATCAGCTTTTGTCATCCAAGAGTAGAATATCATTATAACTCATGGTATCCTTGTCCCACTCTATTAAATTTTGAATATTTGGCGGCAATCTTTCCATTTTCGTCCAACATCTAGCTGAATCCCAACCCGAGCCAAGATTAGCTAAGGCATCCACCACACAGTTGCCTTCTCTAAAGATGTGAGTCACCTTTTTGTCCCTTAATTTGGACATAAGGAAGCTAGCATCCAACAAAATGTCCTTGGTATTCCAACCTATAAATCTATCTCTTTCCACTATATCTGTCACCGCTTTGGAATCTCCCTCCATATGGAGATAAACAATCCCTAGAGAAACAGCAATTTTGAGGCCCATAAACAGCGCACGAGCCTCAGCAACCAAATCCGACTGAATCCCAATGCCACCAACAAACCCCACCACCATATTCCCCATAGAGTCTCTAATAATCCCACCTATACTTGCCCTTCCTGGGTTGCCTTTAGCAGCCCCATCAAAATTAATTTTGAACCATCCACAATCTTGAGGCTCCCATTTGGTATTCTTCCTAGCTAAAAGTTTTGAATTGTCAAAGGCATTAGCCTTTAGATCCTGGTGCCATTCCTTAGCCATTTTTATTTCATAGCTCAACAGCCCGAACTCAGGAAGTTTCCCATCAAAGGGGGAGATATTCTCTTCAATGAGCCAAGCACCAATGCCAAACACCTCCTTGGGGCTCCACTCAATATTTTTGAAAACCCTGTTATTCCTCTCCTTCCATAAACACTAACCTAAGATTGGGGGAGTCTGCCTCTGAATTTCACTAGTCAAAGGATGGAGAAAAGGCCCATTCTAGCCCAGAATAAATGACAAAAGGTCTTTGCTCATAACCCACTGGACATCAAGCTTCTCAAAAGCCATCCCCCAAGCTTCAGCAGCATGCACGCAATGTAACAAAAGGTTGCTGACAGTTTCCTCCCCCTTCTTACAAAGAAAACATCTATTGGGAAAACACAACCCCCGAATTCTCAAATTGTCCTAAGTTAAGATCCTATTATGATAGGCCATCCACCAGAAAAAAATTATTTTAGGGATCATGTGATGGTTCCAAACCCTCCTCCAATGTTCCTCAACAGAAAATTCATTAGTCAGCAGTCTGTAAGCGGACTGAGCCGAAAGATCCCCCTACTTATCTAAAGCCCAAAATAACTCATCCTCCCTGTCATAGGAAGGAAACCTAATACTGGAAAGCAACACCTGAAGAGATCGAACTAGGCGGCATAGGTGAAGAGAGTGAAGGAAACAAAAGGAGAGATCTTTCCATCTCCTAGCCCCAGGGGGTCCATCCACATAGTCACTAATATATAAACCAAAGAATCTTTGAGCATCATCCATCACCACTCCAAACTCAGAAATAGCCAAAGGGGAGTCCAAAAGCCAAGCATCGTCCCATTATCTGATTTTGACCCTATTCCCCATTTTCCATTTGATCCCTTTTTTTAGCATGCCTTGTGTGTTGCAGATACTCCTCTAAATAGCAGAACCAAGGGGATGGGGTTCCAAGAGACAATCTATCAAAGGCCTGTTCTGGAGGTACTTTGTGTTCAAAATTTTGCACCAGTCCTTGGTGTTCCTTAACAAGTCCCACCCAACCTTGGCCATCAACTCTCTGTTAGAGATAACAATCTTCTTTATTCCAAGCCCTCAACAATTTTTGGCCTGAAAAACCCTTTCCCATTTTACCAAAGAAATCTTCTTTTTTTCCTCAGTACCGAACCAAAGGAAATTCCTTTGAATTCTTTTAAATTTTTCTCAATATACTTGGGCATCTTAAAAATAGTAAGGAAGAAGGTGGGGATACCTTGTATAGCCACAGTAAGGATTTGGAGTTTTCCAGCATGACTAAGTAAGGAGCCCTTCCATCCAGCCAACTTTCTTTGGATCCTCTCCAAGACAGCATTCCAGAACTCCGGGTGAACCTCCTTAACCGCTAGTGGGAGCCCAAGGTAAACCAATGGGAGAGAATACCCAACACATCCTAGCATCGCAGTCACTCTATTTTCCAAATTTGGTAGGCAATTAAAGAAGTAAATCTTGCTCTTATTGTAATTGATGCATTGACTAGAGCAAGAGGCATAGCTATTAAGGCAAGCTTTTCATTTCCTAGCTTCCACAACAGAGGCTTTTCCAAATAGAAAGTTGTCATCCATAAATTGTTGCACCATAATCGATCTAAGAGAAGTAACTGCTCTAACACCAGATATGGAGCCCTCAGACAACAGACTCATAAAATTCCTACTAAGAACATCGACAATCATAATAAAGAGATAGGGGGAGAGAGGGTCTCCCTGTCTGAGCCCTCTACCAATCGAAAATAATCCACAGGGGGATCCATTCACCGTAACCGAGAACTTAACAGTACAAACACACTTCATAATGATCTTAATGACAGAACTGTTAAAACTAAACTTAGCCAAGACCTTAGGAATGAAATCCCATAGCACCTTATCTTAAGCTTTGGAAATGTCAAGCTTAAGCACCATCCCCGCATTATTGTATCCATCCTTAGAGTGGATCAATTCATAGGTAGTCAAATAAGCATCAAGAATGTGTCACCCCGGGACAAACCCCAATTGAGTGTGACTTATAATTTTATCCAACAAAGGTTTGATCCAGTTAACAAGGATCTTAGAGAAGATCTTATAACAGGTGTTACAAAGACTAATAGGATGGAAGTCATACATAGAAAGAGGCTCACTAATCTTGGGTATAAGGGCAATGAAAGTGTGATTCATTTGTTTAAGAATCCTACCTGATTTAAAGAATTCCCTAGCCATAAGCACAAGGTCCCAACCCACAATATCCCAGAATATTTGAAAGAATGCAAGAGGGAACCCATCAGGTCTAGGAGCTTTGAAGGCCCCCATGCTAAAAGTAGCCAACCGAACCTCCTCCGTGGAAACACACCTAATAATTTCCAAATTATCCTCTAGAGAGATGGAAGTAGGGAGATGCTGAAGAATCTTACAATCCATAGCCATGTTGGGTGCCTCAGTAGGGGCCGAAAAAGCCTCTTTGAAATAATTAACCGCACATGATTTAATTTGAGTTTGATTAGATATCACCTCCCTAGAGGCATTAATTAATTTTGAAATTTGATTCATTTTCCGATGTTTGATGGTAGACACAAGAAAAAGGACATGTTCCTATCTCCTTCCTTCAGCCATTGGACCCTAGATTTTTGCTTCCAGAAGACCTCTTCATTTTTTAAAACTTTTTCCCATTCCATTTTGGTATGCTTTTCCTGATTGTTAGTCCACTGACTGACATCTCCCTCATCCATATTCTTCTGCAAGGACCTCAACCTCCCCTTGAGCTATTTGTTCTTTTGGAAAACATCCCCGAACACATTCCTGTTCCAACCTTTAACCATCATTTTAATATGTTTAAGTTTAGAGAAGAGCCTAAACATAGGGGAACCTTGGACAGGAATATTCCACCATTCAGCAATTTTTAATTTGAAATCAGGGTGAGAGTTCCACATTATTTCAAAACGGAAAGGATAGGGACCACCAGAAGGATGAGTATTAGTGGTCAACAGGAGAGGATTATGGCCTGAAATCGTCCTAGGCAGAGTAACTAGATTAGCCTCTAAAGCATTAGTCCAATGGGGAGAACAGAGGAAGTGGTCAAGATGAACCTGAATCAGATCGCCACTAGTCCTTCTATTAGACCATGTGAAAAGCTGGCCCCGAAGTTCAATATCTATTAGCCCCGAAGAACACAAAAATTTTGCCAGATCCATCATGCGGTTAGTGTAATATAGGAGGCCCCCACTTTTTTCAGATGGTAACAAGGGAGAGTTGAAATCTCCAACAACAAGCCACCGACCCCCCTTATTCATATTAATCCTAGCCACCATATTATTCCAGAGAATAGTCCTCAAGTTCCTCAGATTAGGAGCATAAATGTTTATTATACACCATTCTAATCTGCCACCAGAGAACGAAACTCCTATGTTATTTTTCCAATGGAATAATTCAAAACCCTAAAAGAAGGAAGGATTCCAAAGCACGGCCAAACCCCTCGAAGCTCCCTCAGCATCACTGTGAATATAGGAAGCATTAGGCCATAAAAAGCTAGCAATTTTGTCAAAATTAATCATCAACATTTTAGTTTCTTGAAGGAGACAAACATCAATCTTATGCTCCTCTAAATAGTTCTTCAAGGCATGCTATTTGTGCGAACTATTAAGCCCCCTAACATTCCAAGACAAAATCTTCATTTTTGACCTTTTTTTGAGGACACATCCAATGTCCTCTGCTTCTCCAGAGCAATCTCATTTGTCATTTCACACATTCTGGTGGATCTCTGAGAGGGTGTCCCAAGTTTGGAATCCTCTCCAACATCAGCCTTCTTCTTCCTACCCTTCTTCTTAGGCATAGTCCATATCCTTTCATCCTCAACCTTCTCCAGCTTTAAGTTTCCCAAGTTTCCAGTAGACTCATCAATAATGCCAGAATACTCTTCCTCCCAAATTTCACCCTCTTCAACCGAATCACCACAGGTCCCCTGAGTGAACATCAAAGATAGAGGATCGACAACTGATGAACCCAGACCAAAGATCTCAATAGTAGCCCCCACAGGTAGGGTATCAACAACCGAGGATCCAGGATCCTGAGACAAGGAGACCTCTCGAGGTAAGGTTTCCAGCACCGGAGAGACACTAGTGTTCGGATCAGGGTGAGGATAAGCAGGGGGTGGTGAGCATGGGGAAAGCACAGGTGACAGAGTAGAGTCAGGGGGGACAAGCTCAGCAACACCCGAAGGCCTCGAGGTATCCATTTCCGGATTCGTGGGATTTAACACTTCCTTAGAATCCCTACTGACTGAGGATTTGTAGTCAGAAATAAGATGTCGAACTTTGGCACACCTTTGACGATAAACCACCTTTTTTTCGTAACAAACAGGGTGGATCCAATTTCCTAGCTTGGAACACAGCTTGATAGAGTTTGGTAGAATTTTATCAACGCAAATATTGACACAGAAACGGGCAAAGACTAACCTTGATTTTGACTTAGTGACAACATCCATAGTAACAAATTGACCCAACAAATCACCAACAGCCTTAAAAATGGCTTCATCCCAAAACTTGAGAGGTAATCCCGGCAGTTGCACCTAGATAGGAGGCGACATGTTAAGGTCAACAGTAGGATTGAAACCAAGTTTCCACCTACACAAAGCAAGGTTGTGCTTCCCATAAACCCACAAGCTTGATGACAAAGTGGACACCAAGTCCTCAGCTGCAGCGAACAAAAATAGGAAGAGACCACCAGCCATCGCACGAATCTCCACACTTCCCTTAAGTTGCCACTTCACAATAACCCATTTATGAACCATATCCACCGTGGGTTGATAGGAGAGGAATCTCCCCACCACAACATTCTCCATGGAGGAAAGGATCCTATCACTGATCGAATCTGGTATGTCAAACATAGTACCAACAATCGAAACACACTCCGGGGGGGCGGGAACGAGGAGGAAACTTGTTTCCCACTAGTCAGGACATTCTTCCAACCATCAGTCGGAGGAAACACAACCATCGGCACAGAAGGACCGCCCAGAGAAGCCAAATCCTTCAAGATACCAGATGGAGAAAGCACAGATCCCAAAGAGTGGGTACCCACCAGACACGTCTCCAAAGGAGGGGAGCATATATGTTACACTTAGCTTAGTTATTGATTTAACTAGGAAAGCTTGTGTTTACTCCTAGGAGAGATAATCCAATATGAGAGGGAGTTTTAAATACTTACGAGTAAGTTGGGAAATCCAAGTATATAGGTTATCTTTGGAATGATGGACTATCCATAGAATGCATACCTAACTTATGTACTTAATAGTGAAGTAGTTTATTCCAAATAGATTAATATGGTTTTAGGTTATTTGGGATGATGGACAATCCATTGAAGGAAATACCTATGCATAGCTTAAGATATCCTTAAGTCAAATCGGCCCTAAGTACTGTATGTGATAGATGACCCTCAGTAGAACATAATAAATGAAACACTTTGGCCACAGTAGTGTCATGACCTTTGGCTCCACTGTCAGTTCACCATGATCTAGTATTACATGCTAAACAAAGATTATGGGATTACAAGTTCTAGCTATGTAGGACACAACACTATGCTTAGTTCGTTGTCGTTATCGGTTAGTCTGCCAAACTCTTCATCGAAGGGAAGGGCCATCTTTCGAATGATGGATGTGCAAGGGACCACATTAAGAGTCTATGGTTGGTGGAAAAGCACCTGAGTGATGCTTCTCCTCCACAACAGGCGATAGAAGAACCAAGATTTGAAAGGAAGGATCATGGAATGTCTTACAACTATTTGTTCTAAATATCTTTGAGCTATGTATGTAAATGTATGTTTTCTTACATTGATGGAAATTATGAAATAAAAATGAGTTCATGTTATAATATGTTATACATCTTGATTGGAAATTATAAATATAGAAACAAAAAAAATTGATTGCAATGGGTCAAGTTACTTTATTTATTTACTTGTATGGTGAAAAATTAGAAAATCTTACTTCATTGAAGGGTTAGTATGTTACAATTTCATTCCATACACATATGGTGCAATCTCATTATTGTTCATTATATCATGGTGCATAATGTCTAGTACTAAAATAGATAATAGGTTGCTCTTTTCACAAATGTTGCTTTGATAGAATTCATCAATTTCCCATCATTTACTATCATATATCAAATAACTCATTCCTTTATTTTCTTTATCTCTCATCCATTTCTATCCTCCTTCCTCTCTTTCTATTCTCATCCCTTTCATCCATCCTCATTTATTCCATCACCATGTTCCATCATAACCATTAATAATCATGAGACATCATAATCAAATGTGTATACCCATGAAATGTAGCATCATCCAATAAAAACATCCAACTGACATCAATTATCATTTCAAATACTCATCCAGCATATATCTATATTAATAATATGGTGTGCACATCATCCCAATCTAATTGTCTCAAGGGATCCATCATCCAAATTGGTACATAATCTGATCATCTTCCTAGGTAATCTTCCTCACCTTTTCAAGAGACTCCCTAGGCTCCATTTAGCATAGTGAATCTCTTGAGGGGGCATCAAATCAATCCATCATCTCATCACCAACCTACCATAAAAGCCTCATCCTTTCTAAATTTTATTCTTCTTTAAAATGATGTCAATTCGTATAGTTTTGATGCTATATCATGGAGGGGGAAAATGTAGACAACCCAAATTCACTTCTATTCATTCATACTAATCTCCCATAAATTAATTAAATAAAGTATTATTTAATTAATTTCCCTCATGACTAATGTTTCCTCTATAGTTCACCTTATATTAAATAAATTAACTCCCCAAAAAATGTGTTGGAAGTCATAATTCTCCCCTAACCCATAATGACTCCATCGGAGGTCTCCCATATTTGATACCCTAACAAGGTATCAAAGGTCTCTCATCTCTAATACCTCATCAAGGTATTAGAGGTATCCCATCTCCTTTACCCCCCAAACCAATGACAAGGCACTAGGAGTCAACAAAAGTGTTTAAACTTCACAATTAGCCATTCCTTACTATAACATAGATAAATGGAATTGTTGCACATATGAGATGGTTAAATCTAATCTAACAAATATTAATCTAAATCAAAAAACTAAGAACGAATAAAATGAAAAAAATAATAAAAACAAATAAACTAGAACAGTCTCACTGAATATGCATCCATTTCTTCTAATTATCTTGATTGTCCTTATCCATTTTGTTGTATCAGTATTCTTTCCCTCAGATTTTTAGTATTGATGCAAGCATAATCTGGTTGTAATGTCTAAGAAAAATATCGAAGATAATAGTTCTTCTCAAAATTATTGATTTTGGGAGGAGGAATAATGATAATGATAGGTCAATTTATAGATTTTGGGTTTTCGAACGATCGGCTCAGATTCGAAAGAGAGATCAACAATCGAGATTGATGAATGTCATGTGATGTAGGTTATGTGTCAGTTAGAATGTGAGTTAGCAAATTCTACAGCATAAAGATTAAATTAGAACAATAACTTAATCTTGCGTCAAGACTGTTTGAAAATAGAAAGAACACGAGTTCAAGATTAAATAAACAATTTAATATTCAGTTGAGAGTCTTCAAAAATAGAAGAAATAGACTTCGAATTAAAAAGACAAAATTAGAACTCGAAGAATAAAGATTTTGAATGCACACATGAATTAATTAATTAAATAAATATATTTAATTAATAAATGCGTTCATGCATATGAGTTAGAACTAGTTGTCACAAAGAGTCATTTCGCAGAGACAATCGAATATCAAATCCTGAGATAACTAGTGGATTAAAATAGATCTCGAGTCATATGGTAAGTGAATAATTAGTCAACTGAATGATAGAAGAATGCGACATAAATAATTAATTATGAGTTAAATGTTAATTTAATTCAACATTTGAAAATTGAAAGATTAATTAAATAAGTAATGTAATTTATTTAATTAATTGTTGAAAAAGTTAAATTGAATAATTAAATAATAAAAAATTTATTATAGTTGATACATGATAAAGGGGTTAATTAAATAATAAATTATTTAATTACGGAAGAAGAATTAATTAGTTAGCGACATAATTAAATAAATATGATTTATTTAATTAATGAGAGTTGAAATAAAGGTCATAATGAATTAATTAAAAGGGTTATTTAATTAATAGAGGAAATATGTATTAGAAAGGTAAGTAAATAATAAACATTATTTAATCATGACCATGGACATTAGAAAATTATGTTGAAAAGTAGTACTCGCAAGCCTAGACCAATTTTCGATGTCTACAGTTTGCCCCTCTTTGATACAATGTCATTTTAGCATTGTGTCAAAGAAAATATGCCCAGATCGTGCCTTGGCATGAAATAGGTTAGGGTATGCCCCCTTGGGAAAATTGACAAATTTTTGAAAAATTTCAAAAAAATCAGGAAATATTCTCGATAAGTCAATTTGATAGTCAGAAATTCTATGGAGTTGACGGAATTGAATTTGGAAGTGTTAGGGATGTGTACGGGTTAATAAAGTTGGAGGTTTACGTGGCCAATAGACAAGCTCAGAAGAAATGCCACCCAAACCCTAGGTATAAATAGAAATTAGGTTGAAAACCAATTCATTTGCACCCGGAAGAGTTGAAGAATTGAGAAATTTTCTCTAAGTATTGGATGAAAATGGCTCCAGTTCCTTACGGTGCGCATCGCATATATCAGATCCGGACATTCAGATAACCAACTAACGCAGGACCACTGGTATGTACCCTAAAATGAGCTTTTGAAATTTCTTTTTGCACGTATTTTTAGGCATCCAAAAATTAATTTGCACATGTGATCTTTCTCATTCACCGCATATGTGATCGTACACAACGCATCTGCTTGCAGAACGATGCATATGGTAAAAGACGTCTAGGCTAGGTTAGGTCATTTAGGCATTCAACGCATGTGAAATAAAATGCACCACATTTCTATTTTTTGATCGCATCTGCATTTAGGATAAACACATGTAGGATTATGCAACGCATATGATTTTTTGAAACACATATGCATTTTGGTAGGCAGTTTAGATAATGCACCACATTTGAATTTTTGTAACACATATGCATTGGTTTGGAAATGTAATGGATTTGTGCAATGCATATGAGATGTGCAACGCAAATGCCTTGTTTTGCAATGCATTTGTAGGATTGCACCGCATGTGCTATAGTGAGCTGCATTTAGCTGGTAAAAAAAAAATTGAAAATTTTCTAAGAAAAACTTGAAAATTTTGATATTTGTCATCATGGTTGAAATGTACGTTGCAAGTTGTTTTGATCCTATCTATACCCGGGAGACACGTCCTGATACTTTCGAGTTGAGAGCTCGGTTGGGCAGTGCGGAGACATGATTACTTTGAAGACTAGGACTACATCATGTGCTTACTATGCCCACAATTCGGGCAAACAGAGGCATGCTTACTGCATTGTGTGAGCGATGGCATTCTGAGACTTCATCATTTCATTTTCTGACTGGGGAGGCGACGATTACATTAGAGGACGTCTATAGGATTTTGAGACTTCCTATTAGAGGAGAGTGGGTGATGTATGATACCCAACGCGGATTCGACGAGTTCACTAGATTCTATGTGTATGATGACATTAGGAGTCTAGGGATAGAGCACTATGAGATTAGATGGCAGGTTTTGGTTGATAGGTACGAGAGAATTGACTACATTTTATGTACATTGATAGGGGGTATAGTCCTTCTTGATCGACGGGGTCATGGTTTTCCTATCGGGTGGGGAGAGATGCTTGTGGGGATGTTGGAGAGAGAGACTGTGTATGCCTCGGGTCCCTGTTTGTTAGGCATGTTGTAATTTCATCTACATGATACAGTGTATAGAGATGCATAGTCTATGAGTTGTGGTACCACTCTTCTCATGGTTTGGGCATGGGAGCGGATAGTTGTGTTTCATCCTCCGGTTACTGCAAAGCGAGAGGCTAGATCTCCATATGTTTTTTGATATATGGGAAACATTACTCAGAGTCATGTGGAAGATACAAGTTTCTAGATACATGCACTTGATACATTTGATCAGTTCACTTGGATGCCATACATGGATTGCGAGAGATGGTCAGATGAGGATATACATTTACCATTTTGCAGGCAGACAGAGTATTTGATTGGTAGGACCATTTCGAGTGTTCATATTATTGAGAGACACCTACTAGATATGGTTTTGAGACAGTTTGGGGAGGTTCGGGATGAGCCTAGAGGTAGAGCTAAGTTTTCTCGATCTTCTAGAGAGGTTCCGCATTAGGGGCCTATGGTACTAGTAGCCATTGCAAAGGCAGAGATTCAGGTGTTATAGCCTTTACAGTGGGAATGGAGAGGTGGAGCAATAGATCTAGGGACTACAGTTGCGTATGAAACATGGTGGGTAGAGCATCGTCCAATTCCATATATAGATCTGGATCAGCTGGCACCAGTTGAGAGATGAGGTACAGGGCTGAAAGGGCACCATAGGGGTAGAGGTGGTGGCAAAGGTGGTGGTAGGGGTGGTGGTGATGATGGCAGAGGAGGTGGTGGTAGGCGAGGACGGAGAGATCGGAGAGGTCGGAGAGGTAGTCGAGTAGGTGGACTATCACCTATTCGAGAGGTGGAGGTCAAGGATGTACCGATGTTTGACATTGGGGTGGAGCAAAGGCATAGGTTGGAGGTGAGCATGTTGTCAAGGAGGCAGTTGCAGAGGAGAATGCCAAGGTAGATATTGGTGGAGAGGACCTTGCAGAGGATGAGGAGGCTGATATGGATATTGATCCTCTTGGTATTCTGGAAAGCTATGGGGAGGAGGTACCCATGGAGGACCAGGAGAGAGAGATCCTCCAAGATCGGATTGTAGAGGGGATATAGGATGATGATGCCCCTAGAGATAGTGATAGGGAGTCTTTGGAGGAGAGACTTAGATTGATGACAGCAGAGCGAGAAGCTTTGCAGATGGAGAGAGATAGTGCTCGTATGGAGAGAGACAGTGCCCTGATGGAGAGAGATCAAGCTATAGCTCGAAGATAGGAGATAGAGCAGTAGTATACAGAGGTTAGATTCCTTTGCAGTGAAACTTCATTTGATGGTATGGTTCACGAGCTAGTCAGATCAGTAGAGAGGGCTACATATTATAGAGATCTATATGAGTCAGTGGTGCTAGCAGAGAGATGAGCTCCTAGCTTTTCAGAGGTTCATAGTCACAGATCACAGAGCAGGAGTCAGACTAGAACTCAGAGTATAGAGGGTGTGATAGGACCACCGAGGGCAGGTCCATATGACAGGCCTTCCACCTCACAGAGAATACCTCTGAGGCAGTTTCCTCCACCTTCACCATGTGACAGTAGCGGTAGTGGGACACGTTGACACTTGTTATATATGTAGACATTGTATTATGATCAGAGATCCTGTGAGCTCATTTTTATTTATGGATACATTCTGATATTGTACTACGACACATTATTTTGAGTCATATATATATATATGATTTTTGGCGGCTTCTATATGATATGAAGTTCTATTTTATGATGATGCACTGTTTCTATATGATTATGTTTTCTAGATGATGTATGTATATATGTTACGAATTTATGAAATGAGTTTATGCAATCTATAATGTAATGATGTAATGCTATTGATGATGGATGTAATGTACTATATGATGCTATTTATATGTGATGGTTTTATATGCATGCACTATTTTTATTATGTATCTTATGATGATGGAATGCCTATTATGTCATGATTTTTCTATATCTGCAATGAAGATGTCTAATGTTACTACATGTTTGAAATGAAAAATAACTATATGATGTACTATACTATTTACATAATGCTTATAGAATGTTAGCATGGACGATTTCAGAATGTTAGTAAGAAACAACGAATGAGGCTGATTGAAAAACAAATGATCTTCAATATTTTTCCATATATGCTAAGCTTGCAATTTTTATCATCATTGGACAGGATTGACACAAATGGATAGTACATACCATGATATGAGATAGACCATAGTGTACAAAGTCATCCATTTGTGAAAAATAGACAATCGCAAACAAGGAGTGTCTAACTCAAACTAAGCTCAAGATTGCCCTAGTTGTTTGTCTAGACAAACCATAGATAGCAAACAAATAAAAGACGGGTCATGAGATGTCATTGCTCCTCTAAATCCTTGATAGGAAATCCTTGAGGAAACTAGTAACATGACTCAAAATCAAAGTTTAAAACGATAGTTGACAGACATCAGTCAAAGAAAAAGTCCCGAGACATCCTTGCTTCTCTAAATCCTTCAAGGGACATCCTTGAGAAAGCTAGTAACCGGACTTATGCACAAATCGATAAAAAGATAAGAAAAAATAAGATATAAAGTCATAAAGCCAAATAAAATTATTCGCCAAAACTTGATCTTGTGGGATTGCTTGATGTTTGACATAGCGTAATGTGAGGAATGACACATATCGCATAAGACATTGAGTCTGGTTTCGACTTGGTGACCATCTGTGTAAGGCATGACAAAGCCTGGTTTTAGAAAGACACGTGTCGTATAAGACGTTGGAGCTAGATGACGTTGATGTGACAAGCTACATGAGGCTATGACAATTTGATGATGTCCGTTGACAAGAAAGACATATCTTGCTTAAGACATAAGTTGATCACTTTGATAATGTGTTTGATTTTGACTTGATGACAGTGTTGAGATATTTTGCTTGTTGATGCATGACTTGTTAGATTCCTTGACTGTTATGAGTGTGTGTGTGTATTGACAGTGTGTGACTTGATATGATGCACCCTAAAGGACTGACCTAATGGGGCCTCGATGGCTCATCGATTGATTAGCCTTGCCTACGTTGTACATGCAGAGACCTCGTAGTTCGACCAAACATTAACTAACATATCTGACTGAACATATGTACTTAAGTTGATGACATGCAACGTGTGTGATAATGAATGTGATAACCCTATTGGACTAACCTAGTGCGGCCTTGGGAACTTATCGATTGATTAGCCTTGCCTATGTTGTACACGCAAAGAACTCATAATTCGACAAAACATTAACTGACATATCTGACTAAACATATTTAATATAGATAAATGGAATTGCTTCACAGATGAGATGGTTAAATCTAATCTAACAAATATTAATCTAAATCAAACAACTAAGAACGAATAAAATGAACAAAACAATAAAAACAATTAAACTAGAATAGTCTCAACGAATATGCGTCCATTTCTTCGAATTATCTTGATTGTCCTTCTCCATTTTTTTGTATCAGTATTCTTGCCCTCAGATTTTCAGTATTGATGCAAGCATAACCTGGTTGTAATGTCTATGCAAAATATCGAAGATAATAGTTCTTCTCAAAAGTATTGATTTTGGGAGGAGGAATAATGATAATGACAGGTCAATTTATAGATTTTGGGTTTTCGAACGATCGGCTCAGATTCGAAAGAGAGATCAACGATCGAGATTGATGAATGTCATGCGATGTGTGTTCTCTATCAGTTAGAACGTGAGTTAGGAAATTCTATAGGATAAAGATTAAATTCAAACAATCACTTAATCTTGCGTCAAGACTATTCGAAAATAGAAATAACACTAGTTAAAGATTAAATAAATAATTTAATCTTTAGTTGAGAGTCTTCGAAAATAGAAGAAACAGACTTTGAATGAAAAAGACAAAGTTAGAACTCGAAGAATAAAGAGTTCAAATGCACACATGAATTAATTAATTAAATAAATATATTTAATTAATAAATATGCTCATGCATATGAGTTAGAACTAGTTAATTGACTATTTGTGACAAAGAGTCATTTCGCAGAGACAATCAGATATCGAATCCGGAGATAACTGGCGGATTAAAATAGATCTCGAGTCAGATGGTAAGTGAATAATTAGTCAACTGAATGACAAAAGAATGTGACATAAATAATTAATTATGAATTAAATGTTAATTTAATTCAACATTCAAAAATTGAAAGATTAATTAAATAAATAATGCAATTTATTTAATTGATTGTTGAAAAGGTTAAATTGAATAATTAAATAATAAATATTTAATCATAGTTGAAACATGATAAAGGGGTTAATTAAATAATAAATTATTTAATTAAGGAAGAAGAATTAATTAGTTAGCGACATAATTATATAAATATGATTTATTTAATTAATGAGAGTTGAAATAAAGGTCATAATGAATTAATTAAAAGGGTTATTTAATTAATAGAGTAAATATGTATTATAAAGGTAATTAAATAATAAACATTATTTAATCATGACCATGGACATTAGAAAATTATGTCGAAAAGTAGTACTCGTAGGCCTAGAGCAATTTTTGGTGTATACACTTACCAATTAATCAATTCCTCTTTTTCATACCCTCTTAAGATTTTTTCTAATAGAAAAAATATTTTATTATTTTGTTCTCAACCATCCTTCTAAGCCATGGATCAAAATCTTGACTCTATATTTCCTCTAATGAGTCCTCAAGCCACTCTATGCTCATACATGTGTGAGAATTCTTAACTTGTCCCACTTCTTGTCCACACATGTGTGAACATGCTAACTTAGAGGAATCTTATCCTTCCACCTCATCTCTTAATCTTGACTCATCGCTATCCCTTGCTCACACATGTGTGAGCATGCTTGTCCATCTACCTCATCATATAATCTTCTTATAGTTTCTAACATATCCTTTCATCTCGTAATTTAATGAAATATCCTCCATTGATCTAATATTTTGAATCCTCTTTTGATACTTGTAAAGAGGCTAAAGAGATTGTCTAATCCTAGCTCTTGATTCTATTCTTCAATCCTTTCCGACCATTTTCCATTGGGGAAATCTATTTAAGAGAGGCTTGCCACCCTCCTATATCCATGAATCATATGCTAACCTTATGTTGATAAATTCATAATCAATCATTTGCATAGTATCCTTATTCTATTAAATTGAGTAACATCTAGCAAAGAAGCATTCACCTACCATCATCCTTCATATTGGAGTGCATTTGAAACAATCTAATGGAGGTTTGATGCAGAATCCTTTTTATACTTTGCATTTATTTTTCCTTGCCTTTGCTATTGCTCCATCTTGAGTGTGCTTTTCTATTTGAGTCTTTGGGTTTCATTATTGCATCTAACTCATTGTTTGCAACTCAAATAGTGCATTCATAGTTTCTAAATACTATTGATCCTTACACATAAGCAAACATCAAATTTTGAAGAAAAATATTTTTAAGTAGTTTACTCTCAACCAAATTGATCATATAAGTTACAAAGTGTTCCCGCAGATTAGATTACACATACAATTTGTAAGAGTCAATCTCAAGAAATCTAAATTTGACTTACACAAATTTTCATGAATATTCTAAATCCAAAATAATAAATTAATAGAATATCTTTTTTATATACTAAATGACCAAATTCTATCTATGTCCACTTTTTTTAATTAAAATTCCAAAAAATAAGTATCTAATTTTCCTCCCTATTTAATTTCCAATTTTAATTATCATATCCTGAAACTATAAACTACTTTGTACATTCATTTAATTAGCCTATATCAATGTAAAACAGATTTAATTTCCTTAAAGTAGTATAGGGGAAAAAATAAAAAATGAAAATGCTCTACATGTGGACAATAAAGTGGAATGTGTGGAGACAAAGTCAATGTGAAGATAGACACGAAGATTCCACAAGATTTTCTAGAGGATCAAGATAGATTTCATTTCCCTTTTAACATATTATGTTATATATTTGACTATGAACAAATAAGAGTGGGAATATAATTATTCATTACTGTTAGTGTATTTAAGTTTAACTTAGGGTAATTACTCCGGATGGTTTTAAGCCTGTACTATTATATATTGTATTCATCTCATTTTATTCACTCATATTTGATGAAATGGCCTTGTGTTGTCTCTCTCATTTCTCGTGAAAGTGTTTTGTTGCAGATGGTGCTCCTGAAAGGTGGATGACACCAACAATTACCTTAAAGATTTCAGTTTAAATAATACACTTTAAATTTTGACTTCTATAACTCATCTAAAATTGCTTTTTTTTAATAAAACTCATCTATTCATATAATTTAAAATGAGCTACTATTTAATATCTTAAAATAATTATATAGAACAATAGGAATGTGGAGGACCTGCGTAAGGAAAATTCTGTGGACTCTTTTACAATGGTGCTCCTCAATTGTCACTTGAAGAAATGAAAAGTTCGAAAATGAAAACTCAAAACAAAAATTCCAACAGACAAAAATATCATCCCACTGGTTGTAAGGAAATCAAATCCAATAGCGGTTGTGTTCCAGAAAAAGATATTAGGTATGATATTCAATGTTTGAAATGTATATCAACTGTGTTTATTTTATTTTATTTGAAAGGTGTCCTGTCTAACTTTTACACCTCTTTTCAGGGATTTTCAAATCATATCTCATATTTGGAAATCTTTTCTTTGTCCAGCAGTCATACATGCCTTCGTATAACCAACTACAAACTATTGTTTTAGCTGTGCTGTCATAGAGCTAAGTAGGTGGGCATCATACTAATTTGGAAAGCTTGCGTAAGTAAAATTTCTGAAATTGCTTTAAGCAAACGTTAAGCAAGAACCACACGTAACATCAAGGATAGAATGTCTGTGATACAAATTAAGAGGAGAAAGATGAAATGGGTCATATAAAAAACAATTGAACTTTAAACTATTTGGCAGCTGATTTTCGAGTTTCAAGTTTCAATCACATGATTAAAGAAGTGGAATTTTATGTAAATAGCATGTTTAAAGTACATTATTTGTGTAATGATTTTCAAGTGGTGCACTAAGAGTTATTGGTGATGTGTGATGACATAATAATATACATATAACGTGTTACTTAAATTTGTATATTAATGTAAAGTATTATTAAGGCATGGTGTATTCATACAGAGTGCTATTGAGATGCATGGAAGGTTCTCTAGGTTCTCTATATCATGTAGTTTCATTATGATTATTCATTTTTTTTGAATAGAGATGAAAAGATTGTATATATTTGATGAGTTATGGAAATTAATCATAAAGCTATTAAAGATTCTACGTATTTGTTGATATTCAGAAATAAAACATGAAGCTATTAAATGCATCTTTGATTTAAGTTGTGGAAACCAAACATGAGAATGTTAAAAAGTCCACCTCCTTGATTGATCTCCATACTACCCTACCTTAGCCACTCTAAACAAATATTGTTACCTTTGTCAAATAAATGTGGTGGTTGTCTACATGATCTCATCTCATATAATTATGCACAAGTTTTTAGCAACCAAGTCTAAAGGATATTGAATTGATGTTGTTTGAAGAAGACATGGAATGCATGGTTTGAGGAGTTCAATGCTACATATAAAACTAATTATTGGGAAGATTGAGAACAAAAGAGTTGTCACTAGATGGAAGTGGAGTGACGTATGCACTATGTACTTATAATTTTCAAAAATGACAAAGATAAAAAAAAAAAAAGTGAATTATAAATTATACGAAAAAAATAATGAATTACAACAATGTTATAAATGACATATCATCACCATTAATATAGACAATGTAAAAATGAAATTATTGTTATGTATCAATTCATAAAAATAAATAAAGTATAAGGCTCATAATTTACAATAATTCCTATATGCCTGTAAATGTTAATAAAAACATCATCTACTACTTGTATGCATCTCTTATGTTGCTCTTAGTTGAATATTTAAAAATAAAAATAAAGACATCTTTATTGTATATGTTATATTCTTAAGTGTTCCATTTAATTTTTTTTATAAGAATTACAATTATATTTCTTCATTATGACCTTGTTAATTTTGATTAATTAACTTTTTAATGGAAT
>CM021100.1:518906725-518950133 GCA_007115665.2 Sequoiadendron giganteum | reverse complement strand
AATCTGTAAGACCTCCTATCTCGCACCTACAAATACACGAACAAAGGAGACTTGATCATGCAATCCTTCGCATTAACAACTTTAAAAGCTGAGGGAGGTTGCAGAGATTGAGATCATAATATTCAGGATGAAGTTATTTGTTATTGCACTTATCCTTAGTGCTATGAATGCAAGCGTTTATGCGGCAGACCCTGATCCTCTTACAGACTTCGCTACAGGAGTAAACGTCTTCACTCTCCGCGACCTTTTCACTAATGGAGATGTTACTGTCGATTCCGGAGGAGTACGTGCTGCCACTTCAGTCGCCAAGTATCCTGCAGCCGCGTAAGATTCTATTATTATTATTGTCATTATTATTCCAAACTCTATTCGTTTTGCAGTTGCAGTGACAGAGTGTGGCAATGCAGATCACAGGGACTGGAATATGTGAGGTTCAAGATGGTTCCTTGTGGAGTAAATTTACCGCATACGCATCCAAGAGCCTCAGAAATGCTTACACTTATCTCAGGAGGGCCTCTTCAAGTCGGTTTTGTTGACACTCAAGGTAAAACATACTCCTGCCTTGCTTCATTCATGACCCAATTGTTTTGTTTTCGCAGAACCATTAAAGGCCTGCTGTATTAAATTAGGTCAAGCTTTCATCGATATTCTGCATCCTGGAGATGTCACCATATTTCCGAGAGGAGTATTGCATTTTGAGTTAAATGTTGGAAGTGAAGAAGCTAATTATATCTCTGCTCTCAACAGTCAAAATCCGGGTGTCCTGGTAAGGTTAATAAATGTATTTGCATGTCAATCTGTTAATAACCCATTTTCAGGAGTGTCATAATTCGTCAGTGTTGATCATGGCAGACAAGCAGCGTGGCAATATTGAAGCTTCCATTGAGAAGTGTGGCAACAGCTTTCAACATCACCCAGCAGGATGTAAAGAAATTAGATTCAACGATATATTCCAGTGGAATGGGACTGAAGAAAACATCCAACAGTGGTTGTGTTCCCGGAAGAGATATTACTGTAAACTTTTAAATTATATATTGTTTCCTACTCACACACAAATAAATGGCATCTGCTGCTCATAACTTTGGTAGGTAAAGAGACTCGGTAGACAATAAACAAAATACTCTTACGAGAGGAATTGACAAAGTTTGTCCCTAAGCTTGTCAAATCTTTCCATCTCATTTATGCGATAGATTCATTATGTTGATAGCGAGTTCTTCAAGCAAGGGATGCCTCGTCAATTACTTATCTTATGAAGGGCGTTCCCTGGGCAAGAAAGTCTTTGTTGCAAGTGCTACATGTACATCTAGCAAGAATACCACCAGTTTAGCAAAATATGTTGGCTTAGAGTATGCAAAGATTATAGGCAGCCACAAGTTGTCTCATGTATGAAATAATGAAATAAATTAAGGTGTTATTTGTGGGTTATTTTTAAACATCATTTCATTTAACAGGTGAATGGAAAAAAATTATCGTAGATGAGAGTTAAAATTGTTATTAGTTGTTTGATCTTTGAAGAATGTGATATGTAATTGGAGTGGTATCATCCTCTATCAGAGGTTTGTAGAGGATATCCATGCAATGACAAAATTAATTATATTTGTGTGGTATTTACCATGGAGAAAATGTTTGCCTTTTCATAAATCTTAGGGCATGTATTTGTTATACCAAAAGATTAGGAATATGACCTTTCATCGTTTATTGTGTTCCTTGTATAGGATGGACAGGAGAGCAAGTAAAACATAATGTCCTAGCACTTAGAGTTGTTGATAAATGTTTGGACATACTAAAAAACTCAAGTGAAATGCAAGGTGTACCTCATCCCTCTTCAAAGAAAAAAATTCTCTTTCAATAAGATCAACAACTCCAAGGTTTTATAACCATGCGTTTTCCATTTGTAGGGTAATTCAATTATTTTTTGTATTTCTACTACAAATCAAGGGGCTTCTGGTGTTTCAAAAAATATTTTTTAATAATCAAGTGGTTAGATGTACAAATTCAATTAGTGTTCTAGATTTAATCATGTACGCATAAGCTGATTCAAATATTTATTGCTATGAAATGTCATTTTTTAGTTCATAAAATAGTAATAAATCAACTTACAATAATGATATTTCAACCTTGTAATAGAAATTTACAATTATAATTTATAAAACTAACTCCATCCTACTCAAAATTTGAAAAAATCACAAAAGATATATAAGGTTTTAGAGAAAAATGATTAAAAAAACTAACCTTGTTTTACACATTTTACGCATCATCAATAGAAAAAAATTCAAAAGATTTTTTTTTTTATTTGGCTCAAGAATCAATAACCAATATCCAAGAAGAAGCAATCTCCAAAGGGAAAACTAACCACGAGGGCTATTACAAAAACCACTTGACTCTCAATATAGATTGAAGAGGCACTTCCAAAACTAATTTTCAAGTGTTTAGGTTGACTACATAGAGTTTCTTACCATTGGCAAGACACCAATGGTTTAAAACGCATCACAAATTTGCTAAATATTCATGAACTAAATGCTTGAAAATAAAATAAAACTTGAGCTTAGAGTTTGAAAAATATGAAAAAATAGATGAAATTAGAGAAATGATATTATATTTCCTTCAAGTCCATAGGTTTCTAACCCTTAGAATATTAATTTATTATCCTTATATGGAATCAATTTTATAATGGCTCCATAACAATGCTTGGATCATGGATTCATGAGAGATAAATTAAATGTTGACATTGCATATATGGCCCTAATTTAAATGGTCTTAAGGTGATAAATTGGGAATATTTAATAGTCTTAGCACATTCTCTTAGCTAGAAAAGTCTTCCCTTCTCCTCATATTAGCATTAAATGTTCATAATAGTATTCACTTTTGTTAGAAAAGCCTTTTTTTCTTGTCTCCATACAAAAGAAATATAAGATGAAAAAACTTTCAAGGTGCAATATCCTTTCTCAAATTTATCCAATAATGAAGATTCCCACCTCCTTCACTAAAATCACCTTTTGGGCTTAATTTTCAAGACCAACTTAATCACTTATTTTCCTTTCAAGATAAAATTTCACATATGATTGAAGAGAATAGCGCTCAAGACACTTCTTACCTCAATGAGAAAGGTATGAATCCATTCCATATTATCTATGCTATGTTTCCAAATCACCCTTATATTTAAAAATTATTTTGTTTCATCTAATGTGAGATAGAAGATAAGGGGAGATTCTATGTCTCATCCTTGGTAAGAAGACACAATAAATATATTGATACATCAATTTACATATATGTGATATAGATAAAATATATATATGATAAGATATGGACTAGGAAGAAGACAAGATCCTCTTGAAATTTTATCCATTAAGGAGCTCCTTAATCCCATATGTGAGGCTACAAAGATAATATAAGTACATATTATTTTAAGACAATCATGATCTATTTTCAAATCATCTCCATAGATCTATAAATTATCACATTCATCTCTTTGATCACCTCCTCCCATAATTTATAATTTATTTTGTGAGTATCTTCTTTTCCAACAATGAAAACATGAAAAATAGTCAAAAACATGAATTTTTTAAAGTAGATTAGCAGATCTCCTTTTCATATTAACACTTTCTTCTGACCATGAATTCAAATTACTCACAAGTATCCATGATATTCACTTTAAGTCTCATGAGTGTCCTTGAAAGTGTATTGAAATATGTGATTCCTTATTTTTTATCAACGTATAGTCCTACTATTCCTCTAATTGATATTTGTAAACCTCCCTGTGAATTGAGTGGTATGATTGATTTAAAAATAAATAAATGACTATCCATGACTTTCCTCCTTGGTTTTCAATGATTTTCATAGTTATAAAAATATTATAATATATTATTCTAAAACTATTCTTACCCACATAACTATAGAAATGGTTGATAAATATTGTATTTCATGTCTTGGAAATCCTCTCATCATGATCACAACCCTAAATTTTATCTTAAAAATTATTGCACTAATTATTTATTATTTCTTAGGAGAATTATGATAAAAATTATAATTGATTATAGTTATCTCAAAGATAACTTTGTTTCAAGATTTTACAACTTGAGGTCTCAAGGAGTTGATAATCTCAAAAGGTTCAAGATTGGCAACTTGATTTATGAGCTAACTTAGCTTGTGTTCTATATATGTGAGGCAATCATTATTGCTCTTAGTTAAAGGTATGACTAATGTAGCATGACTATCATTAACCATCCATACTCTATTTATAGTTTTTATATGATCCAATCACTATCCTTCACCATCATAAATAATAATTCCTAACATATTACTAGCCTCATGTCATTTAAACTACCATCATTAGTTACATTAGGGTTGTGCTTTTTTCTATTGATTGGTTTAATTTTTTCTAAATAAAAAACTTTCATTCTTAACTAGATTACTCTTTTATTATCTCCACCTTTCTACTCAACAAATTAAACCAATAAATAAATAATCTAGAACCTTCACAACAACAATAATTGTGTATTCAAATCAACTACATGTTTAGTGTTTTCCTATTTATCAACCTCTTCCTCCTAACTATCTGCAGGCTTTATTGTGTTTCTATATTTTAGGATCTCTTCTCAATGATTTCTTTCCTTCATGAAAATGCATAGATTTGTAATATCATTAAGTTTTCAAACTATATTAGCTTTAATATTCCTTTGCTAACAACAACCTCTTCTTTTATAAATTAGGATGCTTGACTTGCCACTTGTCCCTACAAACAAGAGAAATCAAAGGAGTGTCAAATTTCTCAAAAGAAAGCTATATATTATTAGAAATTGAGTAGCAATAAGGACAAATTATACATAAAGTGAGACATATAGATCCTTCAAATGAGAATTACAAATAAGGAAGGCTACACTTATAGATTCAAATCCATTGCCCACTTCTCATTTTTTAGTACTTGTCAACAAGAAGGCACTATCATTTTCCAAATCGTTTAACTGAGGTAATAATTTATGTACCTGTAAGCAAATGAAATATGAGAGTTTTTTAGTTTGAGACAAATATTTGTGTTTTCCAATGTTTTGAACTATGAAGATGTGAATTTTTTAACAAAAGATAGTTTAGAAATTACTTATTGGTGATCTCATTGGCTGAGAAAGTTTGAGTCATTTTTGCAACCTTCACATCATTCGAGAAAGCAAGTACTTGTAAAGTAATAAAAAAATAAAAAAATATTAATTTTTTAAATGTACTATGCAATGGCAAGTTTGTTTCAAGTAATAAAATATTAAAGGTTTAAATGCTTTCTATACTAGAGTGATACATTTAGTAATAAATTTAATGACAGGCGAGGCATTAATGAAAATTACTTAAAATCAAATATGATGCATGTACCTTCCAAACAATTACAAGTTAGAATTTTTCAAGGTTAAACAGAATATAATTAGTTTCAAATGTGAACATGTGGGGTTTTTAAGGAAACTTGCATTTCTACTATTATTTTTCATCTTGTTTAATTCTATAAGCAATTCCTTTTCATATCTTCTTTTAATTTATTTGGTGGATATATATTATATATAAATAATTTAATGATGATAATTATATAATAAAAAATAATTATTAATTATTGTGTATGAACCAATATATAAATATATTATAAAATAATCATTAATATACTATAATAAATATAACATATTATAATTAATGTTAATCATAATATGATCATTTAATCTTGGGTGATAGATTTTTCGGATGGCTAGGTGCGCGTAGGAGTGTTGGTGTAGGCCCGCGGCCTCCATGGCTACAACTTGCATGTGATCATTCCTCTTTGCATGTTCTTTTCGCTGTTGTGTGTTCTTGGTGCCTGGTTTCTTTCATGTGGAATGGGTTTTTTTAACTAATTCAAGGGGTGTTGGTTTTGTAGATCGTTTTCTCTTTGGTTTGTGTAGGGGTTTATTTTATTTTTTTGGTGCTCAAATTTTTGGTGGGTTTTTGGACTTGAAGGTTTTCCCTTTTGAATCTATCGGTATGTCCTTCTCTGATACTATTATGGGGGTCAATTCTACCCCAAATGTTACAACTATGGATAATGATTTCAAATAAATTGCTACGAATGGTGCGAGGTCTTCTCATGGAGGATTTTCTCATATTTTGAAATTGAATGGATACTTGGTGAGGAGTGAAACTCGCCCTATTTTGGTTATCCAAGCAGAATCTATTGTTGAGGATGTTGCATATAGGGAGAATCTTGCTCTCGTCTACAAGTTCATGGGAATAAGGGTTTCTCTCCCATTTTTATTATCTTGGGCTTGTTGTTTCTGGAATTCAAAGGGAGACATGGATGTTTTGCAAGTGCCAAATGGGTATTTCATGGTGGTTTTTTCATGTATTGTTGATCGACATAAGGCTTTTAAAGGAGGTCCTTGATTTTATAATCAAGTGGGGTTGTTCTTGAAACCTTAGCACATGGGTTTTAATCCAAATGAAGAGTTTTCATCACAGGTTCTAGTTTAGGTGCGAATTTCTCGGCTTTCGGTTGAGTATTGGAGGAATGATATTTTGCGTAGTATCACACTTTTTCTTGGTAAGTCGGTGGAACCTTCACAACAGACTTTAGATTGGACGACTTTTTCTCTGGCTTGTATCTATTTTGAGATTGATCTTAATAATTCGTTACTTGATTCATTATAGCTTAAGGTTGGAACCTTTTCTTGGATCCAACAATTAGACTATGAGACTTTGCCTTTTCAATGCAAAATCTGCCATGCTTATGGTCACCTACAATGAAAGTGTCCTATGTTTAAAGTTATTGGCTCTTCTTCTAGTGGGGCGTCTACTAGGATGCCTCCAGGCTCAGATCCCTTGAAGGAGAAAGGTAAAGCCCCTATTTTTGAAGGAGAAACTGATGAGAGTTTTATTCCAATGAAATCTTGCAATAAGGGTAGAGGCAAGAAAAACCCTTAAAGATAGGTAGGAGGATGCAATTTTTAATTGTTTCGAGGCCCTTGAAGATTTGGATCAGCTAGAGTTGGCCTCGAATAAGGGTGTTTCCACTGATAATGTTTGTGTTGCTGAGAAATTGGTTTCTCATATGGATGGGAATGACATTCAATGTGCAGAGCCAAGTGTTATGGTTCCTCATGACCAGGTCTTGGATTCTCTCGTGTTACCATTCATTCTGGTAGGGTTGGAGGGGGATTATATCCCTGCTACATAATGTGTGGATTCATAAGATTTGGGTTCAACTCAAGATTTGGGCAAGGGGCCCTCTACTACTTCTCCATTGGGTCTCCATCAGAATAAAACCTTAAGAAAGGCTACTTAGAGAAGCCTTCTAAGGTTAGAAGGAAGAAGGACCAAGACAAGATTAGGATAGCGAGTGAGAACTTGATTGAGTTAGGCTCTGTTAAGCCTCTTGACTCACACTTTTCTAAACCCCATAAATGATTGTTCTCTCATGGAATGTAAGGGGTTTGAACAACATCCCTCGATAAAAGGTTATTTAGGAAACTATTAAGGCTCATTCCCTTGATGATGTCTTTATTCAAGAGTCTAAATTATTTGTCGAGAGTATGGATAAGATTTCTTCCAAGACTTGGTGGCATGGTTAATGTCAAAGTATTGGTGCACAAGGTAGTGTTGGTGCGATCATTTTCTTCTGGGGCTCTCAAAAACTTGCTCCTTTGTGGCGGATTGCAAGTAGATCTTCTCTTTCCACAGTTGCTTCGAGCTTTGAAACTAGAGAAATATTGTTGCTTTCCAATGTATATGCTCCTACTAATCTTCCAAGTAAGGCTCACTTATGGGATCACTTAAGGTATGTAAGATCCTTAGCTCCTTTGTTTCCATGGGTGGTGGCTATGGATTTTAATCCTATTCTTAATCATGAGGAGAAGAGAGGTGGTTTGGACTAGTTGGAACCCTCTTCTACTTTGTTGAGCACTAATATTTCCTAGTTTAATTTGATTGATATTAAACCTCTCAATGGTCTATTCACTTGGATTAATAGGATATGTGGTATTGATTCTATATCTGAAAGATTGGACAGGTTTTTGGTCTCAAATTTTTGGTTAGGAAATCAATGGGTATCCAACTCTAAAATTCTTGACTAGCATGGTTTTGACCATTGTCCTATAAAAATCTCTATGCATTGGTGTGAAAAATCCAAAAACCCTTCCTTTAAATTTTAGTTAATGTGGTTGTGGGACCCCTCCTTGCAGGACCTTGTTAAGATTTGGTGGTCTGATGGTTTACCATCACATGCGACTATCTTGTTAAAAGGCTTCATTTTGTGAAATTTCAATGAAAGAAGTGGAACAGGGAATGCTTTGGGAATGTCTTTAAAGAAAAATCAGCACCTCAAACTCAGTTGGATATCATCTCAAGATAGGATAGAGACCATGGCTGCACTGGGGAGTCTCTCAAGGCGGAAGTTGTTGCCTTGAAAAAGCTGTCTAAATGGGAATAGCAGGAGGAGTTGTTTTGGAAGAAAAAATCAAGGATTGGTTGGTTGCAGGAGGGAGAAAGGAATACTACCTTTTTCTTCAACTCAGTCAAAGCTAGAGGTCATGGGAATTTAATCTCCTCTATTGTGTCTTCTCAAGGTGTTCAGTTATCTACTAGTCATGACATCTCCCAAGAGGCCATTCAATACTTTTCTTTATTTTTGGAGGATGCTCGTGAGGTTTCTAATGAGGTGAATCAAATGTTGGCCTATATTCCTTATGTGGTATCATATGAAGCCATTATTGACCTTTGCAGGCCAATTTCTCTTGATGAGTTGGAGGAGGTTTTTTTCAGCATGAAGAAAGGTAAGGCCCTAGGTCTGGATCAATTTCCTATTGAGATTTTCTAGTAATTTTGGGAAATTATCAAATGGGATCTTTTAGAGGTGGTACAGGAATTTCAAGATAGTGAGCAAATTTTGAAAGCCACGAACTCTACTTTCTTGGGTCGTATCCCCAAATGGGAGGGTGTTTTGATTATTTTTATCTATTTTGGCCAATTTTTTTTTGTAACGTTGTCTATAAGATCATTGCTAAGTTGATTGCTAAGAGATTGAAGCCCTAGATTAGTAGTTGTATCTCTAAGGAGCAAGGAGGATTTGTGGTTGGTAGGCATATTCAAGATGGTGTTGTCATTGCAGCTGAAGCTATTCATTCCATGGAGGTGTCTAAAGAGAAGGTTATGTTTGTTAAATTAGAAATGGCTAAGGCTTATGATCGAGTCAGATGGTCCTTTCTTCACAAAATTTTGAGCGTGTTTGGGTTTGCTAAGGACTGGATTAACTAGGTGATGAGTTGTGTCATGTCAGTCTCTTACTCCGTTTTGATTAATGGGGTGCCCTCTTCCTTATTTGGTGCTTCTAGGGATCTTAGGTAGGGTAATCCCCTATCTCCTTACCTCTTCATTATTATGGTTGGGGGTCTAGATAGAATTCTCAAGTATCATTCAAGGTAGAGGATGATTCATGGTTGGACTTGGGGTGATGATTTGGATACTCCAACCCTTCTTTAGTTTGTGTATGATATTTCCCTTATGGGTATGGCTAGAATCAGGGAAGCGAACAACTTCAATAAGGCTTTGGAAATTTATCTTGGGGTTTCAAGACAAAAGATTAATGAAGGGAAATCATCTATTTTTCTTTAATACTCCTATGCTTATTCAATCAAGGATTGCTCGCATTCTCATATTTCAAATTTGTAATCTTCGTTTTGTGTATTTTGGTATTCCAATCTCTATGGCCCCTTTTCCTAGAAGGAAATGGTAACTTATTTTGGACAAGTTTAGAAATTATGTCAATCATTGGACCTATTGGTGGTTGTCCTTTGCTAGGAGGAGTTCATTTCTTAAGGTTGTGGTTCAGTCGCTTCCCCTCTACAAATGTATGGTTCAAGTTGCTCCAGCAAGCTTCATTAGAGAGCTTGATGTGCTCTCTAGATAGTTTCTTTGGTCTAGCAGCCTAGACTCCAAGAAGTAGAGTCTAGTTAAGTGGTAGTCTATTTTTAGGCCTATCTAACAAGGGGGTTTGGGTCTTCATCGGGTAGCCATTATTGGTCAGGGTTTGGTGGCCAAGATCTACTAGCATTGGTGTATTAATCAAGATCAAAGTTGGGCTAAAATTCTCAGGGTTAAATATTTGAGAGGTGTTGCAACGAAGGACATTCCTCACTATCCTCTAGATGGTAAGGGATCTATGATATGGGAAAAATCTTCAATGAGTAATTATCTTGATAAAACAGGGGCTCTTTTGGATTTGTAATAAGGGGGATGATTCTCTTTTTGGGATTAATTCTTGGGATGGATACACCCCATTATTCTCCTCTCATCTACACTTGCAAAATTTGGGCTCCCTTTTTTTGGAGGCTGGATGGTCGAAAGTTAGATATTTCAATGTTTTGGATCAGTTGGGTCAGGTGGAGGTGTTTAGATGGAAAGGTTGTCATCTTTGGCCTATTGGGGGTTCAGCCAAGGAGTGTGTTGAGTTGGGTAAAATTTTGGCAGAGAGATCTTCCAACTCTTTACAAGAAGTGGATATCTTGTCTTGGGCTCCAGATTCTAAAGGAGTTTTCTTAGTGGATGTTGGGTACCGTGCTTTGGATAGGAAGAAGTATGGAGAGACTAAATTCCTTTGGTGGAATGGTATTTGGAACAAGTTTGTGTGGCCTAAGTGCAACTTCTTCCTTTGGTTAGTGGATCGTGACAGATGTCTTACTTGGTACAATCTTCTGAAGAGGGGATTTTAGGGTCCATATTTTTATTTTGTATGTGGGAGTACCAAGGAGTCCTCACATATTTTCTTCCAATGCTTATTTTCCATACTTATTTGGCATTTATGGTGGGCAGTCTAGAGGCATACTTGTGTACATTCCTTATCTCTCCTTGAGTTTTGGAGGTCTTTGGGAAGACCCCTTTCCATATCTTTCCCTCTCTAGATGGTGTGGTCTGTGGGGCCTTCATGTATTCTTTGGAAGATTTGGTTGGAGTGGAATCAAAGAATTTTTCAAGATAAAAATATGGTGGTTGCTCAAGTCTGGCAACATATTCTTGGTAAGATTTAGGAGACTATTTTAGCTAAATGTGATGTTGGTACTCCTTTGAATGCTGAGGAGGCTAAAGTGTTATTGAGCCTAGTACTTAATGGTATTATCTCAATGAAGGTGCTCACCATTGGAAAAAGACATCCCAAAAGAAAAATTTAGAGAGTGTTAAATGGTCTCCTCGTGATGGGACTTTGAAAATTAATATTGATGGCTCTTCTATGGGGAATCCTAGTTATGTTGGTGTGGGTAGTTTGGGAAGGGATACTACTGGAGCTATCTTCTTCTTTTTCTCCAAGTATCGTACATTATCCAGACTAATAATTTCATGGAGGCTCAAGCTATTCTTGTTGCTTTGGAAAATGCATGTGCCCTTGGTTGGCATAGGATCATTTGTGCATCTAATTCAAAAATTGTGATTAACTTGTTAAATAGGAAGAACAGTAAAGATGTAGATTGGCAACTATCTTCTACTGTGTGTTTGATTCATCAGTTATGTAGCATGTTTAAGGTGGTGACCTTTGTTCACATTCCTTGTGAATGGAACAATGTGGTTGATTACCTCTCTAAATGGGCCTCTGAGTTTAGGGATGACTGGTCGGTGAATGACTGGCAGTAGCTTCCAAATGACTATGCTAATAAGTTGCAAAGTATTCTTTAGGAGGATATGTTTGGTCCTTGATGGGACATTGGTGTTTTGGTGGGTTGGCTTGGTGTCCTTTGGTTTTGGTTGGCTAGACATGCTTTGTTACATATGGCTTTTTGTTCTCTTTGTGGATGTATTTTGGTTATTTCTATAATTGAACAAATTTTTACCCTTTTAAAAAAATGTTAATCATAATGTATTAATAATATTTAAATAATATAAAATAATTATTAAATATATTATATAATATTAAATATAGTTTGAAAATATTAATTATTAATAATATTCTTTAATAATTATTAACTAATAGTTTAAATGTATTATATATCATTATATGATAATGATACTAATTATATAATAAGGATTATTCATTATTAATTATTATTACTAGAAAATATAGTATATATCATTATCTAAATATATTAATCATTAATATTATTTAAATTTTATTTAATGTGAATGATAATACATTGTTAGTTATTATTGCATAAAAAATAATATGAATGTCAAAAAACAACATATAATAATAATATATTCTTACATAATATTTAAATATAAGTAGATTATAATTAGCCACTAAATAATATACTTCAGAATAACTATATAAATTTAGTATATTAGAACAAACAATATATTATTCAATATTAATTAATAATTAATATTATGATAGGCATTAATAATTAATATTAAATACAATATTAAGTTAATGTTTATGATAATATTTTATATTAAAAAATTAATAGTATCTAATAATTATTAAATAGTAGTTTAAATATAATTAATTTAGTTTTAAAATATATATTATATATTAATGATAATTATTAAATATATAAAATATAATATATTTAGGATGAATGCTAAATATATTATATATTTTAATATAAAAATGATTTATAATAAAAATTAATTATTAATAGTTTTTTTTTATAATAGGAAAAGTGGGTTTTGAAGGGGCCTTGAAATCCTTTACAAAAAAGACCACTTCTTTATAAAAAGATAATCGAAATAAATAAAGCAGCCACCCATAAGCAAAAACAAGCGAATAACCAACCAAAAAATAGGATAGAACCAACAAGAAATTATAGATTTTTTAGAATATCAACTACTTCCAAATCACTAGCTATGATATTCTCATGCATTTCCATAACCTCAGTAGCCTCCTTCTTAGAAGCCCCCCAAATTCTTCTTAGTCTTGTTGTGTGTACGGGTATAGGGGCCGTTATCAGTTTCTCCCCCCTTCGGATCTTTGGGGAGATCTACCAAACTAGCGGCAACATATTTTATCACACCTAAAGAATCCCCTTTCCACGGCCTAGCCTTTTCATTGAGAAATTGGAGACCCTGAACATTATTATGTAGAGCTAACTTACTAACTTTAACCACAATTTCTAGGTTCTCATAGGCTCTTGATATTTTATCTTTCAAGATCGAGATTCTATGCTCAAAATCCCTTTTTGATTTCAGCATCTCATCAATAACCATCTTCAGAATATCAAACAATTGGTTCACTTGGTTCTGAACAGAAAAACCCTAGGGGTTATAATTAACCCCAACATTATTAACCAAAGAACAAACCTTAACATTGGGAAGGTTCGGCTCATTAAATAGCCATTTAATTTTTTTGAAGAAAGTGAGAGTCATCCTTCATCATCCCCAATGATTCCACAAATCTTCTCAATTGCAATTGAATATATCCATTTCATCAACAAAACTATCCTTAAGAACATCCTGAGTGTCATGTACTTCCTATAAAAATTCTTTACCTTTATAACCATCACTGAGAAATTTAATTGTGTGCTTAGAATTCTACACCTTAGTAGCCTCAAGAATACCCAACTCCTTATCCTCCTCAAGACCTTTATCAATAGACCATTAGGGCTCATCATTGGGACTCTCATCAAACTCTTCACTAACAACATCCTCATGAGGCCTAAATTTCCTACTATCAGACTGCACTTTACCCTTTGCCTTCTTCAAACTATTACCTCCATGCAACTACATCTTCCTCTTTCGATCCAAAATAGGGGACTCAACCTCCTCACCCACTTCATCAACCTCATATGCCTTCTTCTTACCAAATCCTAAAGGGAATGCCTTCACCCTTCACCTTTGAATTATTAATAGCAATGGCCAATAATTCACCTTTCTTTACCTTCAAATTTTTAGCAAAAACTTTAGGAATCTCATACCCCTCACTACTAGTAATATACCCATCTGACCTAGAGGGCTGATGAGAGTTTTTTACCTTATTTTCAAGCTTTGGATCAAAATCCTCAGGAGGCTCCAAGAGGACCTCCATGGAGGCATCCAACCTCTCTTTAGAATCCTTAGAGAAAAAAATCATATCAGACCCAATATCATAACCTGACTTCAACTGTTTAGGATGGATTTTAGTTATTTTCTTGGGTTCATCCGGAATGGATGACTTAGCACAATCCATAATGAGTAAAATTAAACCCTCATGGAGAATGGGGTTCTTGGGATTCCTCTTAAAGTCTTTAATACCATTCTCTAAGGAGGCTAACAAATAATAGGGGAAAGACACCCTCTTCTTATGTCTAAAATGGTTTAACAACACAAAATGATAACTAGTAAGAATAGAAAAGTGACCATCCAAAGTAATGTACCTCATAATTTCAATAGTCAAATCACCCCAAATGGGATTTATGGGGCTACGAGATAAGCCGCCACATTTTTCCTTTTGCAGTTGCTCCTTTTCATTCCTCTTAAAGAAGGATGCCATGTGGTAGCATTAGACTCCTTTTTATACCTATATACCTTCCTACCCTCAATAGCCATGGTAGTAATGCTTCCAATCAAATTTTCCATAATACAAAATTCTAGGGTAAATGCCCTTAGGACTCTATTTTTCCAACCATTAATGAAGGCCTGCAAAACCATTGGATCAAAGCCATGAATTATTTTAATATAAGGAGTGATATTGTTGGAGTACGTGAGACACTGAGAGGGGGGGCGAATCAATGTCTTGACAAATTAATTCAATTTGTTGACTTTTAAAAACCCTTTTTAAACCTTTTGAGAACAATATGAATTATGTTTCAAGAGTTAACATGTGTACCAATCTAATTTGTTGATTTATAATCACATAAATGTAAGTGCACAAATATATAACTATGAAATAGTATGATAAAAAATGAAAACAAATAAAGAACCATAACACAATGAGTTTCTTGAGTGGAAAACCCTCTTGGGGTAGAAAAACCACTCGTAAAATTGCCTCACTAGCTTAATGAACCTCATTAGTTACATAATGCCTCACTACAAGTAAAAAAATGCCTCACTGGCAATGGGTCTTACTGAAATTAAATGTGCCTCACTAGAAATAAAGAATATGCCTCACTGGAAAGAGTGTGCCTCACTAGCTAATGCAATCTTCCTCATATCATCATAGTTCTGATACAAATACAAAGTATCATCTTTGTTTCACTTTCACAACTTCTTCTGATCTCACATCACTTGAGATTCAAAAGCATAAGTCCAAATATAATATACTATTGTGTATATGTCTGGTATACATAGTAGTATATAGTATTACTACAAAAGGATATACATTTTTTCTCAGATAAACATTTCATGAAATGAAACTGACAACAATGTCTTTTTACATGAATGAGAAAAATGACTCTTAGTAGAGTAGAATTAGCAATCAAAATGATGTATCTTTTTCATCAACCTTTTTGAATGTCTTCAATGTCATATATAATGTTCTCTATCCTTAAAATAAACTGTCAACTTCATAACTGCCTTACAAATCTCCTTAACAAGTAACAAAATAATAAACATGTTGCTTGGAACTGTGATTTTCTTATTATACTCAAACCAGGGTTAACATTTTGATGCTCTGTGGTATATAGACTTGAGAGTAAAGAAAGAAACTTTAACACAACCCATGGGTAAGTGCACCAAGATGGTTCCCAAAAAGGGGACTTAAGTGGACAACTTTTTTTGAAATCAAGAAATACTAGACTTGGATGTGAAATTGAGGATAGTTACACTCAAAATTTGAGATGGGAAAAAAACAAGGATCGAAGTGCTTCGAGTCTACTTTCTAAACTACTAATTTATTTTTAAAATGGTTGAGATTAAGGGGTTCAAAAGAGGGATGTACACAAATTGGTGTTGTTTTTGTAAGAAAAACATAACATAGCAACTCTTGTACGACCCTCATACGGTGAACTTTTTTTTAGTATTTTAAAAATCAAAATGGTCAGAAGTTAGCTAATAGTATGTAGTTGATGCATGATTTTTCTGATAATTTTTTAATGAATATTTGATTTTTTTACTAATTTTCAAAGTGGATACTTCCTAGAAAATAGAATTTTGGCCGTGCTACCCCTACAAATTTTGGAAACTAATTGAATTTTTTTTATTTATTTTTTAAAATTTATAGAATGGAGTCTAGTTTCTAAAATGTAATTTATTTGAAAATTTGATAAACAGTTAATTTATAATGAAAAAATACCAAACACTACTTTTTGGCAAAAAGAGACATACAAATAAAAGAAATTATGGATGAAAGGGTTAACATTTTTATAAAGTGAAAAAAATTACATTGTTGGATAGCTAAGAGAGAACCCAACATTACCCATGTGTTCGATTTTTTTGATATTGAACCATGTGCAATCCTGGCGATGAGCACAAATTCGATTATGTGAAATATGGTAGATTTTTTTAAAACACGTCTTTGGTCGTTGGGAATTCCCTCCAAGCCTTTGGGTTGGTATTCCAAGGCAAATACCAATTCTAAGGCTCGGTAATTCCCAAAGCAAGATATAACACAACCATGCTATAACACACTCATGTTATATCTCAATTTTGACATGGTTTTTGCTTCTGCAAGAAACATGTCAACTAAGACATAACGCGAGAACGGTATAATGCGCTTGTGTTATGTCCTCCTTTATGTTAAATGCCAATATATTGAATGTACGTTGATATATTTGTATGTTTTTATATACATGTATGCTTGTATGTCATGTATGTATGTATGTATGCATGCTTGTATGTATGTATGCCTGTATGTATCAATGCATGTATATTGTATGTATGCATGTATGTATGTAAGATTGTATCTACACATGTATGTATGTATGCTTGTATGGATTTAGGATTGTATGTACATGTGTATTATGCTTGTATGTATGTAAGTATGTATGTATTTATGTATGTCTTTAGAGGGAGGGAGAATTTAGAGAGAGAGAGAGAGAGTCTAGAGAGATGGAGAGGGGGTGGAAGTGAGAATTTAAGAGAGAGGGAGTGGGAGAGAAGGGTTTGGAGTGAGAGGTAATTAGCTAGGTAGGGTGGGAGGGATAGAGGAAGGGAGAGAGAGAGAGGAGGAAGGGAGAGAGAGAATAGAGAGAGAGGGAGAGAGAGAGGAGAGGAGAGAGAGAGATATGTAGGTAGGGTGCCAAAGGGAGAGACTTGAGAGTGTGAGGGGGTGAGAGGGAGAGACTTGAGAGATAGGTAGTGAGAGGGAGTGTGAGAGAGAGGGAGTTGGAGAGAGAGGGAGTATGAGTGAGAGACCTGAGAGAGGGAGAGGGTGTGGGAGGGAGTGACCCGATAGAGGTAGAGAAAGAGGGGGGTAGAGTGAGAGGGACTTATCTAGGTAGGGTGGGAGGGATAGAGAGAGAGAGGGGAGAGATAGAGAGAGAGTTACCTCGATAGGTTTCCAGAGGGAGAGACCTAAGAGAGAGAGGGGGTAGGGGGGAGAGACATGAGAGAGAGGCATGAGAGAGAGGGAGTGGGATAGAGTGGGATAGAGTGAGAGGGACATAGAGAGAGATGGATAGAGGGAGAGAGAGAGAGTGGTAGGGATTGATTGAATGAGAGGTACATAGAAAGAGGGAGACGATAGATAGAGACAATTAGAGAGGGTAGGAGGGAGGGAGGGACGCAGAGGTGAGATGTATAGATAGAGAGAAAGTCATAGGGGTTGAAGGTATAGGGTTGATGGTTTCTAGGGTATTAGGGTTTAAGGTTTGAGGGTTGAGGGAATAGGGTCGATGGTAGAGGGTATTTGGTTGAGGGTATAGGGTAGAAGGTTTAAGGGTTTAGGGTTAAGGGTTTACTTGGTTGAGGGTAGAGGTTTTAGGGTATAGGTTTGAGGGTTTATATGGTTGAAGGATTAGGTTCAAGGTCCAATGTAAGCGGTAGAGGGTATAGGGGTAGAGGGGTAGAGGGTTTAGGGTTTAAGGATTGAGGGTTGAGGGATTAAGGGTTGAGGGTTGAGAATTGATGGTTGAGGGTTTAATGTATAGGGTAGAGGGTAGAGGGTTTAAGGGTTTAGGGTTTAAGGTTTGAGGGTTTAAGGTTGAGGGTTGAGGGTATAGGGTATAGGGTCGAGGGATTAGGGTTGACGGTCCAATATATAGGGTAGAGGTTATAGGGATTGAGAGATTAAGGGTTGATGGTTTAGGGATTAGGGTAGAGAATTTTCTTGGATTTAAGGGTGTAAGGGTTGAGGGATTAGGGTTGAGATATTAGGGTTTAGGGTAGAGGATATTGGGTTGAGGGTAGAGGGTAGAGGGTAGATGGTAGAGGGTTTAAGAGTTTAGGGTATAAGGGTTGAGGGTTGAGGGTTTAGGGTTGCGTGTTTAAGGGTTGAGGGATTAAGGGTCAAGAGGGTTGAGGGATTAGGGTAGAGAGTTTAGTAAGTGGGTTTAAGGGTTTAAGGGTTGGGGGATTAGGGTTGATGGTAGAGGATAGAGGATTGAGGACAAAGGATAGAGGGTTTAAGGGTTAGGGTTTAGGGTTGAGGGATTAAGAGGTTATAGGGTAGAGGGTATAGGGGTTGAGGGAATAGGGTTTAAGGGTTGAGGGATTAAGAGGGTATAGGGGTTGAGGGATTAGGGTTTAAGGGTTGAGGACTGAGGGTTGATAGATTAAGAGGGAATAGGGGTTGAGGGATTAAGGTTGAGGGATTATGGTTTAAGGGTTGAGGGATTAAGAGGGAATAGGGGTTGAGGGATTAGGGTTTAAGGGTTCAGGGTTCAGGGTTCAGGGATTAAGATGGTATAGGGGTTGAGGGATTAGGGTTTAAGGATTGAGGTTTGAGGGATAGGGGTTGAGGGATTAGGATTTAAGGGTTGAGGGATTAAGATGGTATAGGGGTTGAGGGATTAGGGTTTAAGGGTTGAGGGATTAAGAGGTTATAAGGATTGAGGGATTAGGATTTAAGGGTTGAGAGTTGAGGGTTGAGGGATTAAGAGGCTATAGGGGTTGAGCGATTAGGGTTTAAGGTTTGAGGGTTGAGGGATTAAGAGGATATAGGGGTTGAGGGATTAGGGTTTAAGGGTTGAGGGTTGAGGGATTAAGAGGATATAGGGGTTGAGGAATTAGGGTTTAAAGGTTTAAGGGTTGAGGGTTGAGGGTTGAGGCATTAAGAGGGTATAGGGGTTGAGGGACATGGTTTAAGGGTTGAGGTTATAGGGGTTGAGGGAATAGGGTTTAAGAATTGAGGATTGAGTGATTAATAGGGTATAGGGGTTGAGGGATTAGGGTTTAAGGGTTTAGGGTTGAGGGATTAGGAGGGTATAGGGGTTGAGGGATTAGGGTTTAAGGGTTGAGGGTTGAGGGTTGAGGGATTAAGAGGGTATAGGGGTTGAGGGATTAAGGTTTAAGGATTGAGGGTTGAAGGATTAATAGGGTATAGGGGTTGAGGGATTAGGGTTTAAGGTTTTAGGGTTGAGGGTTGTGGGTTGAGGGATTAGGGTTTAAGGGTTTAGGGTTGAAGTTTGAGGGTTGAGGGATTAGGGATTAGGGTTTAAGGATTGAGGGTTGAGGGTTGAGGGATTAAGAGGGTATAGGGTTTGAGATATTATGATTTAAGGGTTAAGGGTTAATGGATTAAGAGGGTATAGGGGTTGTGGGATTAGGTTTAAGGGTTGAGGGTTAATGGATTAAGAGGCTATAGGGGTTGAGGGATTAGGGTTTAAGGGTTGAGGGTTTAGGGTTGAGGGATTAAGAGGGTATAGGGCTTGAGGGATTAGGGTTTAAGGGATTCAAAGGGTATAGGGGTTGAGGGATTAGGTTTTAAGGGTTGAGGGATTAGGGTTTAACGATTAAGGGGTGAGGGATTAAGAGGATATAGGGGCTGAGGGATTAGGGTTTGAGGTTTGAGAGTTGAGGGTTGAAGGATTTAGAGGCTATAGGGGTTGAAGGATTAGTGTTAACTCTTAACACTTTACCCTCTATCTCTCTCCTAGTCTATCTCTCCCTCCCTCTCTATCTCCATCTCTCCAACTATCTCCATCTACCTTCTATCTCTTATCCATTTAGACCCTTAACCCTTAAACCATTAACTCTTAACCCTCTACCCTTTATCTTTCTCCCAGTCCATCTCTCCATCCCTCTCTATCTCCATCTCTCCCACTATCTCTTTCTCTACCTGTCCCTCTCCCTCCCTTTCTCCCTCTCTCCCTCTTTCTCTCCTACTCTCTCTTTCTCCCACTCTCCCCCTCTCTCCCTCTCACTCTATCTTTCTCCCACTCTCCCACCCTTTCTTTCTCCCACTCATCCCCTCTCTCCCTCCCTCTATATCTCCATCTCTCCCACTATCTCTTTCTCCCCCTCTCCCTCTCCCTCCATCTCTCCCTCTCTCTCCCTCTTTTCTTCAAGGCATTCTGGATTGAAAAAAATCATGTCACCTTTGTCTATGATAGGTTAAATCTTGTACAAGATGATTGTAAGTATTCTTTAAATGAGGCCTTGAATGATATATTATTTTGAATCAACTTGAATGGATACATTTTTTAGGAACTAATATTCGTCTCATTACCATGCTAAACATAAAATTATCCGCCATGCCAAAGAAAAAGACAAAGAGGAAACTAACAGAAAAAGAGAACGAAACCTTCAAAGAAAAGGAGAGAGTTTGGGTGGTGGCATATCGTGAAAAGAAGAAATTGGAAATGATTCATGAAAACAAGCCAATTGAAGAGGAACCTCAACCGTCAAAAAGAAAATAGGCATTGGCAGCACAAAAGGCACAAATGCAAAAGCATTGTCGTAAGATAGATTCATATACTGTAGTTGGAGACACACCCTCTATGGCAAGTGAATATGAAGGGACACCATTAAGCACAAGCGAATATGGAGGGACACCATCTACTTCAAGTGAATATGGAGGGACACCATCTACTACAATTGAATATGGAGGGACACCATCTACCGCAAGTGAATATTGTTGGACACCATCCAACACATCTCAAGTTGAGAGTACATAATTACTCGGATTTGACGAAGAAGGTATGTCTTCTTCTCCACCCTCGATTGAAGGTACGCAATCTAGCCCACCTCAATTAAATATTGATGAAATTCCTAATATTGAGATGTATGTACTTAGGAGAACACCACCTAGAATTTTGTGTAGAAAGCCAAAGTATTTAATTAATATTGATAATGAGATTTTGCAGCACATGGAAGGTAAGATTTCAACACACACTTGTAGAAGATATGCTGATAAGATTTGGAAATGATTCTTTGAAAGGCTAAATGAGACTATAAGATGTCAACTATTTGTTGAAATGATGCAGGGTGTAAATTATAGGAACATCATGAACACTCTTGGGTTGACAACATCAAATGCATCAAGTGAAGACACTATTATGAAGAATCTAATGGATACTTATAGGAGTGTGGGTAAGACCTCATGCTCAAAGGATAGTAATGTCACCTGACGTGTCATTACATCGAATTTGGTAAATTTTCAAACAAAGAGAGCTTGTCTCATTAGAAAGATAAGTGAACAAACGAGAATTAGTAGAAAAACTTTATCAAGAGCCATTCAAAGGTGGCAAAGAATTGAGGGCACTCATTCAAATGAATTATGGGCATTCTTGGGGAGACTACCATGAAAAGATAAAGAAGTTGTTGAAGCCTTGAGAACACTAATTGAAGAGTATTGGAAGAACAACAAAAGGCCATCTTTGAATCAAAGGGATGTGGTAAGAAGGAGAATCGGTAGTCAGAATCATGAGCCACATCCAAAGCATTTTTTGGATATAACTCAAACCCAATTTTTTTGTAAATTTGAAAATGATTATCCTCAAATTAGTATTTCTCAAATATTTTTTGAAATTCTTAAACCTTTTTATGTCAAGATAAATCACACATGCACTACTTGTTGTTGTAGACTACATATTGAATTCTCTAACCATTATGATGTTTATCATTCTATATGTTTGGATTTTCATACTAACGATGTTTTGTAGGATTGTGGCATAGAAGCCCCAACAAAATCTTCAAGAGATTTCTTAGCAAAAAAAATATGTGAAATAGAAGATGGCCAGATATTCTACAAGACAACATGCTTGGATGGTTCATGTGAGCATTGCAGTGGCTTCTAGCGTATGCCAGTGTGTCAACATATGGAAAGCACAGATGAGGTGGGATAGAAACTAGTAGAGTTCGGGAAGTATAAAATAGTGGCATATGCTACAAAAGATGGGTCTCAAGCAAAAAGGTGTGATTTGGTTATTGAGAAGATTCCAGTGTACCAATTTATGTCCATGTTTCGTGACAATATAATATTTGAGTATATAATGCATACCCATAGAGCCTGATAGTTGGACATGCAATTCAAGCTATGCAAGGACACCTTTCCAGTTAGTAACATTGTATCAGTGGTTGAATTTGTGAAGAACTACATTCTACAACCATAGCATGAGGTGGAGTCATAGTATTACAACTCCACACAGGTTTCGATATTTATGCACGTAGCATTCATTCATGCATCTGATAGTACAGATGACCAAAGGAAGGTATTGAGGGAGTGCCACTTTTACATTAGTGATGATCACATACATTCTCCAGAGTTCATGCAAGGTTGCTTCTAGATGTTCTATAGTGGTTTGGCTCAAAGGGGCATAGCATACGACTGACATATAATATGGTCAGATAACTATGCAACATAGTTTAGGAACTCACGCATGTTCTACTGGTTGTGCAGGATGCATGTCATTACAGGTATTCAACATATGTGGAACTTTTGTGAGGCTGGCCATGGAAAGGGGGACCATGATGGTGCAGGCGCATGCATGAAAAGAGCATTAGCACGAGAAGAGTTAAAGTATAAAGATAGTGAAAATTTGACAAATGTAAAATCAATCATCAAGTGGTGTAATGCTTCGATGGGTCCAAGTAATGAAGGTACGTCTTCAGTTCATAGATTTTTTTGGTTGATGGATGATACTAACATTGCACCATATGAGGGTTGTTGTACACTAATAGGATCGAGTGAGCTACACTCTTTCCTTAGCTCAAATGTAGGTTCATGGAGTATTGATACACGAAATATGGCATGGTTTTGTTCTTCATGTACAATGCAAGTCTAGAATTATTGTGAGTTAGGAGAGTGGGTTGACAAATGGTTGAAAAGCTATCTTAGCCCACTTAACATGTATCACCCTCCGACAGAATTGGAATTGACACAGATGGAATAATCGGTCGACTTTGACCACATATCAGATCTAGTTCAACCAGGTGATATATCTACTTGCTTAGTTGTTGAAATTCCATATCATTATCTTACTTTGTACTGTATTCATAATGTTGACTAATTTCAAGAGATTTGTTGCACATATCAATGCAAGGCATGTTTATGCAGTTATTGTAGATGAAAAAATAAAGAGGGAACAAACTATTACTTGTGTCACTGTGTTGAGGCTAAAAATAAATTGGAGGCCCCTATTATAGATGGAGAAAACATTGAATACCCTACAGGATTAGATGTGGTTACTGGAATGTGGCTTAGAAGGTACCCACATTCAAGTGTTAAACATTGGTTGTTTCGGGACTTTGACACGCATCGTAAGATTCTTCATTACTCAAACCTTGTTGTGGAATCCAATGTTCATTTGACCAAATATGGGGGTAGACCTTTGAACAAGACCTTGTGGAAGGTTTTCAAGTCTGACCATGAGGCAATACTTGACACAATAAAGAGTAGAGAAAAGTCGAATGGTTCGTTGGATTATTTTTTAAGTATATGCACATTGGTTCTTATTAATTTATACTTGTATGCACATTAATTTTTTTGATGCCAATGCTATCATATTCTTTTACTTTACTATTTGTAAGTAACCTACTAAATAGTGATTGGTGTCCCCTTGCAAAAAATGTAGATATATGAGCCATCCAAGAGAATGTCAGCCAGAAAAGAAATGCAACATCCTTATTTTGATGATCTTGACAAATCTCAATCATGATTTTAAGCCATTAGAAAAGTGTGTGCAAATCTTGGTGAGGGAATTTCAATTTATTCATTTGAAGTTAACCTTATCATGAGCAGCTATGATGTAAACATTATAAGAGCATCTGAAATTTCAACTTACTCTATTCATGAGAGGTGTTGTGTGCAATAGGTATGTTGGAATTCCCAATGAGGATGTATGACTAGGAGTGACTAAGTTGTGAGACCTGCATGCCTATCTATAAGTGCATGACACAATAAAGAGTAGAGAAAAGTCGAATGGTTCATTGGATTATTTTTTAAGTATATGCACATTGGTTCTTATTAATTTATACTTGTATGCACATTAATTTTTTTGATGCCAATGCTATCATATTCTTTTACTTTACTATTTGTAAGTAACCTACTAAATAGTGATTGGTGTCCCCTTGCAAAAAATGTAGATATATGAGCCATCCAAGAGAATGTCAGCCAGAAAAGAAATGCAACATCCTTATTTTGATGATCTTGACAAATCTCAATCATGATTTTAAGCCATTAGAAAAGTGTGTGCAAATCTTGGTGAGGGAATTTCAATTTATTCATTTGAAGTTAACCTTATCATGAGCAGCTATGATGTAAACATTATAAGAGCATCTGAAATTTCAACTTACTCTATTCATGAGAGGTGTTGTGTGCAATAGGTATGTTGGAATTCCCAATGAGGATGTATGACTAGGAGTGACTAAGTTGTGAGACCTGCATGCCTATCTATAAGTGCCTTCCATCTATTTTTATTTCATTTCCATTTTGGATGCTCTTTCTTTTTCTCTTTTACTTTGCGTATTTGTAAGTAAACTACTAAAAATTGATTGATCTCTCGTTACAAAAAATGTTAATTTATGAACCATCAAAGAGAATCTTAGCCAAAAAAGAAATGCAACATCCTTATTTTGATGATATTGACAAATCTCAATTCTGATTTCAAGCCATTATAAAATAGCATGTGAAGCTTAGCAAGGGAATCTCAAGTTACTCAATTGAAGTTAACCTCAAAATGAGCACCTATGACGTAGACATTTAAAGAGAATCTTGAATGTATGAGTGAAATTGTGAAATATCTATGAGAACGAAGTACCTAAGGCATTGTAATGAGATTTTCTTGTAATGAGATTTACTCAAATACTGCAATTTTGGAGTTCATGTTTGGTGCAGTAGCACCTTGTTCTATAAATGCCTTCAATAGGAAAAATTGTAAATTTTGAATTTTGAAATGTAAACAATGTGAAAAAAGTCATGTAAAGGTCATATGTAATGTATTCAAAGTCTCAAAGAGGTCATTAGGTGATTAGATAAGTGATATAAAGCATTTAAGTTCAAGCAAAACAAAGACCTTTTGTATTCTTGAATATTTACAATCAATAAAGTCCCTATTTTAGTGATTTTATGAGTTTTTCCAGTTGTTCATTAACTTGTACGACTTGTACATTAGTTTAAGGCCTTGAATCTTGTTTTTTAAGGTAGAATACTGAAGTATCTTTCATTTGAATCTATTTAGGAGGGTATCCATTGAATTTATCATTAGTTTGAACTATTTTTTCTCAACTCGGTTTGTAAACCAATAATGACTACTCCACAAAATTTGATAGTTTAGATTAGTGGAGAAAGTTAGTATTAGGATGTTTTAGGTGTGTGTGCATTTATTTGTGCAGGGGAATTCAAGAAACAAAGGTGGAGTTTCTGCTAAAGGGTTTTATGATGAATTTTCAAGTGAAAAGTGTAGCTCCAAGTGGTGTTTTGAGGAAAACTTCTCAAACGACTTCAGAAAAAAAATGACTGATCTAGATAGCTATTATTGAGTTACAACAGATATTTCAAAATCAATAGTGACTATCTTGGAACATCTGCATCAAAAATGACCTTCTTCATTGTCCTCATTAGGCCAACTAGGCCTAATTTACAAAGGACCATACCTTTAAACATTCAACAACCCCCTTAACTTTTTGGGGCAGCAATTATCATGTATCCAAACCCTTACATCCGCAATTTTTCTCAGGACAAACTCACTCCACCATGCCAAACCAAAACCCTTATTTTATGCTAGTATAAGGAGGGTTTATTGAAAGGAATGGTTCCACACCTTACCAGAACATGCCACTACCTCAGACCTTCTTAAAATCACCTGCATAAACTCAAAATATAATCATCCAGCCTCTACATGCAATATTTTATCAAACCATAGGGTGAAACCTCATTTTTCATGCCCTTTTCCATCAAAATCTACAGGGGCAGCAGCACAAACCCCATAAAAATTATTCTCTTTCACTTAAAAACTTCTCCTCTGATCTTACAGGATTGTGTTGGGCCCCTTTACAAAAACCTCTCTTGTTTTTGGCTAACTCGGAGTGGTTTTCCCGTGGTGGTGGATTTTCACTTGATGGAAAAAGTGTCAAATTCAAGTTGTGCAAAGTTGCAAAGTGGTGCAACTTTCGCTCTGCAACTCGTGTGACCAAACTAACTACTCCAATGCATCTAAATAGGTATTTTTATGCTAGGTATGGTCTTGTTTCACACCAAAACACACGGAATCGCTCCAAGCTATGTTCCATTGGATCGATCCCTTAAGGGTCCAAAGTGAAAAATGGCTGCAAACTTCAACATGATATTACTCTAATACCATGATGCTTAGAAACTTCTCATCTAATTCTACATGATCGCATTGGGCCCCTCTACAAAAACCTCTCTCGGAGTGGTTTTCCTGTGGTGGAAGATTTTCACTTGATGGAAAAAGCGTCAAATGCAAGCAGTGCAAAGTTGCAAAGTGGTGCAACTTTTGTTCTGCAACTCGTGCGACCAAGTGGACTGTTCCAACGTGTCTAAATAGGTATTTTTATGCTAGGCATGGTCCTCTTTTGCACCCAAACATGCAGAATCACTTCAAGCTGCATTCCACCGGATTGATCCCTTAAGGGTCCAAAGTGCAAAATGGCTGCAAACTTCAACATGCTATTAATCATATACCATGATGCTTAGAAACTTCTCATCTAATCCAACAGGATCACATTGGTACCCTCTACAAAATATCTCTCGATTTTGGCTATCTCGGAGTGGTTTTCCCATGGCGGCGGATTTTCACTTGATGGGAAAAGTGTCAAATTCAAGTTGTCCAGAGTTGCAAAGTGGTACAACTTTCACTCTGCAACTCATGTGACCAAGCGAACTGTTCCAACATGTCTAAATAGGTATGTTTATGCTAGGCATGGTTCTGTTTCACACCGAAACATGCGGAATCACTCTGAGCTACGTTCCACCAGATCGATCCCTTAAGGATCCAAAGTGCAAAATGGTTGCAAACTTCAGCATGCTATTACTCGGATACAGTGATGCTTAGAAACTTCTTGTCTAATCCTACAGGATCGCGTTGGTCCACTCTACAAAAATATCTCTTAGTTTTTTCCATCTCGAAGTGGTTTTCTCATGGTGGCATATTTTCACTTGATGGAAAAGGTGTCAAATTCAAGTTGTGCAAAGTTGCAAAGTGGTGAAACTTTCATTTTGCAATTCATGTGACCAAACTAACTGCTCCAACGTGTCCCAATAGGTAGTTTTACGCTAGGCATGGTCCTCTTTTGCACCCAAACATGTGGAATTGATCCGACTTGCAGTCAACCAGCTTGATCCCTTATGATGGCATGAAAAATGATGGAAAAGAGAAACATACAAATGATGGTTGAGAATTTTGAGTATTCCACACAAAAAGTGTATGATCATTGGTGCAGATCACCTTGTTCCTCCATTTGATGAACAAGGTCTAGTTCAGTGGTTTTAGTGATTATCTGATGGTGAATAGGTTGGTCAATAGGTTGTTGTGGGTATTTTGAGCATGTTTTGTCTTGAATAAGCTCAATTAAGACCATTGGGTATGTTTTAGGGTGACTTTTGGGTCTAGTGATCAAAAATGTGAAAATTTCAATCTTGCACTAGAAGTTGTCTTTGTAGCCTTTAAAAGCAAATTTGTGAATTTTTATATGAGTGTGAAAGAATGGATTTTTGTTGATATAATAAGGATATTTGTAAGCTATTTGTGTGGGTTTAGAGGTCAGTAGATGTATTCATTAGGTTGGAGGAGTCTAAACTTGCAAATTTGTAAGTTGCTTAAAGCAACAAATTTGAAATGCAATGGTTACTTGTTTTGAAAGTTGGTTTTTAGTTAGTTGAGGGCATGGATCAGTTAGAGAATGGTGTAAAACACTATGTAAATCCTTGAGAGGCTCGAATGGAGGTTGTTGATGAACTTTTGGAGAAGATCTAATAAGAATTATTCACATTGTTCTTTGTTTTTCAGATTTTTGATACAAACTTGTTGATCCCGTACTTGGTATGACCTACAACTTTCCTGTATGGTCCCAAGGCTGACACGGATTGAAAGAGGGCTGAGTTGGATTTCTTTTGGCGGTGGTTTGGTGAAAAACCATAAAGTAATAGGAGAGTTCTTATCATTGATTCAAGTGAATGTTGGAGTCTTAATGGGCATATTTGAGAGAAGTTGTGTCAAATCACACCTTGGTTGAGCCACTCTGCATCACCAATGGTGCTTTGCAATTCAAAGAGTGATTGAGAGTGTGTTGCTTTGTTAAATAGACCTATTCAGGGGTCTAGGACAATGTTGAGTCCATTTCTTATTTGTATTATAAATTATAAATTTCTTTCTCCCGAGTCCATTTCGTATACAAGAAATAATATTGCAAAAATTTGACATATAAATCTTTCAATAGTGACACATCAAGAACATATTGGAATCCTTTTATGAATCATTTCATGGAATACCAATTGAAAATGTGTTTTTTTCGTTTAGATAAATTTGTTTAGCATCAATCAATTAATATTCAAGACAAACCATGAAGGACAACAATTATCAATGCTAGGGCTAACCAATTAATAATTATACACGTGAATAAGTCAAGCATGTACATGTCAATAAGGGAAGCACAAGTACTCAAAAAGACGTAAGCCTCAAGAAGTATACACATGAATACATACTATATACAAATTAATACAAAGTATATGCACGAATACAAGGTATACGCATGAAAAAATGTAAGCCACAAAGTATACATTCGAACACACGTAAGTCACAAAGTATACACTTAAGTTGTAAAGTATACACTTGAATACACGTAACTCATATCTATTGAACCATCAATTTAGAATGCAAATATGGACACCATCGATAAAAGATATTTGTATTAACCAAATAGCCATGTAGGCATACATCAATATATGTTGATATAAGTATGAAATATATGTACAAAATAGCCATATAGGCTTATGAGAATCCCATATAGGCATACAATGTCAAATATGTCCAATACAAACTATGTACAAAACTGCCATGTAGGCATACAACAAAGGGCTCTGGAATCAAAAGTCATTGCTCTTTATGCTTTGCAAATAGAATCTTTCCCTTTTCTTTTCGATTGGGTGGAGGTAGGTTTGTCACTCATTTCTGCTATGCTCGAGGAGTGCTCTTGCTGCTCCTCCTAGTTTTTAGTTCATGGTGAAGTTTTAACTGTTACAATAAGAAGTAAAGACATGAATAAATAGAAATTACATTATAAAAAATGATATATTTGACAAAATAATCACTTACCGCCATCTCATGATCACTCTCCACAAGGGATATATTCTCACGCCCATGTTTAGGCATGCTCAATCCCTGTATAAACCATAAAAATAGAAATTAAACTATGTGTATCAATAATGGTTTGATTTTTCACTAACTAACATCTATAACAACAAATATAAATTGAAATTTACTAATTTTCCTCATACCTCTCCTGTCAAAGCCATCGAGGATTGTATAGCAGATGACACACCAGTCTCCATTGCCCTCGTCACATTCGGAGGTGTTTCGGCTTGCAACATCTGAAAATAAAATAATAAATTATTCAACGTAATCAATGATGTGCATATAAACTACATAAATCTATTAAGTAAAATTCATTAGTTAAACTCTTTATTCTATTACCTCCATGTAGGTTTGAGTAAATCCACCACCACTATGAAGTGTTCCATCGAAACCGCCAATATTAATCTGTTCAACATCCAAAATCGCATATTAAATTACCGTTTGTAAAACAATGCTATTAACATGCAATAAATTTATAATTTTTTACTAGTTACATACCCTAGCGATAGGTGTATTGTAGAAATAAGTAGGTGGGGGGGTGGTGTATCCAGTCTCAACACTGTGACCCTGCAATTTTATTAAAATCATAAAACATTTTTAGTTAATCTTGCATTTCAAAATCAAAATTTAATAAATTAAATTCAATGAACAATGCACTAACTTTTACCTGACTATCAATGCCATATACCTCATGCAAAATGTCAGTTTCCCTCTCCATCTCCATAGTTGTAGATAGATCATGCGTAGCAGTCTCCTGAGTGTCGGTAGGGTCATATGAACAAGTAGCCCCGCAAGATTGACACACATGCGTTTGAAGGCCACCACTCGAAGACTCCCCTGGATGGCATTGTAGAATAGGGCTAGTATGATGGATGACACTCTGGGTCAAAGTGTTGATCACTTGCAATGTCTCTACATCAGCACTTTCCTTCGCGACGGAAGGCATAACAATGTGCTAACGAGGTGGCCTAGCGAGAGCTCGTCTACCTTGTCGTGTAGGATCTAGCTATGCACTGAGTCTATCTTGAGATGACTCCCCACCTCTCCCTTCGAAATCCCTCATATCAAAATAGTTTGGGATTTTTTCAATATGAGCTCACTGTATAGTTTCCTAATGAAATATTGTGGGACCTCACAATTGTTGCACGGTGGGTAATCGAAGACCATGTACCACCTATCATAAAATTGGTCCCTAATCTATTGGTGGTGGCACCAATGGATAGGATACCTCTTCGAATTGAGGGTAAGATTTTGATTTGTGCGTGGGTCGGTGAATAATGAGCACAAATCACCTTTTGTAATTTTTAAATCCTTTACATCTTTGTATGATTGTTTATTTGCATAATAATCCCTAGCCACTTGCCTCCTATCTTTCCATCCAGTTATTTGTTTGCTAATTGAATCTACAATTTTTAACATGTCTTTCAATGAATTTTCTAGGGTCATTCTTTCTACGGTTGAACCATTTGGATCACTCAACCTACTGATCAAATCCTCAATTTTCTTTTTGTTGTTCTCAATTTCACTCATTAAATTTTGTTGAGTGCCAGGAGGGGGTTGAGTGATTGGTGGAGGAGGTTGTTGTTGTGGTTGATTTTTATCTTTAGGATTTGGTTGGTCTTCTTGTTGAGCATCTTGAGGTTTTGCAGGTTGATTTGCATCTCCTAAACATTCAAACAAATATATATCAAATTCAACCTAAAACTAACTAATTTAAAACAAAAACCACAAAATCCTCACCTCTCACACCTCCTCCTCATTGTGGTGCCATCATTGTGAATAAATAGAAATTGTTGGTGAATAAATTTTCTGAATTGCTCCTCCTAGAACGCGAGCACAAAATATGGGGGTTTTGGCCACGGCTAGAAGAAAAAAATAGTATAAATAAGAATGACAGGTTTTCTCTTTTTTTTTCTTTTAACAAGCAATAATGTGAGTGTGTTATAATGTGCTTGCATTATAATGTTCTCGCATTATTGGCTTGTTGTTTCCAAGCCTCAAGCTCGGCACAACAAGCCATAATGTGAGTGCGTTATCACGTGCTCACGTTATGACTTTTCAAAAAAAAAATTGAAACGTGTCCACAAAATGGCTACCCATTTCCATGCACCCACCCCCACAGTAAAACCCAAAATAGAATGTATGCAGTTTTTCATAATTCTAACACTAAACTAGGGCTACATATCAAGTATGAACTGAATTTTGAAATAGAAAAGAATGAATACAAACCCTTTAATAAATAATTAACACAGGATTTAGACTAGAGTCAAATAATGGCAAACCCTTGACAATATTACAGTCATTGTTTTTAACTTAAACACAAACATTACCACGATATTAACAAAGAAGAAACTTGACATGACACTACATTAACTGTGTTTATCACTTAACAAAGACAGAGATAACTAAACCAAACAATATTATCACTTCTCAACAAAAGACCCAAACTGAAAAGAAAAAACCAGTAACCCTTGCTTTTTCATTTGAAACAAAACATGTATTAAGGAATGAAGACACATGTTCCTCTATATTCCTATCACAAACCACCACGATCCTAGTAACCGTTCAAGGTAGTTGTCTCCTCTTCAAAATAAAAAATTGTTCATGTCGTTCCCTAGCTCGAGGGCTCTTTCAAAATGATAATAAAAATGAGTTTGAGTTATATTTTTATTTTCCACTTTTATGTCATATGCTTCATGCCACTATTTAGTGCCCGTGATAAAGTTTATTAACCTTATATTAGTAATATCTTCCAAATACTATGCCTTAGGATATGTCAATGTCCTAGGTATTAAACATTATTTAATTGATTTCATATCAAAACCCTTATCATCTTATCACATATGTAACCAAGATCTTGTATAAAATGGTAAGATATAAATGACAAAAAAACATATATGTACCAAGTATTAAAAACAAATGATCCTATACTTGAAATCATAACATATAACTTGTCTTCCCATCAATAAAGAAAGTGACCCATGCACTAAGAATGCTAAAGTGTACATATTCAAAGATCAAATTATATCCACTACCCTATACATGAAAGTATATCACCATCTCCACATCAAGTGTATGTTATGATAGATCATGCCAACAAGAAAACCAGCCAATAAATCTGAGCATCACTAATGAATAATATACCAAACATATCATAGTATGCAAAATTATTGAAGAGAAACATCACGTATCATGTGATATGCTCTGAGCAACAAGGACAAGCATCATCATGTGTCTTTTGGCAACAAGGAGGAACAAAGAAAAAAAACTCCCCCTTTGTCCCTTGTGACAAAAACACAAACTTCTCCCCCTTTTTGACATCCAAGATAAAGGATCTAAACCACTATGTGTAAATCGGCATGAGTAGCATGAAATAAAGAGCATAACACAAAGTATATTCCACTATCACTATCCAAAAATAGAATCCAATAGCCATATCAATAGGAACAAAGAACACATATGGTGGTAGAGAATAAAAAGTAGGCAAAACTCCCCCTATATTGCATATCCACATGACCTTCATAGATTGCTAAGCACTTCACATAGAGCACAATCATAGGCATCAAGTCACTATCCATTGTCCAAAACCAACCAATACCAACTCCATGTACAATCACAAAGGAATAGTATAGATCATTGTCCATATAATACATTATCACCATGTATTGTGTAGCCATAATACATAACTGGTTATCAAAGATTATATATTTTCCATGTTAGTATACAACCTATAACTGTTTGAACATCATGAACTAAAGCCTAATCTATCAAAATACCATGAGAATAGAAGGAAAAAGTAACAAGCCAAAAATATGAATACCCCTATCCAAAATCACCTGCAATATAGATAACTTTCATTCTATGAAACCTTCCTCTCATTCAGTAACTACACAAGGAAATATCAAATTGATTTTCTTGATGAATCAAATTCAAACTGTCATACCAACTACCATTATGATATCAATTCTGATTGCTTGGATCCATGGGAACCGCGAACTTGATTATCATGTGAGTCACTACAACTATGTTCATCCTCAAGAGACTACAAACAATTCCAATATCATATCCAATATCAAACAAGTGTATCTTTGTTGTAGCAATGTGTGTCTTCAATCAAGAATAATGTCCGACCTCCAACCTTTTTCTTCATGACAACTTTGAAATATGAGAAGAGAAACTTCTTTTCAATGTTTCACTTTGATAACAAGAACCTTATTTTTTGTCAAAACCTTATGATCCTATTATGATTACTGTAATTCCAATGATAAATTCCATGACTACTTCCACTATAATGTCACATTCAAATGCCAATATTAACATCACAACAAGTTATGAACACTTTCAATTTGAAATGATGCCATAATTTATTGTAATGATATCAAATGTCATAAAAGTATCAATATCAATTATCTTTAATTCCTTTTATTCATCTATGTTATCTTGAGCATTTTCACTATCAAACTATATGTTGCAACTGTATCATTTCCACATTCAATAAAGATACTCTCAGTCAATATTTCAATCAACACAAATTTTTAAGACATCATCAATGATAGATTGGTATCATATATATAGATCTTTATAGACACTAGAAAGATTGTAATTGATCAAAGTCTGGTCACACTATAACTTCATACTAAATTTTCCAAATAAATAACGCTAAAGCATATTCAGACATATCATCACTATACAATTCTTCACTTCTACTTATGAAAACAAGATATCTGACATCTGATAAGGTCACAAAATAGAAAAACACTTGTTATGTACCGAGGAAGATATCATAAGAAAAAACATCCTTTCATGAAAGTCTTTTGTTTTGAGGTTCAACCTATCTATGCCGCCTTTGTCATAGCAACATAATCTGATCAAAACAATACTACTGTGTCCCTTCATAAGTGTCATGAAAACCTTCCATTATAGATACAATCAATATCACTACAAATGAGAATCAGGACAAACATGGCACCATGAGTTGTACATCAAGTTGCATTGCTATTGTCATTGTATTTAGCTATCGTCACAAGGTCCTCTAATCATGAATACCATTTTTTTCTTTTCAATCATGAGATAACTATCTTTCTTTGAAAATACAACTTCAAATCATAGAAATTTGTACCTCATATAGTATGTATAATCTCCACATCAAACCATCTCACAATGTATCACAAAGATATGGGCATATTCAATGAAACGGGAATCTAAAGCAATACATTGTAACTGACTTCTCCCCCTGCAAACCACTAACTATTTTTTGCACAAAACGGCCAATACCAGGCAAAAACAATCAAACTAATATAATTCAATGACAAGAAACTTGTTCATAGCAAATCTTTCTAGCAATAGTTGCACTATCTCACTGTTGTCCTTGGTCAAGCAATAAAACTGAACTTCTTCCAAATTTTATCTCAATAAATCACTACTTGAAAACATTGTAACAATCGTGTCCTTGAATTTCACAACCTTGGTTTGATATAAAATCAACAAACTTGATTTTTACTATCTTGTCATATCTTCAAACTGAATCTATGTCAACCAAATAATATTTGTGATGAATTTCATGTCATTATGCAATATCAACCTAGTTTTTTGTCACCTACATCTTGAAGAGTAGAGGATTGTAAAAAAAATCACAAAAGATTGTCTCTACTAGAGAACTTGCATCTCCTTCATTAGACCTATTATCAACATTGCTTACATACAAAAAATTTTGCTTAAAAATTTGTCATTAAAATCCCCCATAACCAACCAGCTACTAAAAGAAAATTAAGATTTAAAATAGCTTAGACTTTCCCAAAATTTCTTCTTGGCACCCTTACTATTGGGAGCATAGATATTAGAGAGAGTCCAAGAAAAATTATCCCAAACATTCTTGAAAGCAGTGGCCACATGATTAAAATCTTCAAAAATAGCCAAATCCTTAACCACCTTGGGATTCCAAAAAGTGACAATACCACCAAAAGCACCCACTGCCTCAAAAAAATGTAGCCCACAATCTTTGAAGAACCTATTCTTGATTTTACTCAACTTATCAATCCCCATTTTAGTTTCTTGAACCAAAATAATATCAAGTCTATGATCCCTTACCAAGTTAGAAAAGAGATCATGTTTGTGATGGTTATTTAACCCTCTCAAGTTCCAAGAGATTTTCTTCATGAGAACTCATGATGGGTGCTCTTTAAGCACATCTTAGGTAAAGTCTTATGAGTACCATCAATTATATCCATTCTACTTTCCTTATCTTGAGTAACTTGGGAAGGAGGTCTACCCTTTCCTCTCGGCTCTGAACCACAATCAAATCTTTGTCTATTCCCAATAGACACTCTCAGAGGGGGAGAGTGTTTCATTGTGTTTCTACCTTTCACCATTATAATAGGAGGATCAGCTTGATCACCACATTCCACCTCAAAATATTTTCTAGATTCAAACATTGGCCTTCAGATCCTTCCAGCAAAGAGGAAAAATCATTCACCATAGGGGACGACCTCAAACCATTATTCTCTTGGGTTGCTAATGGTGAAGCAACCTTCCACTCCGTAACTAAAATTAAATCTCTCAGAAAATATTTACAAGGAGAGGGAAAATCAAAAACCATAGAACCATTCTCCAACTCCTTGACTCCCTTAGTTTCAAGAAGAACCAACTCATTAGAGACCTCATTTTGAACTTGACTAGACTCAGAATCCAAACTATGCTTCTCCAGAGAAATATGCACAACCGCTTCCTCCTTGTTATCAGAAAGAGATCCCATATTTCCCATTGAAACCTTATTAGCAATCATAGGAGCTTCAATCCACTTCTTCTCCCTCCATTCCTTCACTGAGGGCTTTTGAACCTTCGATGGGAATTGTTTTTCCCAATGCCTAGCTTTCTTGTAGACAAAACAAGCAAACAAAATAGACTCAAATTCAACCATTTTCTCCCAAACACCAAGTTTAGAGTTAATCTTCATAACAGAAGGAAGGTCAATTGATTGCACAACATTCACATAGAAATGAGCAAACACCAAGCGCTTTCTCGAAGCAGTTATTTGATCAATAGATAATAAGTTACCAAAGGTGCTAGCAACCCATTTAAAAAATTCTTCATCCTAGAATTCTAACAAGCTCAACCTAGAAGTCTCCCCAAATTGGAGCCACCAAGAGAGAGAAAGAACTAGGATTAAACCCAGGCTCCCATCTTTTCAACACCTGAGAAAAATTTCCAATAAACCAAGGTCCACCCATAAGGGCCAAAATGAGGTCATCCTCATAGTTGAAAGAGAAGGATAAAAACCCCTTCACCATAGCAACTACATCCACCTGAACCTTAGGATGCCAATAGTTCAAGGAGAGCTTATGAACCAATTCAATGTGAGGAAAAGGACTCAAAAAATTTCCTAGCAATTTTATTTCCATATTTGAAATACTCTTCTTGAAAATGCAATCAAGAGCCAAGATAGAGAACTCACTAGTAGATGCATTAGAATGAAAACTCATAGGAGACAAAGAACTTTTACCTTTGGGTTTAGCACCAAATAGGTTTGACCACTTGAGAGAAGCCTCCAAGGATAGACCACACCCCATCTTGTCACCAATAGGAAGCTCGGGAACAGAATAAGAATATTTGAAACCCACATCTGTAGTAGATCTAGTTTGACCATACCCAGTCTTTTCAACAATAGGAATCTCTAGCTCAAAAGAGGACAAGGAGAAGCGTGAAAAAAAGGCACCTTGGGGGCCCTTTCTCACCTAATAATGCATTCTCCAAAAATGGAGGGCCACTTACAATCAGCCAAAGAACCATATGACATCACCCTACCATTAGCAAATTGTCCACCATTAATGCCAAGCACTGCACAAGTACTTCCCGCCTTCACCGAATTTGAAAAAACTGCACTGCCACCACTTAAGGAGAGCTCCTTACAATGCACTTATTAATTATTAATAGTTATTAATAATGAATATAATATACATCATTATATAAATATATCATAAAATAGTCATTCATATATTATAATAAATATAATATATTATAATTAATTTTAAGGATAATATAGTTGTTTGCACACATGTCAGAATTACGGAAGCACAAAAGAAAAAAAAAATTATGGTTAAATGGAAATGTGCATGAGATGGGTGCATACCCTATGACAATTGGGTCTTCTATTATTATATTAATAATATGGTACATTTACAAAGTTCTATGATGTTTCACACAAGTGATGGTTCCTCACCCTCTCGCTTGATTAAAATATTAAATATTCTTAGAAATAATAGTGCAATATAAAGGATAGTGTTGTGTGTATAAATAATAATATAAATATAATAAAGATATAATTATTATGTTACATCTTAAATATGTTAATTTATAAAATAATATTAATATAATTATTAATAGTAATTAATTATTATATAATAATGATATTCTATATAATAAATATAACTAATAATATATATTTATATTATTTATAGTATTACTATTTATATTATAATAAGTAATATATTATTTATTATTATTGATATTATTATATAGAGTACAATATTTATATATATTATATATTATAATAAACAATATATTATTTTTATTATTATTTATGATATATAATAAATAATAAATAAATCTATTTATAATAAAATATTACATTATGGTTCAATCAATATAGTAATATATTACATATTATATAATTATATATAATCATAATAATATAATCTAATGTAAATAATAATATAATTTATTATTATATTATAATATTTATATTTTAAATGAAAAAAGTTATAAGAATAATAATAATAAATAAATAAAGATGTATTATCAAAATGATATAAGATAATCATATTTATTGGGTTAGAATTATGATTGGAAATAGGGTTAGGGTAGAATTAGAATAAGAGATAAGGTTTGAATTAAATTTCCAATCAAGATTACATTTATAGTTAGAAAAATGTAAACAATTCTCTCCTTAATCATATTTTAAAAGTTGTCTTATTGTTAGGTTTAGAATTTAAAAAAAAAATCTTTTTTTTTTTTTCAAATTTATATTTAATATTATTATTGATATAATAGTGTATTATATATTAAAATTATTAATATATTTATACAGTCAATAATAATATATAATTATTATTATTATTAATTAGTAATATTAAATTACTATTATATTAATTAATTAGTTAGTTAATATGGGGTTGGGGCCCTAGCTCGGTTCGCTAAATCTTTCCAAGAGGCTGGTCACAACGTTTAGTCTCCCCACCCCCCATGGTACCAAAGGGTGTGTCGCGCTAGCACCGTCGGTCACATTAAAAAGTTTACTAGGCACACTGAAGTTTATAGGGGGTCATACTACTCGATTCTTGGAGTCTAATAAAAAAAAGTATAGTTAGTTAATATATTGTATTTATGATATATTAAATAATAAATAATAAATAAATATATTTAAAATAAAAATATTACAGTAAGATTTAGTTAATATAGTAATATATACTATAAATTATAATAATAATAACCTATATAGATTTAATAATATAATCTATTAATAGTATATTATAGTCTTCCTTACAAGTTTATTTTAAATTATAAAATAAAAATAACAACATACAAGGACGAGCTCACAATTGCAAAGTTGGGGGTGAAACACTTTGAGTCTCTTTTGGGAGGAGAGGGTGATGTAGATGTTTGGAAATGTAGCATGTTAGATGATATTGACTCTTTGATAACAAATGAAGAAAATGAAAATTTGTGCTCGCCAATAGGTCAAGAAGAAGTAAAAAAATCCACCTTTCAATTAGCTCCTGACAAAGGGATAGGGCCTAATGGGTTTTCTGCCCTATTCTATCAAACTTCTTGGTGTTTTATCGGGGAGGAACTCACGAAGGTTGTGGAGAAATCAAGGCGGAAAGGGAAAGTACTGCAAGATCTAAATAACATGAACATCATGCTCATAACCAAGAAGGATTCATGCATCAAATTTGAAGAATACAAACCGATTTCTCTATGCAATGTGGTATATAAAATAATAACTAAAGTAATGGTGAACCGACTAAAAGAGATATTTCCAAAGATCATAACAAAACAACAAAGCGACCTTTTGTCCCAGGAAGACATATCACGAAGGGGATTATCATTGGACATGAAATTGCTCATTATTTAAAGAAAAATAATCAAGTTGGAATGATAATCAAAATTGATTTGAGTAAGGCATATGATAATGTGAGATGGATCTTTCTATTGAAAACAATGGAGAAATTTGGCTTTGGTGAAAGATGGTTAAAATGGGTCTATGGATGTATATTTAAACCCATATTTTCAATGGTCATAAATGATGCTCCTCATGGCTTCTTCCAATCGGCAAAGGGCCTAAGACAAGGTGACCCAATATCATTATTCTTGTTCGTGATAATGGTAGATGCATTTAACTGACATATAAATAAACTTCAACAACATACTTTGTGGAGAGGTATCTCAGTAACTCCTTCCTTGAACCCTTTTACTCATCAATTATTTGTAGATGATAGTAATTTATATGGAAGATCTAATGAGTTTGAATTAGAAGCAATCAAAAAAGTATTAGATGTATTCAGGGATGAAGCAGGTCAATCAATAAATGTAGAAAAATCAAATATATTCTTCTTCAATACTCCAAAGTGGTTTCAGCAGAAGGCAGTCAAACTGTTGGGCTTTCAATTGGAAATCCTACCAACCAAATATCTTGGAATACCATTATTCCACAAAGTACTTAAGATTGAAATATGGCAGGAAACGGTGGAAAATGTAAAACGTAGGCTGAGTGTTGAAGGGGTAAGTGGTTGACCCTAGTCGTAATACTTGTCATGCTAAAAGCAGTATTGGAAATGATTCCAATCTACATGCTTTCTTGCATCGAGATCCCCCAAAAAACCAGAAAGTTGATTGTGGGTATACAAAGGAAATCTGTTTGGGACAGATCCAATGAGAAAAAGTGTGTTCCTCTTTTAGCCTGGGAAGTAATAAAGAAATCAAAAGGTGAAGGTGGTGTCAAGGTAAAGGATATAAGATTTCAAAATAGAGCTTTTGGATCGAAGTTGGTGTGGGAATTGTACACCAATCAAGAGGCACCATGGTGTAAGTTGATTAGGGAAAAGTATCTATATTTTCCAGAGAGGGAGCGAATTCTAACAATTGCAAATCCTAGGAAAGGATCTGCAATTTGGAATTTTATGTTGAAGTGTAGACCGGTGATAACTAAACACATCACCTGGAAACTTAAAGATGGAAGGTCGGCCTCATTTTGGCATGACTCATGGAATGATTTTGGCCCCATGGACAAGTTGTTGGATATTGGGGGGTTGTGGAGTTGACGTTCTCGTCGTATGGTGATAAAGCGTGCAATTATATTGAAGGGTCATGGGATCATGCAAAGGTAATGTGGAAAATTTGTGACTTCCTAAAAGCACAGTCGAGAGAACTGATAATTAATGAATTTTCAAGGAGGCCTTGGTTCCTTTTGAGTGGCAGTGACACAATTGTCTCATGTGCTACAAGTTCTAGAAGATATTCAACAAAATTGGGTTATGAGGTCTTAAAGAAGGAAACGTGCTCAAGTCGGTGGCCAAATAAACTATGTTGGGGAAAGTCGGTCCTTCCAAAGGTAGGAGCCTTTTCATGGACTGCCATTTATGAGATAATTTTTATTGGTGATCATCTGAACCGAACTGGGGTGGTGGGTCCATATAGGTGTGTCATGTGCCTTGGTGTCGAGGAAACAATTGACCACCTATTGGTGCAGTGTGAAGTAGCATGTAAACTTGTTGAATGTATATGCTCAACAAAATTGAATGGTATGGTCCATTACAAATCAAATTGTGCAAATTTTTGGTGTTTGGTCTAATTTGTATAGTGGCTCAACCCTGGTGAGGCTTTGGATAGAAGTGTCGGCTATGGTGGTGTGGCAGCTCTGGAGAGAAAGAAATGCATGGATTTTTAAAGAGAGGTTTTCGTCAACTCAAATTTTGTTAATCAAAATTGAACTGGGTATATGTGAGCATCTGAACACTCAAACAAGGAATGGTTGTTTCAAATTCCTATCATGGTGGGATCATAAGATGATAAAGAAATGGCATAAATTGAATCCACCAAAAATTTCCTTGCAAAAGAAAAACATTAATAGGGAGCTAGTTAAATGGAAACTCCCCCCAAAGGTAGGCTAAAATTGATTGTTGGTGGGGCCTCGCAAGGGAACCTAGGGATTTCCAGAGCAAGGGCTATGCTAAGGAATGACAACGAGAGGATGATTTGGGTAGTTTCAAGGAAGCTTCCTGAAGGCACAAATAATGAAGCAAAATGGGGTGCCCTATTTGAAGGTCTAAGTCTATGTGTAAAGCAAGGTGTGGACAACCTTGACATTGAAGGTGACTCAGAAGTGGTGGTGAAAGAAATAATAGCAAATAAATCCCAAAGTTGGAAAATGAACCAGTGGCTCATACAAATTCTAACATTGTTAGATCGAATTGGTGATTTCAAAATAATGCACACTTATAGGGAGGCCAATAGAGTGGTCGATTTCTTGTCTAATCATGGAATTGACCAGATAGAATTAACTCGGGTTTCAGATAGTTTAGAATCTTGGCTAGGGCTATCCTTGTGGTTGGCGTGTGATCTGGAAGCTAAGAAGACATGCAAAGATAGTGGGGACTATCTAGGGTGGTCTTCTCTCTAATGTGGGCCACTCTCTCATTCCAGTTGGTTCGATAGACCCATTGAAGCGTGTGCATGGTTTTTCTTTGGCATTCTATTCCAGTAGTGTTGAGGGTAGCTCTCCAAAGAAATCCATGTCTTGTTTTGTGGAGTACCAAAGCTTCACAAATCCCATGGATTGGGCTAGCTGTCGATAGGTTGTTGGAGGTTCATAGTCAAGCTTGAGGCAAAGGGAAGGGGGTCGGTGAGAAACCTTGGCCAGGCAGTTCTCCCCGAGGATCCCAAATTGTTTGGATTTATTGGTGGTCATTGCAATATGATGAATGCGGTCAAGCAGATTGTCAAGGAACATAAGGGGTGTAAGGGGTATGAGAGTCCAACACCAGGGACGCAGGGAAAATCACCCTCGCGACCGAGTGCAGACCTATCCTGGGTCTCGCACTAGTGTTCCAATAAGGTGAGCACGGTGGGAAGTGGAACTCATAACCAATGGAGCAGAAGTCAGACTCATCAAGGAGTTCACATCAAGTCATGCTAGACATCTAGAGAGGTGGACGCGGTCCAATAGACTCATCTGAGGTTGCGAACTCAGAGAGATCACAAGGTTGGGGTATAGGGTTGCTACTTGCAGATTCTAGAATAGGGAGGAAAGAGATAAAGGTGGAAATTGGGGGATTGGCCCATTCTTCAGCATCATCCTACTATGGTCAAGCATTTGTACTAATATCTATTATAGGGGAGCATAAATCCTCAAAGTAGTTGAAACACTACACCTAAGAAAAATAGTTATCAAGCCCTCAAAGTGAAGTACCATACTGACATGAATGCTCCCACTGGAAGAGAGGTACCAAAAGTGCAATCAAAGCGCCATGTTGAGGTCAGCCTATTCCCAAAGTAGAAGGGGCAGTGGTCTCTGGACAGGGTAAGTCGTCATGTAGCTCGATTGGGAGAATGCGGTGCTCCTCCTTGAAGATCAACAATCATATCAACATTCAGAAACAAAAAAAAGCTAGTCAAAATCAGTTCTAGGGTTCAGAGTTTCATGTGAAGGGGTCAGTTAGCATCCTGAAGAGTGGTCGTGTTCCTAGGGGTATTTGTTCCAGTGAGTTAGGGACTCGTTGTTTGATATCAAGTCTTGTGAGAGTAAGAAAGACTCTCTTTTATTGTAATTGGGCCCAAGGCTTTTTAAGATAATAAAGCTTGTTATTTTCCCTACATTCGGATCTGTA
>CM021100.1:518846481-518899567 GCA_007115665.2 Sequoiadendron giganteum | reverse complement strand
TAAGACCATTCCCGCTTTGGAGGAGGATTTTTAGGTCCTTTATTCATGAACCCATGATGAAGGAAACACGTTTTGTTAGGGTTCTAAGTTGAGAATACAATTCTAAGAAGGAAGTGTGTGAAGGGTCTTTGAGGAAAGATTTTTTTTTCCGTGAATGCATTTTCTAAAGATCGATTAACATAGAAGAGGTGTTGTCACACATAAAAGGGAAAACTCAAGAAAAGATGAAAGAAATATGAAGTGAAAATTAAAGAGAACAGATCATGCACAGAGGGCACAGGGGGTCTAGTTTTGTGGGGTCAGATCTTCCTTTATTTATATATATGTAGGTAACCTTAATAAGAGGTGAAAGATCATCAATCCCCAACTAGATCAAGAAGATTGTATGAAAGACAAAGTAAAATAAAAAATGGGTCAACATGGAAGGAGGCCTAAATTATCCCGATGCTTTGCATCGTCCCCAATTCATCAAATTCAATCACAAACATGGAAGAATGATGACGCATATAGAGGAATATTTACAACACATACACCACACCTGTATCCACACACCAATAGGGGTGACGAGGTTCATCTAGGCACATAGAGCATGATCACAGGTAACACATGTCATGACACACACACATGTCTAATCTAAATCTCAAGAAGAGGGTCTCCCCCTAACACTGGTTGACCAAGAGGTTGTCAACCTCCCACTCTAGATCATCATAGGAAGGAAGATGAGCCTACAACAATGTAATGTTAAGGGGAGGAGCTTTCAAATCCTCCCACAACAAGGGCTAAGGAAGAAGGACCTGTAAGGTCTTCATCACTCAGCTCTTGTGGGTCTAGGGTCAATGACATTGCAAAGATTGATGACAAGGTCAGAACTTCATCCAGTGAGTTAAACATCCACTTGATAGGGGTGCCATGTTTTGCCTCGGTAGACGAAGGAGTCTGCACCTGAGGTTCACTGCTAGGCTCACCGAGGAACTCAGGAGCAGTGATGAACTCAGGGGAGGCTGGGACTGGTTCTATGATTAAGATAGAACAAGTCAATGTGGGGCCACCTTTCGAGGAAGGTGGGCTCTTTTTTCGTCCTCCATCATTGGAGGGACCATGATCTACCTTCTTCTTCATTGGAGGAGGTGAAATCCCTACAAACGAAGCAAGGATCAAGGGAGAAGATGAAAGAGCCACAGTGGATATGACTGAAGTGTTCACCATATCCATGGGCTTTAGGAAAGGCAAGACATCCGAAATGGAATTCAACAAGGGCAACTCTGCAGAAGGAGTGATGAACACTTGCACCTTTCCAAGTGTAGGTGCGCTCACAGTGGGAGCCGGAAGAAATTTGGAATGAGGTCAAACAGAGACATAAGGGGGGGAGAGGAAGACACAATAGGAGATGCAATCTTCTCCTCCTCCTTCTTCTATAAGGAGGCTTTCTCAGACAGGAGAGCCTTTCACCAGCGCTTACGCTCGTGCTCAAGGAAATTTCTATGGCTCTTCGAACCACAAGTCAGGATCTATGAAGAGATGGAAGGATTATGTTCATCCATGGGAGTGTTTTCCACAGTTGTCTCCAGTGGAAGGGAAGGACCTCCTGAATGGGAGCAAGAGGAACGGGTTTGGAAATGGCGAGAGGAGTTACCTCTACCACCTTAGGATTGGCCCCTTTTCTATTTGATGGAATAGGAATAGGTCGAGAGGCGAACTCTCTCCGCGAGCCTTTATTTCTACTGTATAAATAATACCAGGGCCCTGGAGACCCATTAGGGAGATCTGATATCCTAATCCTCGGCTTTCGCCAAGGAGGCATCATCAGACTCAATGGATAGAGTCTGAGCTTGTTCATCCAGTACTCTTCCCAAGAGAGAGGAGCGAATGAGTCAGCTTGGGAGGGAGCAAGCTTCTCCTTTCCCTTTCAAGAGGATGAGGTAGTTGGTGGCTTGGCTATAGGAAGAGTCAACTTTGGTTGTCCCTTGCCTCTAGTCTTGTACTTCACATAGTTCTTGTAAAGTAGGTTCATTCTTTGCGAGAGTAGGCCGACTGGAGTGGGCCAAAAGTGACCTAACGAATATCCTCCATGGGATACCATAGGTTGATATCTAGTGTCATGCACCACATGCACAACACCTTCATGAGAAAACTTAAGACACTTATGAACCACAGAGGCAATCCTATTCATGGAAGCTAGCCAAGGTATGCCTAGTTTCACCCTAAACAAGTCCTACTCAGGAATGACATCGATGACCATGTCTACAGCCCTAGGTCCAACTAGGACGGACAATGTTATCAATCCATAAGGTTTAAGAGAAAGTCCATCATGTGTATGGATGATGGATTTGGTTTTTTCATATTCTCCCCTTTGTAGGGAATTCAAGAGTAATGTCTCCTCTATGATGACAATCACTCTACTCATGGGGCCAACAAAGATCCTTGTCACCATGTTACCATTAAGGTGAATGGGAATACAAAGCGGAGAAAGCTTGCTATTTTCTGGAATGTCTTGCAAGGTAAATGTAACATTTGGCAAGCCAGTCGCAAGATGAGGAGAGGGAATAATAGTAACTATGTTAACATACGCCTCTAGGTGAGAAGTAGAATCAATGGGATCGATAACCATGTTACCAGAATGTGATAGAAACGGATCCATGTATATCTACAAATCACTGTTAGCTTTTACCACTGATTTTTTTGTATTGTGTTTTCTCCCATCAAGACGAATAGTACCATCCTCAATGTGGTCATGTATCTCATGACACAGGCACATGCAACATTTGGTATCATGTCTATTAACTTGATGGTATTTACAATATGTTACCTTCATACCAACTAGGGTATAGTTCCCTAACCATTTTAGGGGTAGGCAAGGTAAGGATCTTATCTTCACCAACTTCTACAAGATGGAAGAATAAGATTTTGATAGCTTCATAAACTTTTGGTCATGTCTGAGGCCGTTGTTGTCCATAGGGGCTACTACTACATTCGCGATCAATTTTCCTCTTCCCGAGATAGACACGATAGATCTTCCCTTTGAACGGGAGTGCAAGGACGAACTCGCGAACTAAACCACTATCTGCCAATATTCTCGTAAATCCGCACACAAATGTGCGAAAGAAGGATACTTCATAAGCACAAACTTCTCTTGCCAATGTCTCTGTAAGTTCCCTATGAAGACCTTTTGCACATCTGAGTCAGGTAATGGATATGAGATTTATGAGAAGAGTGCTTGATATCGCACTATAAATTCCATAACCTTCTCATTGTCTCCTTGTTTGCATCGAACAAGGTCTGAGAAGGTCATCTTCGGTTCGATATTGGCTTGGAACTGTCGCAAGAACTGGTTCACAAGCTAATCGAATGTGAAGATAGAATTATCGAGCAAAGAACAGTACCAATCTAGTGTTGTATCTTTGAGGGATCAGGGAAATAGTTTAGCCATCAATGCACTATGATGGAATAAATCTTAGCAAAGAGCATTAAAGGCAGATACATGTGTTTGTGGGTCCACTTTACCATCGGGTATGTATCAAATTTGTGAATCCCCATCCCCAATGAGAATGGAGTGTTCAGAATTGCAACTAACAATGGGTTGTGTCAAGAGAAAGGTTGAAAGATAGGTTGAGCTGAGGCTTGCGACAGGTTCACCAGATGATTTTGCATCTTCCCCATATTCTAAAGAAGAGTATTCATAATAGGTTCATTAGAAGATAGAGGACCAATGGAACCACCACCGAAGCCACCACCTCCATCATTGTGGCCTCCACCGGCACCACCACCGCTATAGCCACTACCGATGTTGCCACCACCAGTGTGACTTCCGCCAGAGCCACCGCTAGAGTCAAAGCCACCACCATGACTTCCACCAGGATCGCCTCCACCAATGCCACCTCCACTTCTGAAGTTCCCGCCACCAAAGCCTTCGCCCATTATTCCATAAAATCCTCCACCACCGGAGGCGGAAAAAGGGGTGAAGTGAGAGCCCAAAGGGTTTTTGTTTACTTTGACAGTGTCTAACCTTTCATAAGTAGAGGGTATATTGATCGAGGGGACTGTGTCATTCATATACACGGATATAGGAGGCATTGACATCTCTAGCTTCCTCTTGCATTCCTCAAAGAAGCCACCTTGTATTAAGCGACCAAAGCTCGAGGGGGTGCATGCTTCGACTAGACCGGTGAAACTAGCTAAGAGTTCTACACCTGTCCGGTCCTTTTCCACCATGTACCTTATTTCATTGATCACCTTAGTAGCCCTAGCCAACTTTTGGTTGCCTTCCAGGTGATTTTCTAATGCACCTAACCCCTTATCGAGACTAACGACGTACTCATAAGGGACACGGATGACCTCATGCTTGTCTATAGATAAGGAGGTTGGTGATGCAGGAGGACTAGGGCCGCAATCAATTTCATCAACAAATCTAGATTCGCCTCGCGCTATGTGCTCCTGTGTAAACAAACCAACTACGGATCCGGAGATATGGACAGTAGTGAAGTTAGAGGAGACCTTCATCTTTTCCATTGGAAGGTTTCGTAGACTTCTTCTAACAATATGCCCAGAGGTCGTAGACTAGGTCGTGAAGCTAAAAAACTTTCACACAACACACCAAGGAACAACAACAAAGGGGTATATGAGAAAAATTTTAGGGTGTCGACAAATGGATAGACATTAGTTCATGTCAGGTTCACCAAAAATATGAGAGAGGGGGACCACCCACAACAAGGCCCCAGGTCACAAAAGGCCAAGAGCGAAAAGGCTGCCCTAACCCACCTCATTTTAAAGGGAAGTTAGGATGATGAGGATGAGAATGATGAGGATTATGAACCCTTTGATCACTCTACAATTCAAATGTAGGAAGGGGACCAGATGGGTCAACCTTTAGAGTTGGATTTGTGTCTCAGGAAACTCTTTGTTTGAGGATGGAAGCGTAGTTCCAAGATGACAGCATGGCATGCTGGCATCTCACAGGCGCACTAGTGTTCGTACAACCAGAGAACTGAGGAGACAAGGCTCTTACTCAAAAAAGAAGACCACTAGCCTAGTCTAGGAATTCTTAAAGTGATAGAACAAGATTAAGAGGAAAGAAAAGAAAATGTGAATATGATAAAGGAAATGTATTATGACCAAGGTGGCAAAGACGATCTCATACAATGCTCTCCTCACTAGCTTTCTCCACGCATTCTCCACCTACACACAAGGAAGGGGGAAATTGTTGGGGTTGTATAGGGGCCTACCTCAGTCATACCCCTATCTTGGTGTTTCCATATCCACAAACAACCAAGTTTCGAATGGCATAGAGAAAGGGTAAAGGAAAGAACTACAAGCTGCATATGCAAGAAACACCACAAAACAGTAAATGCTTACTCGATCAAAAGAAAAAGAAGATAAGGGAGGAGCTTTACTGCCTCCATCCAAAGCACTCAAGGCTTGTGGAGGAGAGAACGAGAGGGACTCAAGAATTTTTTCCATAGTGTATGTCCTATACTCACCTTATTGGAGTGATGGAGTATTGAGTTGTTGCAATGGAGTGAAGCATGCTACTACAAAGCTCAGGAAATTCTTGAAAATGGTGAAGCTATGGATTCAATATCTTGCCAAACTCTATCCAAACTTCTATTGAAGATTGCTATGGATCAAAGAGTGAAGATTATGAAGGACAAGGAAAAAAAAGGCCATATTCAAGTCAGATAGCGGAAGAGGGGCATTACTCTTCGAATTCCAATAAAAAACATAATGCCTCTACAGTCTCAACTGCAGGAATCTGCCAGGGATGTAAGCGCGCCACGTGAACATTTGGGCATCGCGCGGGTGTCCTCAACAAAAATGCCCCCACCAACACACAAACCAGGCACCAAGTGGAATGCAAACAGTGGGCTTAAGTGGAATTAAACATCCGCTTTTGATTCTCTAAGTTTTTAAAGGGGCCAAAAGGGGATTTGCACTAGGGGTAAAAATTCACATTAATACACTATGCTACAGGAAACTAAGTTAGGAGAGCAGGAGGTAGTCAAGTTCAGTAATAAATTTAAGCATTGGAAGGTCTTTGGGGTTGGTGTTGAGGGTGCCTCTGGTGGTCTATTTATTCTTTGGAAACCTCAATCAATTCTAGTGGAGGAAGTTTCTCATAATAAATCTTGGATTGTGTGTAGGGTAAGAAGTTTAATCTCCAATCTGTAGTTTATCCTTATTAATGTTTATGGCATGGCTTTGTGCGTTAAGAAAAGGAATGTTTGGAGAGAATTCCATCAGATTATTTCTTCTTCTCAGTAAGATTTCTTCATAATTGGGGGCGAATTTAATGAAATTCTTTGGTCAAAAGATAAACAAGGTGGGGTGTGTCGATTTCTCCAATCTCAAGCTGATTTTTGCAATTTTGTCGAAAGAAAATTTTTAATTGAAGTTCAATCAGCTAATGGCTGCGTCACTTGCACAAATCAAAGAAAAGGTTTTTGTAATATTGCAGAGAAACTTGATAGATTCTTCTTTAAAGGTGATTTGGGTTGCTTTCCCTTCCTTCTAGAGAGAAAAATCATGTCTCATCTAGGCTCTTATCATTTTCCTATTCAATTGGATATTGTTGGGGAAAGGGGTCCTGATCGGTGCCCTTTTAAATTTTAAATGATGTGGTTCAAGGATCAGAATCTTATAGCTTTAATCAGAAATTGGTCGTCATATTTTTGTCTCAGTGGTTTGAAAATGTAATGCCCCACCACGTAACCCTAAAGGAAGTTGCAATAACTCGAAAGTGTATAATTTTATTTTTTTTAAAGTACAATATAACATGAAAGTTCACTATCTATCGCCAACATCCTCTAAGGCTACAAGACTAAGATTACATTTAAACCCATAACATTAAACATAAATACATTCAAACATAAGATTAACTACTTATGAAATAAAATTACATACATTCCAAACATAGAAATTGCATCACATAGATAAGATATACATCAAGATTCCATTATTACATTAATTCTCAAAAAAGGTTTACATCACTCATTCCTAGAATGAGGTAGTTCATATAAATGTGTTACATAATACATGAGACCTCCTCGATACAACTGAGGGGTAATAAAATACAAGAGTCATTTGTAATAATAATCAAGCATGGAATAAACAAGTTGGAATCCATGAGCTCTCCACTAGAAGACCTTGCCATTATGAACAGAAGAAAAGGGGACCCAACGGTGTAGGGTGTACATTCCTCCCAACCAAGTGGTACTCGAAGGTTCATCCCCATGCTAGGAGATAGTAACAATGATCCAAGACCAAAGTCTACTACCTCTAGACATAGGCTAACACATACTGACTCAAACAAACATAAGTACAAGTACCACACTATTACGAAGGATACATTGTTTCCAGAGATGAACAAATCAAGTATGTTAACAGAACCATACAAATAAACCAAACATACCAACCGTTGTCATAGAAAGAGTGTCATCACACATCGCGACATGGGTTGCCCAATGAGGATATTCCTAGGCCCCATCCCCCATCTTGGGATATCTTGGTAGCCTCAACCGATCCCTAGCCCCCATACTCACTCATGCGGGATCAAATACCTTTTGAAAAGACAAGGTAGATGACCTTCGCCATTTCAGGCCTTCCCACTCATCCCAAGCCCAAACGAGCACTTGAGTCCATGAGTGAGGCAACTTATCTTATGTAGTATGAGTTACTACCCAATCCCCTAAATACTTTAATTGTGTTTTCACTTGATTAACTACTTCTGAAGGTTACCCAGTTTACCTCTTTAGGGCTCTAGCCCCTAATGGAAACCACTCTTCTACTTGACAACTCACGAATCAATACCAACACCCTAAGGTAGCATAGTGCACAAAACCAGATAAAATAACCCACTCCAAACATTGGAGGAAATACGTAACAAAATCCACTCCAAAATTGGAGGCAACAAATAACAAAATCCACTCCAAACAAAGGAGGCAACACATGACAAATCCACTCCAAACTAGGAGGCTTAAATCTCCATTCGTGGAAATTGGGTAATTTGTTGACAACAACAAACGCACTACCCAAGGAAATTAAAATGGGCTAACATTACAATTTGACAAGCCCAAAATCTAAAGATTCTTCTGGAAGAATTACAAATTATTAACTAAAACTTTTACCAATTTTCCCCCAAAGTGTAACTAGAAGAAAACAGATACGAAAGTGCAATCAATGACAAGAAATAGATCTATCATTTCTATTTCCTAAATCCACTTTCATTCAATGAAAAATATTAAAATAAATTGTCCAAATTCACTAATTAAATAAAAACCCCTTTTGCAAATAGAGAAGGAAATATATCCCATCTGACGCTTCACTTCCTCAATTAAAATTAAATAAAATAATAATTTCTTCTATTTAAATATTTTACTTTAAAAATTATAGTCATGCTTAAAATACATGCACTTTGTAATTAAAATCCTTAAATATATATTTTAATATATACACATTGAATATATACATAACCATATATATATATATATATATGTGGTTATATTTGCTAATGTATATACATCATTTATATATTAAATTCACTTAAGCAAATTACGTTATTCAAAAATCATAATAAATAAGCCTTCAATATATATATATAATATAAACTATATATATATTATATATATTAAAGTATTATATCTTAAAAAACCATACTCGAAATTCCCTAAGGACAGTGGTAGATTTTAATATAGTCACCAAGCTGAAATTTGTTAAACATCAGTTAAAAATGTGGAATAAGGATTGTTTCAGGAACATTTTCCAGGAGAGATTGAAAGTGGAATCTGTGTTGGAGGATCTTCATGAAGAGGATTTAAGGACAGGAATGTTTGACTGTCATTTTGAAAAGGAGAAGGAGTTATCAAAGCAATTGAATGATCTACTTTCAAAGGAGGAATTATTTTGGCATTAGAAATCAAGAGAAATTTGGCTTAAGGCCAGAGATAGAAATACTAATTTTTTCCATAATTCTACAAATGTTCGAAGGGTTGTTAACCACATTTCCAGTATCAAATTAGAAAATGGTACCTTACTAGAGGAACTGGAGGAGATTAAGCATTCAGGTGTGGAATACTTTCAGAGTTTGTTGAATGATTGGGAAGGCTCTAGCTAGTCAGATCATAATGAAATTATTAGTTGTATTTCTAGGTTGATTTCAGATGATCAAAGGTAGGCCCTAAACTCAAAATTTTCTAAAGAGGAAATCAAAGAGGCAGCATTCCAACTACATCCGAAGAAGGCGCTTGGGCTAGATGGCTTTTTGGCTGCTTTCTTTCAAAGATGTTGGGATTTTGTGGGTGAGGAATTATGTGAGGTGATAGAAGACTCAAGGAGTATAGGGAAAATCCTCAAGGAGGTGAATAATAAGTTTATAGCGTTGATTCCAAAAAAATAGAAACCAAAGTTGTAGGATGAATTTTGACCAATATCTTTGTGTAATATGCTATATAAGATTTTTGCAAAGGCAGTGGTGAATAGGATAAAATTCATCTTTCCTTCTATCATTTTAGAGGAGAAAACTAGTTTTGTGCCTGGGAGGTCTATACTAGATGGAGTAATTATTACCCAGGAAATCATTCACTTTGTACAGAAAACAAAAAAACCAGCTATGCTTCTAAAACTGGATATCAAAAAATCTTACGATATGGTAAATTAGAGGTTTTTGTTAAAAGGTCTTGGAAGCCTTTGGTTTTCAGAAGGAGTGGCTTGATTGGATTTTTGGGTGGATTGCTAGTCCCAAGTATTCAATATTAATTAATGGAACCCCAGAAGGTTTCTTTAGTGCCTCAAGAGGCTTAAGATAGGGAGACCCTTTGTCTCCATTTATTTTCATCTTTATGGCAGAGGCTCTCAGTAGATCTTTGGAGAATGCAAGAAATTCAAGTTGGATTGAAGGGTTACAAGTTACCAACAATCTTGCTTCAGTTTCTCATTATCAATTTGTAGATGATACAATTTTTTTTGGAAAGGTATCGGTGAGGAAAGCTCGTAGATTTAAAAATATTTTGGGTAACTAAAAAAAGGCGTCGGGTCAAGAAATAAATTTGCATAAGTCTGAGGTTTTTACTTTAATGTTGGTAATGTTTTAGAGACCCAGATCTTAAGAATTTTGGGGTTTAAGAGGGGTCAATTACCTTGCAAATATTTGGGTTTACCCCTAGCAATAGGCATGCAAAATGGAATGATTTGGAATAACCATGTAGAGAAGGTGAAAGATAGATTGTCCTCCTCAAAAGGGAGATGGCTATCTCGAGCAAGTAGATTAACAATGCTTAAGTCTATTATCTCCAGTCTGGCAATGTACATGTTATCATGTATGCCTCTTTTGAAGGGTTCAAGAAAAATTTTAAATAGGTCGATGAAGGACTTATTTTGGAAAGGGAATTCAGAAGAAAAAAAATATGCTAATAAAATGGCAAAAGGTATGTGAAAAAAAGGAAGAGGATGGGGCGGGTCTTAAGAATCTGCTACTTCAAAATAAGGCATTAGGCACCAAATTGATTTGGGAAATCTTCTCCAAACCCGAGCTCAAGTGGGTCAAGATCTTAAAGGAAAAATATCTAGAAGGTGATAGTTGCAATATTCTTAAGGCTTCTTCTCTCCCTAGTGGTTCCATAATTTGGAACTTCATCTGTTGTTCGAGGGATTTGATTTCTGATTTTTTGTCCTAGGAAATTTTTGATGGAAAGGAAGCTTTATTCTGGGAGGACTCTTGGGATGGTCATCCCATATTGATAGAGGTAGAGGCATTGGTTTGTGTAAAGGAAAGAACAAAATAGGTATAGGGAGAGAAATTTTGTGATTATTTTAAACCTTTCGGGATGGAGGATTTAGGTCGCTATAGGTGGAAAAGTGTAAGTGGATTGGGTTTAGATCAGGCGGATGTCAAAAATTTTGAGCAGGCTTTGGGGAATAGAAGAAAGTGGTTCAAACAGGGCAAGGATCATTTGAGGTGGGCAATAACTTCAAATGGGTTACACTCAATAAAGGTGGGATATAATATTTTGGCGTCCAATGAAGAGGTGGAATCAAAATTACCGAAAAAATTATGTTGGAATAAAGCTTGTTTACCAAAAGTAGGTATTTTTACATGGACAACAGTTCAAGGTAGAGTACTCGTGGGGGATAGATTTTTGAAATTGGGTTTTCAAGGTCCATTCAGGTATCCTTTGTGTAAGAAAGCTGAAGAATCTAGAGATCATTTTTTTTTTTAATTATCAATTTACACAAGCTTGTTGGCTTTGGCTATGTGCAAAGCTAGAATGGAAATCGGCATTTCCTAACTCCTTGCTTGCCTTGCTAAAGTCTTGGCCTTCCCCTACTAATCAATCCATCTTTAGTGATTTGTGGTTAATGGGGTCGTCTATTGTCATTTGGGAGTTCTGGAAAGAATAGAATATACGTATTTTCTAGGAGCGGGAACTATCTATTCCTAGGTTGCAATGCAAAATTGAGGCCAATATTGTTGAGCTTTTCAATGCACAAATAGAGAAACAACTAGTAAAGGGGTGTAATTTCTCGGTGTGGGATACCAGATTTAGACACAATTGGTTTAATCTTCTTGTGCTGGCATTGGTTGGGAAAGGAGGTCCAGCAACAAAGGAGAATCGCAACAAAATCAAATGGTTACCTCTGGATTCGGGTTGCGTCAAATTAAATTTTGATGGAGCATCCAGGGGTAATCCAAGCCCCTCAGGGGTGGGTTGTATTGTGTGTGACCATTTAGGTATAAATTTGGCAAGGTTAGCAGCTCCCTTAGCAGTGGGTACAAATAATGCTACAGAATTTCAGGCTTTAACTTGGGGCTTGACTCTTTGTAAACATAGAGAATGGGGAAATGTGGTCATTGAAGGTGATTCTATGTTGGTGATAAATGCCCTCAGATCTAAATAGTTGTAGAATTGGAGGTTAGGTGTGTTTCTAGACATTGCTTTGAATCTTGTTAATTCCTTTGATCAGGTTATGCTTAATCATGTTCTTAGGGAAGGCAATTTTGAGGCTGATTCACTCTCAAACTTGGGTGCAGATGGGCATGAGCTTAGATAAGTCATTTAAAATGGTTATTTATGTAGGTGGATGGGTGGGCTTCCCTCCACATGTGGTAAAGGGCACGTGGAGGCATATGAAGCTGGGGTTTGGATGTTTGTGGCCTTGGTGGAAGGCTTTAATTACATTTGGGTGGTGGCCTTAGGTCCCATGTAGGTTAAACCTTAGCAATAGTGCTCTTGTGGAGGATTTGACAAGGTGGAACCCATTACGAACACTTATTACTAGACATGGCATGGAGTTTGGGTGGCAGTTGTTGGGTATGTCGCCCTTGTTTTGATAAGATATTATGTAGATTTATATGGTGGTTCTCAAGAAAGAGGACGGCCTCCTTCATGAGAGGCATCATTACATTTACTCCCTCCCAACTATGGTCATTTTAATGATAGCCTTCTAGTTTTCTATGGTTAAAAGAATTGGCGGTGTTGGTAGAAGACATTGTGTGCTTGGCTCCTGGCATGGAGTTGGAAATGTGCTTGTGATTTTGGTAGTGTTTGTTTTTTGGGTGAGGGTATGGATGTAGAGATGGTCGGGCACTCGTGCTTCATAATTGAAGTCTCAGCCGAGGGTTTAGTATGGTTCGGTGCTAATACGCCAATCTTTTTGAAGGCCAAGAAGCATCAAACGACATTCAGGGAAATAACAGACTAGCGTCTCAAGAGAATTATGCTAAATATTGATTCTTTGTTGGTCGTGGCAATTAAGATGGTGTTGGGAGATGGGCATTTGGCCAGAAATGAATATGGGAGGGACAATACATTTGTCACCTCCATATTTTTAGTGTCTCTTTTAGATAATTGAGTACCGAAGGTGGAGGCCAGGGTGTTGTTGGAAAAGATATTCTTGAATTAATTTCTACTGGGTTTCGAAGAGGTGTTGAAGGCAATGATAGTGGGGATGGGAATTCCCTGACTAGGTGACATGTAGTTGTTGTGGTCAATGGATGAAGTGGTAAAGTTATCTCCTTTTCTGTTAGATTTAAAGGGCTCAACCCTAATGAGGCACATAAAAAATTTCGCGGTGGCTGTGGAATACATGAAGAGATTTTTTGGCCTCAGGCTTGTGATATATTTCGATTGGATTGTGTCTTTTGATGCCTTTTCTAGGGCCAACAGCTTTATGTGAGTTTGGGCTAGTGTAGGGTTCATTTTTTGTTGTCTGTGATCGATTTTAGCTTGGTTGTGGCTTTGTAGTCTATGGTGGTAACTATTCAATATTACTTTTTGGTTAGTTTTTTTCTGAATATGATTGTAATGGTGAATAGTTGGGTGATAACGATGGTGGAGCTAGTCATGGTACTGGGATAATGGTCTAGAGCTCATTTGCTTGGTTTTCAGATGGTATTTCATGATGGGTGTTACAGTTGAATGTTTGGAACTTAATCTGGTTAATCTCCTGCAATAGCATACGCATGTATTTTCCTTTTAATCTGTAATAAAAAACTAAATCCTACGTATCAAAAAATATATATATAATTAATATATTATTATTTATGATATAATAAATAATAAATATATATATTTTAAATAAAATATTACATTAGGGTTTAGTTAATATGGTAATATATACTATATTATAATAATAATCTATATAAATAATTATATAGATAATAATATAATCTATTAATAATATACTATATTACCTATAGTTATATTTTAAATTATAAAAATAATAATATAAATATATATTATTATTTATATTTATTATATAAAATATCATTATTATAATAATTAATTATTATTATTATTAATTATATAAATATTATCTTATAAATTAATATATTTAAGATGTAACATAATAATATATACCTTTATTATTAATAATAATATAAGATGTTGCACTATCCGCTATCCCAATATGTTCACTGCATATTGGTTCCCCATAATCGTGTTTGATTAAAATATTCACACAAATGATAGTGTGGGATAGCAAGGTAGTGTCATGCATGTATAAAAAAATAATATAAATATAATAAAGATATATGTTATTGTGTTACATCTTAAATATATTAATTTATAACATAATATTTATATAATTATTAATAATAATTAATTATTATTATAATGATATATTCTATATAATAAATATAAATAATAATATATATTTATATTATAATAAATAATATATTATTTTTTATTTTTTATATTATTATTATTTATTATATAAATAAATTACTATTATATTATTTCCAATATTATTATTTATATCATAATAAGTAATATTATTGATATTCTTATATATAGAATATAATAATATATATATTATATTTTATAATAAACAATATATTATATTTTATAATAAATAATATATTATTTTTATTATTATTTAGGATAAGAACTAAAATTAAATAAAACCAACTTATCAAATAAAGTTTAAGTAAATAATGAATTTATATTATTTCAAAAGATTTCATTCTTGAACTTTTTTCATTTATTTTAAAGTTATTTTATTTACTTTAAAATTATTTAAGAATTATTTTAATCTATATATTTAAGAGTTATTTACATACTCAACTATGTTAGTTATAATTGTGTTTGGTACAAATTAAAGGCTCATATCAAACCTAAAAACTATAAATTCACTGTGAATGTAAAATTTGAACATATTAATCTTGCAAGATTATATGCATATCAAACTATTACTAGCCTCCCTCTAAATTGAAACAAAATAAAAACTATTACTATACTACATAGACAAGTACTCGCCACCAAGTGACACTTGTTATTATTACTATTAGTACATTGTTGAAAAGATAGGTACTCCCACTACGTGGCACTTATTATCAACTCGTAATCATTCCTAGCATCATATTTTTTAAACCTATGAAATTCCAAATGCACATCTCTGCAACATTCAATTGTGCATCCATGATTCCTAAATTTAGTTACGACTATCATACAATAGATATAGGGGCCTTGCATCTTACATGACCATCCTTGAATTTATTACAAAGCTAAACTTGTATGATGGAAACACTTTTTATGATTCATGGAAATCATCTCCATGACTATCCCAATAATTTAGAACAAAATTTCTTGTAACAGCATTCTTTTGGACCTATGCTAGGAATTTTGATATTAAGATTGATAAATAGGAAGATGTGATGGAGAGAAATTGGGGTTATAGGAATTTTGAACCAAGTCATGCTCGAGCTAGCTATGGATCATGTCATGTTTGAAAAAAGGGGTCGTGGTGTGGGGAGTGATCAATTCAGGCACCATTAGGGATGGGGGGATGAAATGAAAAGGATAGTGAGGCCACAATATCATGAGGGTTTCATAGCCCAATCCTGAGCCGTGGTGAGGCTTTGAATGGGGATGGTTTGTGACATCACTCGGATTAGCTTGGATAGCATGAAAATCTTGCAATAGGTGGCAACACTGCTCCTTGTAACCCTAGAGTAGGGAAGAGATGTTAGGTTGTTTCCATGATAAATGCAAAGATAAATAGGAGGTTAACAGAGCTTAGAGAAAAATCCTTCTTTATGAAATGGTTGAGGGAATGGTCGATTGTGGCTAAAGTGAAAAATTTATGTGGAAAAATTTGGGGGGTAGGGTAGATCTGAAAACCCTTCCAAATGGCTTCTTTTTGGTTGAATGTTCATTGGGTAGAGAGAAGTGGTAAATTTTAAATCAAGGCCCATATATGATGGGTAAGTAGGGGTTGTATCTAAAGTACTAGATAACCAACTTCAACCCTCGAAAGGAGGAAATCAAAGAATATGAAGTATGGCTATGCCTATATAATCTCCCCTCAAAATATTGGGTGGAGGAAACCCTAAAGAAAATATGGAACAACATAGGAGAGTTTGTCAAATGAGATGAATCTTTCAATGAAATAGATTACAACATTTATGCTTGGATATGTTTCAATATAAATCCCAAAATTAAGTTGTCGAAGGAAATTGAAGTGTTATCTGAAGCAGCCCTGTATGGCACCAAAAGCTAGAGTTAGAGGAGATGGTAGAAATATGAATCTTATGTAAAAACATTAGACATATTGGAGAGTGAGTGTCAATTTAAAGAGTTCCCCAATATGCAAGATGGCATCTTGGTTAATGAGAGGTCTTTAAGGATGGAAAAAGGAAAAACACCTAAGAAGGGCCTGGAGGAAGAGCCACAATTGGAAAAATTCCCAATGCAGCCAGTTGAGGATGGGAAGGCAGATGAAAGTGGTTTAGAGGGAGTGGTAAATCTAGGTTTGGAAGTAGATAAAAGTATGGTAGAAGGGAGACAAGTTGTAATTACAAGTGTAGAAGAAAATAGGGGTAAAAAAAAAGGCACAAAGGTACAAGTGTTTAAAAATAAGGAGACAACAGTAGGTGGAGTAGAGGCAGAAAATGGAGCATTCGGGGATGAAGGGCTCTACTCTAGGGATGATTCTAAGGTTGTGACTCCAATTTCATATCCAACAGAAGAAGAGAAAGATCAAACTGCAGTCTTTGAGGTGGACAAGGAAAATATTCCACTGAGAGCTTCTTGGGAGGATGATTCTTTGTATTTGGAGGAAGAAGAATTTGATAGTGCTTTTGAAGAAGGAAAGGAAGATATTTTAGATAGCAGGACAATTAGTCAGAGCTTGATCAAGGTAGGTAGAGTTAAGTTGGGTGAAGAAAGGATGAAAGGGTGTAAATCATGAAAGTTCTTATTAGAGTTGGCTAGAAGTGAGAAAGGTCAAATGAAATTGAGATCGAGGAATGGATTATCCCTTCCCCAATCACCATGAAGGTTCTCACCCAAAATATTAGGGGTTTGAATTCCCTTGACAAGAGGTGGTTGATCAAGAGTCGTCTTGATCATGCCAAGGCAGATATAGTTATCTTGCAAGAAACTAAGTTGGATTAGGAAAGGTTTAAATCATTAATGACCAAATGGTGATGATGGAACAAGTTGTTCATGGAGGCAACTAGCACCTCGGGTGGATTAAGAGTAATTTGGAGTCCTTTTAAAGTAAAATTGGAGGAGGTAGTAGGAAACAACAATGACATCTATCAAGAGGCCTTATGCAAGAAGTTGGGTCCACAAAAAGCTCAAAGAGTGGAAGTGTTTTTGCTGTTTTTCAGAATTTGTCACACTTGGACTAAAAATTTGAGGCACTTACACAATGAATATTAAAAAAAATTAGTAATATGAACTTTAGAATTCTGAATCTAGTTTCTAAATATGTAATTTATTCAAATACCTAGATGATAGAAATTGAATTTTGATAGGGATGTATTAAAACCACTTTTTAAAAGTTTTTTTCTACCATACCATGTACATGTGCAGACGTCACTTTTTTACCCAAATAAAATTATTTTGCTAATTCATTTTGGGGAAAGATGGCTAACAACATGAAGATTGATGAGGATATTTTTTGTAATTTTTTTCTAAATTTTTTTTTTATTGAATTTTTATTGGCCTTAATTCTTGTTTATAAAAATCAACATGTACTGACAACATAATTGGACCTAAACTAAACATTTTTTGAATATTTTTTTTCATTCTGTAGAGAATTGTCTAAAGATTGATACCATATAGTTGTTTTACAAGAAAATTAACCAAAAATGAGCTATTAAAAAATATAAAAACTATGATATTTTAAGTTTATGGACTGGTTTTCTTAGAAATTAATTAAAAATTAACAAATATAGTCTAATATTAAAAATATATATATATTTGGAAACTATACATCATGTTCTCTAATGGGTTTTAATTTTATAGATTGATTCAGAAAAAAAAAAAAAAGGTCCATCAACCATACTGTCAAAGTTGGACATTTCTCTTGAACCTGCCTTAGTTTTTAGTTACAGGTCAAAGGCTAAGGGTCGAGTTGCCAAGCCTTTCCCGAGCCTAAAACTGAGGTAGCATCTGGGTTAGGGATTCAAAATTTTAAAAATTTGTATGTGTTTTTAAAAATGTGTACACATTACAAAACACATATGTGTTCTTTATTTGCTTGATTATTTAAAAAATTAAATACTTTTAAAAAATGTGTACGCATTTCTAAAAGAATTTTTTTTAAATAAATGACTTGTACATGTTAGAAAACACTTACACGTTATATAACATGTACGCATTATAATTTGTGTATGCATTTTTTAGTGAATATTCATTTTTTTAGGCTCAGGTACTCGAAGCATAACGCATACACATTTTTTAATAACACGTACGTGTTTTTTACGAGATTTTTTTGGCCAAAACTTCCCCTCTTTATGGACCCAACTTCTTTCTTTTACCCAAGATTATTTTCAAACTATTTTCAGCAAGAGGTCCTCTTAGTGAATGTATACTTGGCCCAACTAGAACTTTATAGAAGCGAAAGGTTTGGGAACAAGTGCAAGAGGTGCTAGAAAATGTGAAGGAGGAGTTTGTAATTATTGGTGTTGATTTTAATACTACTAGAAATGGATCAGAAAAAGAGGGGGGGCAACAAGATTGTCTCAAACCTAGGTGGATTTTTTAGAACCTTGTGTCTTTATTCCACTTAAGGGAAGTTTTCACGAAAAATGGATCTTATATATGGACAAATAGGAGAGCAGGTTTCACAAGCATAGTGGAGAAGTTCGACAATTTTTTCTTGGTGGGATATTGGGAGGATTTTCCTATGATATATGAAGCCAACATATTGCCATTTATAGGTTTTGATCATTTCCCAATGGCACTAGAATTTACAATGGATGCTACATCAGCAAGAAACCCCTTTAAATTCAAAATTATGTGGCTAAGGTATGAAAAACTTATGGTTAAGATTGTTGATTGGTAGGAAAATGGCCTGAGTGTGGGGAGGACTAATTAATTTTAGGTCTTTAAGGAGTTGGGATATCTAAAATTGCAACTTAAGCAATGGAATAAATCTCATTTTAGAAATATTTTTGATGAAAAAATTAGGGTGGAAGAAAATTTACAAATTGTTAATGAGGTTGTTATAACCAATGGAATGGATGTAAATCTCTATGAGGAAGAGAAATCTCTTAGGAAGAAATATGAAGAATTGTTGGCTCAAGAACAAGATTTTTAGACAAAAATCATGGGAATGTTGGCTAAAAGAGGGTGATAATTTAATATGAAATTATTTCATATGTCTACAAAGGTAGGGAGGAGTGTGAATAGGATCTCAAACTTGTAAAATGGCAATGGTGAATGTGTCACAGAGTTGTAGGCATTGGGGGCCATGTTTGGTGACTACTTCCAGTAGCTATTGATGAAGGAGGTTAATCAACCACACCCAGAGAGGGAAGATATTCTAAGAAACATTCTACATATTATAACCAAAAGGAAAAATGAGGTGTTAATGGTGGTTGTGTATGAGGAGGAAGTAAGGCAAGAAGTTTTCTAGCTTGATCCAGATAAGGTGTCAGGGCCAAATGAATTTCCTACAAGGTTCTTCCAAGCTTGTTGGCATATAGTAAAGAAGGATCTCGTGGAGATGGTAGAGGATTCAAGAAAGAGATAGTCTATTTTGCAGGATTTAAACAACACATTTATAGTCCTCATTGTGAAAAAGAGAAAGTGGAGTGTTTGGATGACTATAGGCCCATCTTGCTTTGTAATGCTATTTATAAAATTATTTTGAGAGTGATTGAAAATAGGTTGAAGTTGTTGCTACCATCTATTATATCAAAGGAAAAAAAAATATTTACTTTGGGGAGGGTATTATTCTGGCACATGAAGCAACTCATACAATTCATAAAGTAAAATTAGACCGGATGATCATTAAACTCGACATTCGAAAAGAATATGATCAGGTAGATCGAGATTCTTTAAAGGAAGTTCTTAGGAGGTTTAGCTTTGATGATCATTGGATTGGATGGGTAATGAGTTGCATAGGAAACACAAGATTCTTAGTTTTGGTGAATGGGTCCCCATTTGGTTTTTTTTAATCGACAAGAGGCTTGAGGAAAGGTGACCCTATCTCGCCTTTCTTGTTTATCATCATGGAAAAAGTGTTAGGAAGGAGTATCATAGCAGAGAGGAGTAGGAATTGGAAAGTCATCAAAGTTTCCCTAAATGTAGAACCATTAACCCACACATAATTTTTTGATGATACAATGCTCTTCGAGATGGCTAGCAAGCGTGAAGCAAGAACTATGAAAAATATCCTTGAAAAATACTATCCAATCTTAGGGCATAAAATTAATTAGAAGAAATTAGGATTTTTTTTAGTACAGATATCAGAAGACGACAATATATTGCCAAAATAATTGATATCGCATTGGGTAATCTCCTATGTAAGTTTCTAGGAATGTCTCTTTTCACAAGGGCCAATAAATTGAGATTTTGGGAAATTTTAATGTTGAAGTCTACATGAAGAAGCTAGAATCATGGAAAGGGAAATGGTTAACTACTGCATGAAGAATTCTAATGTTAAAGTTGATGGTCTCTATAATGCCAATTTATGCAATGTCATGTATGAAACTCCCACAAGGACTAATTGATCAAGTGGGTAAATAGATGAGGAAATTTTAATGGAATGGGAGTAATGATTAGTAGTGGATACCTCTAGTGGTATGGGATAAGATTTGTAAACCCAAAGAAGCAAGGGGCATTAGGTTGATAAAATGGCCAATAATGAATATGGAATTAGGGGCAAAGTTAGTATCTAGAGTATGTATGAAAAGCCAAATCAAAAATGGGTTAAGGTGTTAAGAAATAGATACCTAGATAATAATATCCCTAAAAGCATATTAACTACTCAAAACCCTCTCAGGGGGTCAGCTATTTGGAATTTCATTGTAGAGTGTAGAAGCTTGGTGTTAAAATATATATCATGGGACATAAAGGAAGGTAGTAGGACATTGTTTTGGGATGACTTGTGGGATGGTCATCCACAAATTAGGGGTTATGGTGACCTATATGATGCACGAAAGGTGTTAAACTAGGAATGGGGATGTCATGTAAAGTATTATGCAAAATTAGTAGTGGTAGATGGTATTCAATAATTGAGATAGAAGCCCTTTGAACACTTAAACTTTCCAGGTTTTGAGAAGGAGGCACTACGGGCAATATTGATCAATAAAAGTGTGCATTTTGGGAATGGGGAAAATAGGTTGAGATGGTGTGCTACAAAGAATGGTTTATATAATGTCAAGATAGGATATAGTTTAGTAGAGGAAACAACAACAAAAAATAGATGGCCATTGGGTTTGTGTTGGGGAAAGGAATTCTTATCGAAGGTAGGTGTCTTCACATGGAGGGCTATTTAAGGAAAAATTCTTATGGGGAAAAAATTGTGGAAGATGGGGATAAATGGTCCTCATAGATGTATTATATGTAGGAAAGAAAAAGAAATAGCTGATCATCTCCTTCATTGTAAGGTAGTTGTAAGATTTTGGGATTGGGTAAAAATTAAGATGGATTGGATGGCTTTCAATCCAAGTAGTTTAGTAGAGATATTTAAGGGTTTGCCTATTAAAAGGAGGAAACCAGTGTTCTCAAGTTTATGGAAGGTGATCCCTTCAAATGTGGTGTGGGAAATTTGGAAAGAGAGGAACAGGATAATTTTTCAAGAGAAAGAGTGAATGATAGAAGGCCTCGTCAGTAAAATTAACTTAGAAATTGAAGAGATGGCCAATAGTGCAACACTTGATCAGAACATTAAAAAATTGGAATATACCTCATGGGATGGTGAGATAAAAAATATGGTTGGGCCTTATTATCCCCTCTGTTTATGGGGTTTCTAAGGTCAATCTTGGTAAGAACCTGAGAGAGGATGTGAAATGGATGTCACCGGATGAGGGGTGGCTAAAGATGAATTTAGATGGGGCGGAAAAAGGAAACCCAAGCCCATCTAGGGTGGGTGTAATTATCCACAATAATAGAGGTGATCATGTGGTTGTTTGTGCAAAATGTTTGGAGAATGGGATGAATAATGAGGTTGAGTTCTAGGAAGCATGGTTAGGCATCTTGTTGGGTAAAATCTTGGGTGCTAGCAGGATTCATCTCAAAGGGGATTCACTTATCATGATAAATGTCATTTGAAATTGACTGATCCCCAATTGGAAGTTAAATAAATGGATTTTTCAAATCATCATGGCCCTAGATTCATTGGAAGAGTATAATATATCTCATATTTACTATGAAGGTAATGGTGATGGGGACCGATTATCAAAGAAGGTGATCAGCATAGTGGAGGAGCACAGTGGCATGTTTGTGCTCTATAATATTACCTCCACACAAGTGGAGGATGATGGATAGTAGAATTTTTATGGTGGCATTTAAAAAAGATGTCAGAATTGGCATCTAAGAATGCTACGGAAGATGTTTTTCGCTATATAAAAAATTTGGCATGAAAGTGTTGTTCATCTCTCTACAATGGAGACAACATTTATCCTTGTTGCAAAGGATAGGGAGGTTGTCTTTAAGGGGATGGATTTAGGTTAAAGCTTGAATAATATTTTTAAGTGGAAGGAGGAGGATAATTTTGGAGTCGAGATGGAGGGCATAGGTATGGAGGTTATATAGCTGGCACAAATGGGGTCTGAGTAAGGCAGTTTGTTTGCAAGTCTGGTTCTTTGTTGGATTTTTTTTGTAATAGTCTTTTGTTCTCCTAGGATTTTAAACTTCTAAGTTATTTCAAGGTTGCCCCCCAATAGCAACTTTTAGATTAAATAAAAGAAACATTATCTTGGACCTTATAAAATTCCTTCATTCTTAGGTGATAGTTTGTTGGTAAGACATTTCTAGTCATTTAGGATTGATAATGGTATCATGGGACCCTTTGGTTTGAATAAAAAGATGGTTTATTTGACTATCATGGTCCACTATTTTGGTAAAATGATATATTTTCCTGGGGTTAGCCCTTCATTATAAATGAATTTATATTTTCCTTATGACTTCATAAAAAATATTCAATATCATGACAATCCTATCAAATCTATGATAATTTTATTATGTTTATTACTTGTTCATTCAATTTCCCAATTGTATATGATTCTCCAAGATTTTATGGACTATCCTAATAACTTTTAAACAACTCTCTTATTGATGGGTTTTTTGACACAATCAAATAAAGTGAAATTAATTACATTCTACTTCTTACAAAATATAATCAATCTCAATAATTAATCAACTACAAGGTCCCTTTAGTACACCAAGTCTTGGAAATATGGAGTACTTGAACAATATATGTGATTTTTTAGCAAGGGATTTGTGTTGGTCAATATCAAGCTAGAAAATACACACATCCAAATAATAAGTTTGAGTATGATAGTAGATAAATATTTGGGTTATTTTACACATAAGCCTACAACAAAGGACATTTAATATTTCACCAAGTTATTCATATTAAAGAAAATAAAATGAAGATACTCATCACCAAGGCTATGAATAATTGGAATTAGGCATGATCCTTTTATTAATTTTTAATTGGTATGTTATTACCTTCAATATGATTCCCACACTAAAAATTTAATATTTTTCTATACATCCAAGAGTTCCAACCCCTAACAATGTTTCTCAAAATTCCTATAAATACCCATCTTGGGTACCTAAAACTATTTTAAAAGACAAGTTCATCTTGGACCTTATATTTATCCATGGACCCAAAATTTATAAGTTACAATTATTTTTAATTTTAACTCTAAAATTAGATTACATTACTTGCATAAGCCTAAAATAATAGGATGTTCCTTCATGAGAGTGGTCCATGTCTTGGAATATAAATCAAAAAGTAAAAATGGAAAAGACCAACCCTTATTGATCTATAAATGGGCCTAGAAATTATGTAGTGCCTTTAGAACAACATTGAGATTAGGAGTTCCTATATAATACACTTTAAATCTCTTGTTAAATATATTCCTTTTTATCTTCTACAAAACCTCCTTAGTTTTTCATAATCCTATTTAGAAGACATTAAAGTCCCCTTTTATTATCACTAAATCATCAATAAGCTCTATTATAAGATGTTTCCTTAATAGTCTCAATAACTCATTGATGATTGTAATAGCTAGAAGAAGCCTACTATGATTCTTCTAGAAAGTGCAAGGAAGCAACCTAATGAATTTTTCAATCCCTATCATGGCTGCAATAGCATCTTCTTCCTTTATAATGAACTTTCATTTGTAAGCCTTCAATGATTTTATTTTATATTTAGTATCCAATAGCCACTCCTTCTAAACTTTTGGATTTACATTTGGTAGTATATCATTGTTTTGTAGTCCATCGCATGTAATCTTTTCCATTTTTTTTATTTGAGGTAGGTTTTCCTCTAGTATAAGAACTTTTTCATCAAGTAATTCTTCAAATTTATCCATTACACTAGCCTCAGCATTAACCTTATAGTAGCATTATATTACATCACAAAATAATATATTGACCTATGTTTCAAGTGCCTTCCTCTATGTCCCAATCAAACTTATCCAACTTCTATTATCTAGGCCTTGTTTTCACTTATCATACGTTTTCAAGGTGTCTAGGGCTAGTAAGTTGGCATCTATTGGACCCATTAGTATTAGATTTATGCTATGAGATCACCAACTTGAGCCATGACTTATTTCTTGGTATTTAAATATTTGTCCATTCTACCTAGGATGGAAAATATAGACATTTTGAGAGAATTATTCTCTCCTTCTCATGCTTGGTATCCTTGATTAATATTCTATAATTGATAATCATTTTGTCATATCAACATTACCCTTATCTACTAGAGAAGTGATATGGTTAATCCTAGCCCCATGAGAATCAATTCTATAGAGGATGATATCCTAGCTCTCTTTTTCTTGGGTTGATGGGTAAAAGCACAAACCTATGTCACACTTCATAAAGGACTCGACCAACAGAAAAAAAATAGTTTGAATTTCAACCACATAAAAGTGGTCTTTATGTTTTGAATTTCAAAATGATATAAACTAATGAAATGTAGAAATTTTGATGAATTTTATTCTTTTAATTCTTCATATTTTTTAAAAATTAATGTTTTCATTATTTTTTTATCAATTTAAAAATAGATTTTAGAATGCTGAAAATTTCAGAAAAAAAGTGGCGTTCACGGGACATCAAGAAAAAAATTGAAGGCTTACAGATCAGAAACCTGGGAGAAGCTACAGGAGATCACTAGTGGATATCATATTTTCAATTCAATCCTAATACTGGGACTGAATCACCACTTGTGGCGCATGATTCCCAATATGGTAGTTTTAGACTTTCTGTAGATCTTGGTTTAGCAAGTGCAAATTTTGGTTTCGGCCCAAAACCCTAAAATGGGACTAAATCGCCCCTACTAGTGTATGTGTCCCAGTGTTCTTCTAAAGTCATAATTTTAAGATTACAAACCTTGTTTCGAGCATCTTATTTTTTCCAAGTGCAACTCTATTTATCTTCGGTTTGTTTTTCTTATTTGAGTTCATTTTCCAGGTCATATAGAACTTAGGTTTTTCATGTTACAATTCTTGTCTTTATAAGCCTTTTCTTAGTGGTGAACCCCTCTTTTTATCTTTAATCACACCCTAAGAGACCTTATAGAATATCCCTCCTCTCAATTCAACCATTAGATTTGGATCTCTAGGGTTTCCTTGAATGAAACTAGAGCAAAATAGGATTCCCCTTGTATGTGTGTTTCATCTCCTAAAAGGTGCCCACCACATATACACCCCATTTTCCTTATTTTATTCTGGTGAACCCAGCCTTTGTACACCTTATTTATAATTTGGAGTGCATCATATTCCTAGATCTATCTTTTAACTTTACATTAGGTCTTACATTATTTAATTTTCATTTAAGGCTTCTAAATCTTGCATTAGTGAAAGTGCATATAGGTTTCATTTTTTCATCTTGCATCATTGAATTTCATTTGAAATATGTAATTACACTTAGTTTAGACATCATACAAACCAAAAAACCTAACATTCACTCAAAATTTACTGAAATTAGTGTCAAAACCCTCATCTAGGACTCATTCACCCCTCAGGGCAATTTAGTCCTAATGCAAGTTGTTTTACCTGATTTATGGGAGTTTTGTGTTGACTTTTTCTTATTATTTGAACCTTGCAAAAACCCTAATTAGAACTCATACGCCCCTCTAGGCGATTTATTCTCGTGTTAGATCTGAATCTATATTTTACAGCATTAAAAGCTCTATTTTGTGTTTTTGTTAGATTTATGTTTTAGTTTATTGAGTATTTGTTTCATTCATTTCATTGCATCTAGCTTAATTTCATTTGAATCAAAATTAAATAATATCATTTATCTTGTTTTCATTGCATTTATATTGCATTCATTGATTGTCCCTTGCCTGAGCTTTACAAATTGGTGTCCTATTGCTAATACTATAATGAAATGTTGTTCGAGACTCATGTCATCCCATGATAGCACACTCATCATGGATCATGGGTTATCTAGCTCTTTCACTCATAGTGTTGACACTAGTTCACTAGGTATGGACCGTACTCTTAATAAATCTTTACCTTCAAGTAGCATGATAAGTGGTAATACAATGGTTACTAGAATTCCTCAAGAAAACATAATCTGAATCCATGAAGACTTAGAAAATCTACAACATAAATTGAGTACTAAAAACATTTCCACAACTTCTATTCCCACCATAGATAACATACACCGCATGATTGAAAATGAAGAAGGAATACAACTTGTGTGTAACCTAGCTCAAATTTTTGGTAAACTTACTAGTTGTGCTCAACCTTCGAACAATATCCAAAGTCAATTAGGAATTGAATTTCCTCCTCCCACAACCATTGCCTCTATTCCCATCTATACCAACCCTCAAGTTACAATAGCGATGCAACCTACTAGTAATGTCTTTCCTACCTTGGGTATTTCTGCTAGCAATCCTCGCACCTTTGTGGCATCGCACGTCATATCTCCTACCAATTTACCTCCCATAAGAATTCCATTCACTTCACCTTCAAACACATATACACCTCCACCATATTCATCTCCATCTCAAAATCTAACCAATGACTCCATCCTTAACAAACTCTTGTAAAATACTTCATCCCTTCAAAAGAAAACTTCCACCATAAACCAAAATCACAATGGCTAACCTTCATACTATGGCAAAATCAATCCGTTATCCTTGGATATATTGAGAATGTCGATACCACAAGGTATAGATATTCCTAGATTTGAGAAATATGGGGGGAAAAGAGATCCTTCTAACCATGTTTCCACTTACACCACCTTATATAGTGATTTTATCCTTGAGGATAAGATCTTGGCTAAACTTTTCCCTAGGTCCTTGAAAGATACCGCCTTAAAATGGTTTTCCTCATTACCAAATAACTCAATTTGTTCATGTTCAATGAACTGGTTGAGGCCTTTATTAACCATTTCCAAGTGCACATGACTCCTAATATGACATTAGCTAATTTGATGAGATGTAAGAAAAAGGATGATGAAAATGTTACTAACTTCATTTCATGCTACCAAATTCTTTATTCCCAAATTGACATAAAGATTCTTGATCCTCACCTTCAACGAATGTTCATTGAGAACTTACAAACTAAGATACAAGATAACCTTGGTACAATGAAGTTTCCTTCCTTTGCAAACTTGTGTATTGCCCTTTGTGATTATCAAAACTGGTTAGTAGTCATGAAACAAAACCCACCTCTAGCCATCCTGAAAATTTTGAATCGACAAACCAAAACACTTACCAACCTTTTAAAAACTAGAATAAAGGTTTCCTTCAACTAAATCCCCCTGAACCAACCCAATATGTCGATACCCAAGTAGCTGCTATAAAGAAGATAACTCATTTTATATTTGGGGATCCGGCTAGATAATTTACTCCCTTACCCAATACCCTCCATAACACAATGTTACAACTCCTAGAATAGAAAATGATCACCAAGTACCTCTTGTTAAAACTCCTAATCCTAATAAGCCTTTACCTCAAAACTTTAGATCGAATTCTTATTGCCATTATCATTGAAAAATGGACACAATACAAAACATTGTAAGTGTCTTAAACATCTTGTGCAAGACCTCTTTGATTCTAGTCGACTTCAAATTGGAGATGTTAATCATCAAGGAAATAAATTTTTTGCCCTCCTAACCAAAATTCGCATATTTTTGCCAACCCCATGCCAAATCATAATATTTCATTTGTCAAAGCTAGTGAAACTAAGAAGAATGATGTGATGAATGTTGACACAGATGATGACAACATTGATACTATTGAACAAGGTCCTATAGATACTAATAAACAAAATACTATCATTGTTTCAGTCTCATTGATCAAAACTAACCCTCATAAGGGTCAAACTAAAAATCCTCTTGACATTGCTTTCTCATCTAAAGATATAATTAGAAATGCACTCGATGGTCCTCTTTACATAGTCAATTGAATAAATGACAAGCCCACTAATGGGATATCAATTGATTTTGTCTGTGTAGAGAATGTGATCACCAAGGAATTTTTACTTGTGCATGAACTCTATCAAGAAACATATGATCGACTGAAAGCATGGATAAAAATGCATAATAGTTTTGATTTCCCTACGATGGGATCGATCACCTTTCCTTTAAAAATCAAATCAAAACAATTAGATGTCTCATTCTCTATCATCTCGACATCAGATCAATTTCGTGTGAAGCTTGGTTATCCATGGCTATGCTCCATGGAAGTTGTCTCGCCAGTCATGCATAAATGCTTAAAGTTTCCCTTTGATAATGAAATATTTACTGTGCACCATAGTGGCTTTAATATCATGTCCTCCCATGGAAATGTTTCACTAATTTCTTTTGGCCCAAGCCCATGGAACCTATAAAACCTCATGAGGACTTCTTTTTTAAATTATATCAAAATTTTAAGGTGAAATGCATAGAAAACTATCCCTTAGAAACATGCCTCAACCCATAATTGATCCTCCTATCCTTGACAAAACTATGATTGAACCTAAAGACATTTCAAATAACCAAGACCAACCCAAAATAGATACTTTTCCTATATCCTACAAGAGACCAAGAGACAACCAAAACAATCTCGTCACGCCTCCTAAGATAAAAACAAGTTTACAAAGCTAAAGAGAAAGCGGTTGAACAACCTCCCATGGTTCCTTCCATTCCTCTCCTTAGGGAAGAAAAGAAACCTATGGTTGATAAACCCTCTCCTACATAAACACAACTTGAAAATCGCACAAAAATAAATAGAAATGCTAGAGAGAATAGGCGTAGACCTTATGCTCTTGCTCGAAGGTTAAATGAAAAAAATAATAAAGAAAACCAATATCCAAACTTGAATGAAGAAATACACAATGATTCTCCCTCTTTGCTGCAAAAAAAAGATCCTATATCACAATCGTAACAAGAGCTAAAACCTTCATTAGACATTATCATTAGATCTCCCATTGTGATTAATTTAGATGATGATGATGAGGTTACTAAAATTGATGAAGAAGTGCATAATGAATTGAATACATTTTTTTCCTCTTCTATGAGCTTAAATGATAATTCTCCTAGGAAGAGTGAACTAAACTTTGTGATACTCCTAGTTTGGCACTTACTGTGGTCCCTTTGGCTAAGTTTCCCACCTTTTGTATATGATGAACAAGGTTGGGATGTGGACAACTTGCTAATAGGTTGGCTCACATGTGCCTTACTGGTATTTTGCATTCTTTCATTTTTCATGTTATGTTTGTGATTGCATGTGCATAATGTGATCTCGCTATACTATTTTGTTTGATGTACCTCTTTCGTTGTGCATTCCTCTATATGTATCTACATTATTCTCTATGTCATAAAGCTTTTCCTTTATCTTTTTATTTTTCTTCTGTTTCCCTTTTGGAGATGATGCAAGGCATCGAGACATTTATTTCTCTTCCATGTTGACCTGAAGGATTTTTCTCTTCTTTGTTTTCGCTCTCTTTGTGTCATTCTTACTATTCCATGAGTATTTGGGGAATGATGATAGTTCCCCTTGTTGACCCCGAATCCATGGATCCCTCATGTGTTTGGAGTTTCATTTTGGGGGCAACCCCTCCCTTTTCATGATGTAGCTTCATTTGGAAACATATGACTTGGCATAGGTCTTTCCAAGAAATCTCGCATGTCCTCTTTATTGTTAGAATTGATCATTTGCTACTTTAAAGTATTTTTTCACAGCATGGTGTTTAGAAATTTCTTTAAAGTGGGGCCATACATTGGCATTATTCTTTTGCATATTTTGACTCAAGTTTCATTGTGTAGTCTTCTTACTTCATGTGATGCATCTTTCTCTTTGTGGTGACATTGGGTGTGATGTCCTTCAAGAGCATGATCTCTCTTAGCATATTATATTCCTCTTAGTGGCTTGATGTGACACACTGCATCCCCTAAGTTATGAATATTGTATTCTTTGATTGGTCCTCTCTTGGAGACATTAGGCATGATGTTCCTTAAGTTAAGACCTTATGTGAACTAAGAAAAACTCTTTTGAACAAACCTTACACTATTTTTCATTTACAATATCTATTATATGGCCACCTTACATAACACACTTTTCTTGCCTATGGAGCCATCTTGTTCATGGGTGTCAATCATACAAAGTTTTACTTGCCTCATGAATCTTGTTGTTCGTGTTGTGTGGTGCCTTATCAAAGTTATCAGGAGGTATAAATTTGGTATGGTTACTGTATGGGAGTCAAACTTAGGCGTGGCTTTCCCATAGCCACTTGCTTGTTTGTGTGAGTGCATACTAGCCACATGCATATGTGTCTTGCTAGGGGATCACCTAGTGGATAGCCTGATGTTCCACTAGCCCTTGTATTTGGTTTGCATAATGGATATTGTGTTCCAATTGTAAAAAAAATTGTACAAATAGCTTAGATCTTATCCACATCGTGTTGGACAAACAATCGAAGCTTTATCCACCCCTTTTGTTTTTGATTTTTTTCTTTATGTCTTTGGTCTTATATGCTTGTGCCTTGTTTTTGCTTCATACATTATTCACATACGTTCTTTTGTGCATATGTTGGTTTTCCATACGATCTTGATCGCAGGGGCTTGTGCAACCCTCTTGATCATTGTCATCCTATATTACTAGCATTGGTACACTTGAACCCCTCTTGATGTGATTTTGTCTACTTTAGTGTCAGATTGAATAAAGTTCCTCCTCTCACTAAAGTGGGGGCTAAATGTAGTGAAGGAAAATGTATCCCTTTATATTTTTACACTTTTTTGGGTCCTCCCTGCTAAATTGGGCTTTTTTATGCCTTATTTGGTCCTATTTTGCATCCACAAGCCTTTTTTAATGCATCTTTATGAGGATAATCCCGACACTTAACTAATGACCAATAATAGTTTAGTGATTTTGGATTGTATAACCCATATTTAGTGATCTGGGACTCATACACCACCTTGGGTGTATGGGTCCCACCTAAGTTTCGAGGCTTGATCCTGAATTTGGCATTGAATTTAAAATTTCTTGAAATTTGTGTCCCAAGCTTAGCCTACTAGGACTCATATGCCCCAACTGGCATATGAGTCCCGCTTAGCTTGGAACTATTTTAAATTTAAATTCTTGGTGGTATTTTATTCTCCTAGTTCTGATGTCAACTTGTAGTGTTGTAATTTCAAGAAATTTGGCATAAACAAGTATAAATACAAAGTTATTTTACATGTTTTCTCCTAACAAGATCTAGAAATTTTCATGAGCAAGTGTGATCTAAGAATTCAAGCATTATAACAATTCAAGATCTGATTATCAAGCATTTTGGAGCTATATTCAAGAATCAAGCATCATGTCAAAGTCATCATGCATCATGTTTTCTTTTGAGCTAACATTTGTGATGTAGGTTCTTATGGTTCAAGAAAGCTTTCAAGTCAAGATCCACAAAATATAATCAAGGGTTAAGATCTACATTCATGTTATCCATTTCATACAAGGTTTCAGCCTTTGTTCCAAGGGTTTGGTGAGTTGCAACATAGCTTATTTGTTCATTCATCATTCCTTCATTCTCTTTGATTTCATTTTAAATTTTGATTACCAAAATAGGGTTTGACCAAGGAAAACCCCTATGCACTAAAAAAAACCATTATTCCCTCTCTTTGATGTGTGATTTGTAGATTTAGGTTGAAGATCCATTTAAAAGAAAGATTGGAGAAATTTTTCAAAGTTGCAAAGTTGGCATCTATCTTGCAAGATTACAGAAAGTCACCTACAGGTCGAAATTCAGAATTTTAGACTCGGGGATCAGAAAGGAGAGAAGATACAAGAGATCACTAGAGGATATCATAGTTTCTAATCAATCCCAATACAGGGACTAAATCATCACTTGTAGTGTATGAGTCCCAATATACCAATTTTTCAAACTTTTTTTGTAGATCCTAGTTTAGTAGTTGTAGATTCCGGTTTTGGCCCGAAACCCTAAACTAGGACTAAATCTCCCTATTAGCATGTATGAGTCCTAGTCTACTTCCAAATTCATAATTTTAGGATTGTAGACTCTGTTTCAAGCATCTTCTATTTTCTAGGTGCACCTCTATTTATCTCTAGTTTTTTTATTTTGATTTGAGTTCATTTTCTAGGTCATATAGTTAGGTTGCATGTTTCTTACATTTCTTGTCTTTCTAAGCCTTGTTGAACCCCCCTTTTATCTTTAATCACGCCCTAGGATACCTTATAGAAGATCCCTCTTCTGAATTCAATTGTTATATTGGGATCTCTAGGGTTTCCTTGAATGAAAATAGAGAAAAATAGGATTCCCCTTGTATGTGTGTTCCATCTCCTAAAAGGTGGGCCACATACACACCGTATTTTCCTTATTTCAGAATTTTATCTATCTCTTCTTAATTATGGAGCTCAACTAAATTGGAACATAGAGAGACTTAGCTATCTTAGAGGAGTGGTAACTGGACAAGGAGATAGGATTTTTAATGAATTGGTCCCTAGGGAAGGAAGGGTGGAGTTTGCACTTGAATCATAGAATGATACCCCTCCATAGAAGATAGCCTAACAATATTAAGGGATTCTCCTTCTAGAATATCTTCAAGCATTCTTTTTTCTTCTTGAGTTGTCTCTTCTTGTAGGTCTTCAATTATCACTTATTTGTCATCAATTGGTCTTTTTGGCATATCATTTTGTGGAGAAGGAGAAGGAACTAAAAATTATGGAAGAGGAGAGGGATGATGGGAAAGAATGAGAGATTGGAGTGGAGGAATAGTTGGTACCTCAGATACTTCTATAGCTACTTGTTACATTTTTTTCCCCTTGTCCTTGCTCTTCTTTGTAGTGACTCCTTTGGAGGCTCTTCCTCTTTTTTTTCAGATTCAAAAATATTGACACACAAGGAACCTATTCCTTCTTCTTTTATGTATTCCCTTGTGCAAAATTAGATGAAGATTTTCCCACATCTTTCTATACTTAGGTAACTCAAGAATAGGTTCCTAAGAATTGTTTTTCTATTTTGGGTGAATATTATCCACCAAATAAGGATTCTCAACCATGCTTTAGTCCTTGTTATCATAGCCTCAATATTGGCTTCAATAGAAACATATTTTTGTATAGAGAAGTCAAATCTCTTTATGGTCTAGTTATACACTTTATCCCTATTATAGGAAGGGTCCAATACTTTTCCATCCTCATGAAATAGTTTAGGGGATTTCTCCAAATTACACCCCTTGACCAAATGGAGTGTCATCCTATAGTAATCTATTATGCAAAATTCATTTGCATCTAGATAATCAACCCAAAATTACTTAATAATAGGAATGTTTACAAAAAATCCCTAATCAAGGACCTAGTCTTTCCAATAGGATCAAATATATCCTTGTCTTTGTATGAGTGCATAGTTAAATGATCCATACCTTGCTCAATAATTCTTCTAATTTGAATATCGGAGCATGAATAATCTCCCACTTTGATGGGAAAAGAGAATCCAACCTTCTATTTTCTAGTTGTCAACTTCTAAATCTCTATCACCTATCTATAAAATTATCTTATCATTGGGGCTTGGAGAGTATATGTATTCCTTTGTGGAAGCTACCCACTTTGATATAAGAGAAACTATTAAAATAGAGATGAACTTGTTCCCTAGTTCAACTAGAACTTTAGTTGCCTCTTGATACAACCTCTTCACATAACCATTTTCTAGGCATCTACTGACATAGAAATAAAGGAATCATTCACGTGTATGTCCAACTTTCCCTTAGCTCTAGTTGAGGGTAATATTCATAAACTTTAGTTGTCACCATATCCAATGTACCAACATGATTCAAATCTAGATAATTAGCTTTAAAATCCAATAGATACACCAAATATAAGATTAAATAAAATCTAGAGGTTTATATTACTTGTTTCAACTATTCATCCAAAGTATCACTAATAAGAGTGGTTCAATATATTATTTTGTCATTAAATTTTGGAATGATAAAGTAGCATATCCAAGGATGGAAATCCTTAGCACTTTGTTGACCAAATACTCTACTTAGGAGATTTATTGCATCATTGGGGTCTTCTTGAAACTCACTCTTATACATGACCTTGGTCATATTTGTAGAAAATTTCCTTCTCTAGTGTATCAAATTGTCATTGAGAAAATTGGAAGCTTGTGTGGTGTGGTTCTCATTAGACTTTAATTTTTCCATCAACTCTATTTTATCATATTGAAAATAAGTGCCTAGAGCCCAAATACTTCCTCAATGATTTCAAGGTAGATATTGTATACTATTTGGACAACATAGCCAAGTATTCTTCTATTATTATTTCCATATGCTTATGCATATTCCAACACAAGCTCTAGATGTTGAAGAGATGCTAGGAATACAAAAAGTTGCACTAATCCTAACTTAGCTATGCATTCAGCCATGAAAACTATATATCAATTTGCATAATTGACTATTTGTAATATCTCTTATATATTCATTTAACATAGATCGATGTCCCAAATCTCAATTTGAGGACATAAGAAGCTTGATGGAGGGTGGTATCCCTTATACTCATACTTCATCCTTGACTCTCCTTGCATGTATATTGTGAGTCACACATAAGGGCATTAGTAGCATAAAAAACACATCTCTGTAATATCGACTATATTATAATACAATGGATAAACATCTCATCATATAATAAAAGAAATAAGTTAAGATTTAATAAAAACAAGATTTTGAATTACTATTAAGGTAAAATCATAGACATGTCACACTTTTTACAAGAATGGCCAACACAAATAAAATATTTCAACTTTGGCTGCATAAAATTGGTTTTTATATTTTGAATATCAAAATGATTTAAACTAATGAAATGTAGAACCTTGTTGAAGTTTCTTGTAATGTTAAAAAAAAAATTAAAAATAGTATATTTTTTATGTTTAAGAGAAATTTTTAAATTGTTGAATATTTCAAAAAAAAGTGAGGTCAATGAGACATCACAAAAAAATGAGCAAACAATATTTTTCGTATTTTTTTCCCTCAAATAGGTAACTTCAATATCTAGTGCATGGGGGGGAAATAATTGATGAATATTTTCTAAACAAAAATGTGTTAAAATGAAACTTCACTAGAAAGTCATAGTTTTAATGGGATGTCTACTTTTATCTAAAAAAAATATCCTTTTGAAGAGGATTCTTTCTTTGGTGCATCATGTATTTTTCAAAAAAAATGAATATGTTTTAACATATTTTTTTAATTCCTAATCAACCTCGTGTTTAATTATAAAAAACCTACTTACAGTATATTTAAAAATTCATAGTAAAATAAATCAAAATATTAAAAAAAAGGATTCTAAACTCTTAGCTCTATAAAGGGTGATCCCACAAAGTTGGTTTGCAATTTCTCGGAGATTCTGATTTTTGCTGAAATCACATATTTTTAGAAAATATAATGATTTAAGCCTTAAAAAGTTCCATTTTAAGGATTTCAATTGAAGAGGGTTTGATCAAACCACCTTAGATCAAATCCCCTTGGATAGAACCCCACTAGTTTTAAACCATACATACAACAAAGTCTCCTTTCAACCTATCAAAATGCTGATAAAAAATCACTTTTGATTACCTTTTGGGGGATCAAATGAATTCATTTAAAATTTATTTCAAATGATTATGGTATCCTCAGAATGAGCTATCCAATGAATATAATTTTAATATGTTTTGGTTTTATTAAATAGTGTTTTTTTAGTTTTATTAAACATGGGTTTTCACCGAAAATCAAGCTCTATGTTTTGCACATGTGGAAAAATAGTATATTATCAAAATAAAATTTTAAAAAATATGTTCAGGTTGGGTATTGATGTCCTTGATCCATTAAAAGAAAATATGAATTTTGATACATATAGAAAAAGTTATGTTGTATACAGTCTGCCTATGTTTTAATTGTAATTGGTTTGACTTCGAAACTTGATTAAGGAAAAAATATTTAATAAAACACTATGAAACCAAATGAAAGTGCTAGATATTTTTTGTTCCTGTTGCACACACACCCCATTCAGAGCAAGGACCCTCTCTTTCCTTTTTTTCAATTATCGGGTCCCTTTTGTTTTGCCTTGTTTTGTGTGCCCCATTTTTGGGCTCTAAAAGGTCAGCGCATTCCCAAAAGTCATATTTTAAGCTTGACCAAAATCGCCCCTTTTGAAAATGCTAAATCTAAGGTTAATTTGGGTTTCCCTTGTCAGAATGTCTTTCTAGCGTCCATTGCGTCCTCCGGCCCCGAACGCTCGGGTTTCCCCTTTCGAATTTTTGTCCTAGTTCTGCCTTTTCAAACAACAACAGCTAGACGTCCTTCCAGACCCCGGATCTCGGACTTCCTCTTCTGCTTTTCCATTTTGAAGGTCGTGGATAGACAACTTCCCGGCCACCGGACTCCGGGTCGCCTGCCGCCGTCTACGATTTGAATCTACCAACTTTCAGGCTGTCGTACAACTGAACTTAATGGCTGCATTAATAGTTGTTTTAGCTATTTGAACGAATTTTTTGGCCATCATTATCAACCGACTGAGTGATAGAAGAATTTGGAGAGCTCCCCAATGTCCAGCATTTTCCGCCCCGCAGTCCGAGTTCTCTTCTCTCCGTCTCTCGCGCATTCAACGGCCTGCTTCTTTGGAATCTTGAGGTAGGTTTGTCGTCTACATACCTCACCCTTCTTTTTTGTGAATTTCCAAGTAATGAGTATGAAAATGTAAAGCTGGGTTTGAAACTATGTAAATTGATGCCCTCCCCTAAAAACGCACATTTTAGAATACCAAAAATTGATCGTTTGAGGTCCTCAAACTCAATCTGGAGCTTAACCTCATTGCGGCCATTCTCCAGAATAGTCAGCGGTGCCTCCTAGGCCCAGACCTTCCCGCGGCCGTCCGCGAAACTCAAAAAGTGAACCTTCAAATTTCATGAGGTGAAACTCTTCTCGCACCCTAGCCTCCGGATTTCCCCTTGCGGGTTTTTGTGTCACTCTCGTCGTTCCAAACGGCCGTCCAAGGACAGCTACCCGACCCTCGAACCCCGGTTGCATGACGTTTGTGTTGAGGTCAAAATTAACAATGAAGGCAAATTGTTCCCGGGATCGGACACTCGGATTTCCGTTCCTAAGATTTCGTAGCAAATTCGTCGTTCCAACAGCATGTCCCAAGCATCCTCCCGGACCTCGGACCTCGGACCCTAGCCACGTGGTGTCCAATTCACGAAGTTAGAAGAAACCAACGTTTGAAGTGCATCCCAGACCCCGACCTCCGAAATTTCATCCTCGAAATTCTGTGTCACATTCGCCATTTTACACTGTCGTCCGGGGACATCTTCCCGACTCCCGGACCCCGCTCCGCTCCCCACCGAAACAAAAAATTCAAGTAAACTTTGAGCCCAAGCTTCTTCTAGATTACGATCACCAGAATTCCCCTCCCAGGATTTCGTTCCACTGGTGCCATTCTAATGACAAATTCGGTACAGCTTCCTGACCTCTGGGTCCCGATCCTTTGTTCGCTGCCTGGCTGTTCCAAATCCTCTAACCATCTTCGGAGACTGCCCTCTAAATTTCCTTCCCTAGATTGCCGCCTCCATTTTTCCATTTCCAACGGCTGACCCACAGCCGCTTTCCGGCGATGGCAATCCAAGACCCGAATTCCGACACCCAGAGTTTCGTCTCCCCTGCGCCGTTTCAAATGGTCGTCCTGCATCTGATGCCCGAACTCCCAAATGAAGGATCAAATGACCTCCAAATCCAAAATGGATTTTGACCCACTTGCTAAAATTAGGTCTTCCTTCACAACAACCTTCAATTGACCAAATCCAACACCGAGAAATGCCTTTGGAAGTTCCATCCTCAATTTTCCCTTTCAAACGACATTCTACCAAGGGAATTCCGGCCTTGGGAACCCGATTTGTCTGCCTTGCTTGCTAACAATGAAGTATCAAGTATTACGTACTTATTTAATATGAATAATGATTGCAGAGCTAATCTTGATGTACAGGGACTTATCCGGAGCCGTTTTGTCATGTTTATTGTTACTGATTCACATCGTTTGTGTAGGATTTATGGAATCCAGTGCAGAAACTTCTGGTGCTTCAAGGGAGAAAGGGAAAGGAATAGCCAAGACACCTAGAGGAAAGGAGGATAAGGACCTAATGAAGTACAAGTTTCAAGGGGTCCCCATACAATCCAGGATCACCACCCTTTGGAGGGATGTCACGGATACCAACATCGGCCAGGTCGATGTTGATGAATTCATATAGAGAGTCAGGATGAATCCCAAAATAGAGAATGCTAAGTTGATAAAGAGCAGTAGAATTGCTAAGGCTATAGGCTTCCCGCCGGCCTTGGTGTCCCCAGAACTGGTAATGGCATGTGTGGAGGCATATCAAGAGGAGACCCAAACTATAGTGGATCGGGACGGAAATATCCTTGCAGACATGTCCCCGTCAGGTATAAAAACTTTCCACATTCCTACCTTCAAGAGCATGGAGGCCCCCACCATGGAGGAATGCAAGGAACTATGGGAGCAGGATCCATTGAAGTGCAAGAAGCTAATCAACCAGTATTGGTTAAAAGATAAGCGAGGTAGTGCTGGTAAGCTTCCTCAGGAACTTTTTCACAGCGATTTCTTCGAGAATTACCATGACCTCGTAACTCGCCTAAGCCGAGTCATAGGCCTTCCTGTTGCAGCCTTCTTCCAAGAGTGGATGTTCTATTTCATAGAGTAGATTCTTCGTGGCGACGGCATCGCCTTCTATTGGGGAGAGATAATCAGTGACTGCTTCCATGAGCAGTTTACAACCATGAAGAAGACCTCCAAGTTCTTTGTGACCTCCTACTTGGTGTATTCCCTCACTGATCAGTGGCATTATCAGGGATTGGCAGTGGTGCCCAGTGATCCACCAGGGGTGGAACTCAAGCCTTATGATAAATACCCTCAACTACAATTCCGAAACATCAAGAGGGATTACTGTCGCGTGAATGATGCATTCATCACCCAAATCATCCGGTCCCTAAGAGGCAACTTTCAAAGGAGAGTTTCTCACAGTGCCAGAGCCCTCCTCAGGCAATATGCCTTCCTCTACATTCGATTTCTAAATTTCACATACATTTGTGCCTAGGGATTCACCGAAAGACCAAACAAGCTACCCTAGTACCCCAACGACTGAATTATTCTTTTGGAGCTAACATGGCAGCTGAGGCACATCCATAACATTTTGACTAACAAGCATCTGGCAGGCATGCCTTACCCCATTGGGCTCAGTCAAGGAATGTACAAGATTCATACCTCCCAGTGTGCGGGGTATTCAAAAAGGGAGTTGCTTGGGTACAACTTCCATCAATATACAACTCGACCTTGAATGGACCCATACGGACACATCAGGAGGGCACTAGGACGAGAGTATGCCCACCTCCACAATGTCGAAGACTTTTGGGCCAACTACAAGGATGATCTTGAGGTGCGATTGTGGCACTACATGCGCATGACCGCCATCTATGTGTGAAAGATAAACTTGTGTCTGGTGCCTGACCAGTTTGAGGAGCATGAGGACACGGTGATCGACCCAGGGTATGATGTCGTCGCCAATTTTCTGCTGCCTACGATTGACTAGAATGAACCAGAACTTGATGACATCAACATACTCACTAAGCCAGTTGGGATCCGAACAAGGGCATGGATCGACCAAAAGGTGGCCCAATTGAAACAACAAGGGGTTTCCTTGACATTTAATGAATTTACAAGTGAACACGCAAGTGAGCCAAGTGGCTCTTAAGGTGGAGTGGCTGCCACTGCAACCGGGGAAACATCCAAGACCCCACCATCAATCAAGACCAAGAAGAGAAAGGAGGCAAGTGAGCAGATGCCCAAGCCAAAGGTCTATGCCCATAAGGCTTCTAAGCCTGAGCCTTCCAAGAAGAAGAGAAAAAAAATTGGGGGCATGGGAATGATTATGATGTCCAAGGATCAGCCCCAAAGGATAGGGGGAGAAGGATCTAACTCGCTGAGGTCTCCACCTACTATGGTCACTACTGTTACTGTTGCTGCCCCTACCTCGCTTACTTCGCTTGCAGTTTCTGCTTTCTCCGCACCTGCGGTGGACATCTCTGTCTAGTTTGCTTCCACTCCTCCGATCTTGCAGATTATTCCCTTGGATTCATCATCCGCCATGACCTCACCAGTCTCCTCTTCCTCTATGTCTCCTTCCCTTCCCTTTGCTCCCACTGCCACGGTGCTTGCCCTTAACCTCCTGGAGTCCTTTGTGAAGTACATGCAAAACGTGTCATCTGAGCTTTCGGGAATGCTTACTAATCCAATGGTTCAAACTACAATAGCTCAAGCTATGGCCTACGCTCTGACTCCCTCTCCCTCTACTGAACTAGTGAAGATGAAAGCAACAATGCAAATATCAGATGAGCTTGAGCGGCAGCAGCTAGAGGCTGCAAAGGTGCCAAAAGATGAAGAATTTGAGTACCACAAACATCCATTGTTTGAACATTGGGAGATAGATGAGGTGGCCTACGAGTCTTCCAATGAGAAGAGCAAGGACCTTGACACCGAACTTATTTGAGATTCAAATGATCTTAAGATCAATGCAGAATTGGGCAAGCAGCTCAAAGAGATTGAGGATAAAGAAGCTGAGGACCGGCTTGCACAAAAAGAGGAAATTGTTGCTCCAAAGACTAAGGGTAGCAGGTCTCCAAATGAGGGACATGGCCAAACCCTAGATCATGACAAGGAAGCATCCCTCCATGAGGATGAGCAAGAGGAGAACCCCGAAGAGCATGAATATAATCAAAATGAAAAAGAGGGGGATGTTGAAAAGAAAGATCCACCCAAAGAGCAGTTGCATATTGAGTCCCCCACTAGACAGGAAATGCTCGAACAAGACTCCGATGAGGAGAAAGAAGATGCGGGGACTAAGGAGAAGGCTCTTGTTGTTAGGGCTATTGAACTTGAGAGGAAGGATAGCGAGACGCAAAGTGAACCACCTAGGGAAGAGCCCCAAATACCCGACTGGCTGCAGAGACAGCTAAAGCCAAAGACTCCCACCTTAAAGGATCACAAAGCAAGGCTGGAATCCATTATGGCCAAAGCACAAATAAGCACCAATAAATAAAAGAAGTCGAAGATTAGATCAAAGGTAACCATGGATGCCTCAAGATCAAGGGCGGTATAGATAGCGACAACAGCGGTTGGAGAATAGGGGATAATTTATAACCTCTCCACCATCGACTTGGGAGTGGCCACAAGGGAATAAAAGGTTGATCACCTCAAGGAGTCGGTCGCCACAGTGGTACATCTTATCCAATAGGATAAGATTTCAAAGGAGGAGCTCAGGCAACAACTGGCCGATCTAATGGCCTATATTCAGCAGTGGTCATTCCCAGATGAACAGCACACCACGTCATCGGCTCCACCATAGTTGTTATCCCAAGAACAGATCAACAAGCTAGAAAAAAGAAGAAACTTAGAGAAGACTACGGAAAACTGGTTCCGGAAGGTCTTAGACATGGGAAACATAGGTATTAATTTGGTTGTCTGAACAAAAAATAAGTTCCTGGAGGTGTAGAGAACCCTTGAGGGTACGAGGCAAGTCTGCGAAGAGTTTCCCAGGAAGCATGATGCTACCTACCCAAAGATTGAGGCCATACTCGCGTTGCCAAGCGAGGTCTAGGAAAAGGACCTGGCCTTCAAGGATGTGACCACTGGTTAGTGGATGTCTAGAAGTGATATTTCAATCACATAAGGAAGAGGTTGGAGCAGATCTTGGAATGGATAGCGTCGGACATCGAATGGGAAAGGGATTCCAGAGAAGAGTGCGCTCGGTACCTCAAACTGATGACGGGGTACAAGCTGCCTGTAATCGACATCAATCCAAAAAGTATAAAGCCCCATTTCTTAAAAATCATGGAAGATGGGATGTCAGTTGAGGTCACCATGGATTTCATGAGTTTTGTAGCCCGTGCCTTCGTGCAGTCAGAGCTTTTCAGGGAGAATGCAGCCAAGTATGAAGAAGACTGGAAGAAACTTGTCAGCAATTCCTAGGAATGGAGCTACCAAGTGTTGCGATCAGACATCATGGAGATGGATAAGCTCCAGCCGCTGATCCTGATATTCATAGATTATGCAGCGTTGAAAAAGCGTGAAAGAAACCCTGTTATCGATGAAGAGTTCCTCAAAGAATAGCTACAGCAAAGGGCAAATAGCTAAAGGACGAAAGTGCTATAGTGTTGTCACTAGAAGACGAAAAAGGGAAAAGACAAGAAATAATTTATAAATGTAATATATTTGGGGGTAGGTGAAACCCTATTGTAAAGTGAATCTTGGCCACACAATAGAATTGAATCTTGGACACTCATTTTGTTTTTTGGAATCTATAAATAGGGCTCTCCTCCTCTCATTTTAAGAGAGTTGAGTTGTTGTAAAGACATGCTGCAGAAATTATAATAGAAATACAGTCATTTTTTGGTGTTTTCCTGGGTTTCTCCACATGTTTCATGGTTCTTCTCCCTTTAGTCAAAACTTTGTTGTTTTAGTATCCTTAGATTAGCTTTGATAGATTTAGTATGTTGTCTCTGGTTTTGAAGATTTTTGTTGTGTGTATGCTTTCCTTGTCCATACTTTTGGTCATTTACTGATGGTAGACGACTGTGTAAAGTTAGCCTGGACTTTGATTTCATTGCTGCTCATCAAACTTTATCTTTATTCATATTTCCATGGCGAATGAATGATAAATATCTGCAGTCCTTAGAAGATAGCATAGATTTCATGATATTGTGAGAATTCAGATTAAGTGAAATTATGTTTAAGGAAACTATCCACAGCGGGAACCTCCATGATCACTATTCATCGATAGTTGCAGGTCTAAGAACCATCCTTTTGCCTCACCCTTTTTTTTTTTTTCTTAGAAACGACTTGTGTTAAGGTTCATTACACATTGTAAAGCTAAATCTGACGAAACAATGGAGTCCAGGACTGCTGCCTAAACCTACAGCAAGGTACAGTGATTCCATATCCATGAAACTCCATCCATTGACCCAATTCTCCTACAACTTTGAACATGTAAGACCGCCATGTGATTCCAGCAAAATCACATCAAACAACTGATTTATTCTAGGCATCATCATGACCTGACATCTGAGAGACCTTGGGATAGTTTTCTGCAACTTGATTATGGAAAATTATCTTTCAAAAGAGGTAATGCACCTATGTATTAATTGTGTTGTGAAGTGCATAAAAACACCATCAATAAAACTGGTGCTAGAAGGAGGACCTTCAGGTAAAGCTGGATCGAATTGGTCATTCTCTCCTGAGAGATTCCATCGAGTCTTGAGGTCTACCCCAAGCAAGGGAAAGTTTCAGGAATTACAGTCCCCTATCCAAGCCAAGAGAGCTAAATGAGGGGAAGAATCCATCATCGATTCCACAGAATAGCTCACTGCTCTTTCACCTCCATCTCCTTCATCTTCACTGGCAGATTCACCTTTCGCTCATCCAATCCACACAGCCTTCCAACTTGCCACCCTGTCTAGTCTGAACGTTGCCTTTCAGCCAAACATAGTCACCAGTCTTGCTATTGTTTCACCACTTGCTACTATCCCATTACAGACATGAACCAATCTAGTGCAGCTACCTCCACCGCCTTTTCCAATGGCATGGTTGGGTAATAACCCGTCTCATCTCACCTTCAACCTCTACCATGACATGCCAAAGAATCTTGAAAAATTTTGTACAAAGTTCAATTCCCGAGATCCACAGAGGACGGCCGAGGAACATGTCAGGATCTTTGAAATTTCCCTGAAGACTATGCAGATCATATACGAGGATGTAGATTACAGGCTTTTTCCTTACTCATTAGGGGAAGAGGCCTTCTACTGGTACGTCAACTTACCTGCAGGAACTCTCAACACGTGAAATCTTCTGAAAAATGCATTTTTGCAAAAGTTCAAGACCCCTGTCAGCCCCGTAGATTCGTACCGACACTTCATGTCAATTCAAAGGGAAATCAATGAACCAATCAAATCATTCAACGATTGCTTCCATAGAATGTACACTCGGCTACAGGCCCCGTATGTTTTCAATGATGTTGTTGTCCTACCTGTTTACTATGTAGCATTGGACAACCTTACTTTAGCCTTGGTAAAAAGGATGAGACTACCACCCGCTAGATTGGTCGATGCATACGCTGAAGCCATCATTGTCAGCATAGATTTGGGATAGAATATATCCTATCCACTGCCTTCCCTTGAGTAAACTGTGCATCTAGCACAGATACAGGGACTCACGCAAGCTTTGCAAAATCAAACGCCCTTACTAAATCCAGTACCATAGCTACCTATGGTTCTGCACCCTCGGCAGCCAATGAATCAGGCATATCCAGTACCTCATTACTTGTTGCCTCAATAGCAACAAACACATCCCGAACAAACCTAGATACTTGTGTACTTGCCAGCGATGGAATTTTCACCCGCTCATCAGAATCAGCCAGTGGCACAACCTATGTTCCTTTAGAATGTTGCACTACAACCAAACAACACCGAAAAGGATAGAATCGACGAGCTTACAGAGATGATTAAGAAAATGTCAATTGAGATGACGCACTTAAGAAATTAGAATAACCAACTGCAGACGTCGCAAAAGAGCATCCAGGCCAACCTTAATAGGGAAAACTGAGATCAATGCAAAAATCGAGACAGTCGGGAGGCTAGGACATCATCAGGGCAGAATTATGATAGAAATCAGAACTCGGGTCAGAACTTCAACAAAAGACCCTTCCAAAGGAAAAATCGGACATGGAATACACGCCCCAACAATGGTGGTGTTCCTACACCTCTCGATCAGCCCAACAGCAATAGTAACAAAAACCTCGCAAGCAGAGTTTACTTGGTAGAGGCTGTTTTATCTGGTTGATGCCGCATACACAAGATGAGCTGCCATTCCGAACTAGATTGTCCAGAATTTCAAACTGTAGCGGAGATTTTTCAAGTAGAAGTTTAGAATGTAATCAACAATTCGGGATGCAGAGACATTGTCCCATCTGATTTGTATGATTCTTTGGTGCTGGTGCTAAACCAGGCCCCTTTCCCAAAGGCGGAATGCAACACCCCTGAATTGGAGAATGTTGATTCAAGCAATCATGATGTGGCAAGAGAGGTAAGTTTTGAAAGCCCTTTAGCCTAGCTTTTCAATTCAGTAGATAATGATCCCAAAGATGACGAAGAGGAGCCTAGGTAGGATGAGGTCCAAATATTTCACCAGTGGACTACCCCTTACAACCTTATAAATAGACAAGCAGGAGGTCATGTTGGAGGTCCTTTCACGACCTCCACCCCGCCAAACAATTTCAGCACCCCTCCCAATCCAAATACAAACAACAATCTGGGCTTTCCACATACACCCACACGATATCTTAGCAGAAATAAATAGTAAAACAATAGCCAAGGCCAAGCCATTGGCTCCTCCCAAAACATTTCCCATGATCAAGAGATTGAATAGATGGGGGATTATATTGCTGAGGAATTCAAAAAGGTGAAGCTGAGCGTGTCGGCATTTGAACTCCTAAAGGTGCCTGCTGTCCGAAATGCCTTTTTCAGGATGATAAATGGCACTCCATCATAAGAGTCATCTCAAGAAATTTTGGTAAAGAAGGTCTCCTTTAGCGATCAACTAAGTGAGCTGGTGGTTAGGCAAATCTATAACAGTAGGGATGACTCGCCAGCAGGTCAGCAGGCAAACAAGCAGCCAGATAGGGCAGCTAATCAGACACCAACCCAAAATAAGGGCAACGAAAAAGATAAAGGCCAAGTCGCTCAGGTGGACGTTTCTGGAGGGTTGTTTCAAGGGAAATGTGAAACTCCTCGCTTTCTGATCACCATCCGTGTGTTCAGGAAGAACCTCCAAAATTTCTTGCTTGATTCAGGAGCCTCGGCCAATGTCATGCCCCTGAGCGTCTGCAAGGCACTCAGGATAATGCCAACTCCTTCCCAGTGAAAGGTAACACAACTTGATAAAATCAAAATCAGCATAGTGGGGGAGATCAACAAGATACCCATGCAAGTTGCTGCTGATCCGCGGATCCAACAAACCATCGACATACAGGTGGCTGATATCCCAGATACGTATGGTATAATCCTAGGAAGCGATTTCATGAGGGTCTTGAATAGATATGCCGTGACTGACTACTCGCACATGTGGCTACCATGGAAGGGAATGCCCAACCAGATCTAGATTAATAGAGAACGCGGATGAAGTTCATGATTACTGAGTACAACAACACAAACGAGGTGTTGTATGCCGAAACAAGTTTGGGGAATTATTCCCCAGTGTCATATCAAAATGAATAGGAGTACCCTGAAGATGAAGGAACGAGCAAGATTTTCCTCGTACTTTGCAGCTCGCTCGCCAATTTGGCCAATGTTTCTCAAAGTATCGAGATGCTCATCAAATCCAATGACGAAGAGCTGGGAGAGAATGACAGTTTGGAGTTGCTCGATGGGTTTCGGGATTTCATGGAGACATGTGTGCGCAACCAGCTTAGTATGGGAACTCAAATGAACTTCTAGGAACTCCTGCTCCCTAGTTGGTGCACGGTACACAATGCTACTCACTCAGAATTTGACTGCTGCCTGTGCCAAGCGGCAATTAAACATGTTAATAAATAGGCTACTCTGAAGGAGAAAACGGGGTCAGCAATGCGTGAACAAATATGTCCCATCCCTGTGGTTCCTAAGACAGTCGCCGAAGTGAAAGCCCCACCGAGGGTGAAAGCCAGGTCTGTCAGCCCTGCGCCTAAGGATTTTCCTAGATTTTGGACGTTACGCTTTCACGGTTCTAAATCTAAGCACGAAGCTGGAACAGGTTTCGAGTTGATCAGTCCAAAGGGTAAATTGTACTTTTCTGCTCATAGACTATAGTTTTTTTGTACTAACAATGTGGCAGAGTATGAACTTTTGGTCTTGGGCCTCTTAATGGCGTTGAGAAAGAATGTCAAGATGCTCCAAGTGTATGGAGATTCGGAGTTAGTTATAAAACAGGTCAAGAAGCTTTATTCCTGCTATGATCGAAGACTTACTAACTACTGGCACCATGTATGGGATCTGTTGGAAGGGTTGGATGCATTCAACATTCAGTTGATCCCGCACGCTCATAATCATACCGCCAATGCCCTTACGCAGGTGGCAAGCACACTACAGCCATTATCCCTATTTGGCCTTAGAAGATTCATGGTGGAACTCACCTTCGTCTTGTCAGTGCCAGATAATGTGGCCAATTTCCAAGTATTCAATGATGACAAACATATCGTAGATTTCATCACCAGTTCAGATGTGTTTGCTACACAAATAATCGATGAGGTTGAGCCTCAAGAGGCAGACCTGGACATAGAAGGGGTCATCAATCTAAAGACCAACACCATCCCCAGGGGAATGGTTCAATTGGAGTGGATCTTCGACCTTGATCAGATTAGAGACCAAGATCAGCAAGCCAAGAAAGATACCATCAACGGTCAATGTAACACCCACAACCTAGGAACAGATGGAAATGCCAAGAATGTGTTCATAGGTAAGGTATGTTCTCCTGAAGAAAGGAAGGGGATTATTGAAGCACTACGAAAATATCACAACGTCATCGCCTGGAGTTATGATGACCTCAAAACATATGACACGTCGATTATCACGCACACTATTCCCCTCAAACCGGATGCAAAACCATTCCGGTAGCAGTAGCACCCTGTCAATGCTCTATTGGAGCCAATAATATATAAGGAAGTACAGAAGTTGTTGTCATCCAGGATCATCGTTTCGGTTAGACATTCTATGTGGGTAGCGAACTTGGTTCCTATCAGAAAGAAAAATGGAGAAATCAGATTGTGGGTGGATTTTTGCAATCTAAATCGAGCGTCAGAGAAAGACAACTATCATGTACCCTCATTGGATGAGGTGTTATAGGTAGTAAACAGCTCCCAAATGATGTCCTTCCTGGATGGATATTCGGGATATAACCAGGTCATGGTGCAATATGAGGATCGACACAAGACGGCATTCACCACTAAGTGGGGAACGTTCGCATATAGAAGAATGTTGTTTGGGCTAATCAACGCTGGCGCCACTTTCTAGCATGCCATGGATATTACTTTCAAAGACTTGATAGGCAAGTGCATAATCATCTACATGGATGATTTAATAGTATTTTTGAAATAGCAGGGTAATCATGTCGCTGACTTATGCAAGGTCTTTGAGAGGTGCCGCTCATTTGGGGTTTCCCTTAACCCAAAGAAGTGCATCTTTGGGGTCACTAAAGGGAAGCTCCTGGGACACGTCTTGTCAAAGCAGGGGATTTCTGTCGACCCTGAATGCATCCAATCCATTATGAAAATCTAGCTACCAGGCAGCAAGAAAGAATTAAAATATTTCTTTGGAAAGATTAACTTTGTTCACAAATTCATCACCGTCTTCACAAAAATAGTCAAACCGCCCAATGCCATGCTGAAGCAAGATGCCAAGGCCAAGTGGACTCCCAAAGCAAAGAAGACTTTTGGGGAGATCAAGAAAGCAATCGTTAATGCCCCTGTGCTGGTTAGCCCAAATTACCTAAAACCTTTTTACGTATACTCCTTTGCTTCTGATCACTCATGTGCCAGTATTCTGATGCAAAAGGACAACGAGGGGAGTGAGCATCCGATCGCTTTCATGAGCGCCCCCTGAAGGATGTTGAACTATGCTATCATAACATTGAAAAACAAGCTTATGCCCTTGTTAAAGCAGTCAAGAAGTTCTGGCACTATATCTTACGCATCAAGGTTTTTGCCATAGTTCCCGACCCCACTGTGAAAACACTACTTATGCAGAATGAGTTAGGCGAATGAAGGGAAAAGTGGATCGCGTTGTTGCAGGAATATGATATGGAGATCTAGCCGATGAAGCTAGTAAGAGGGCAGGAACTCACCAAAACAATGGCAAAGGTAGTTATTGATGCTGGACCTAAACTCATCGTGCAGTAGTACTAGCTGGAGGATGTCTCCCCAGGAGAGTGGTATGATGACATAGTGTACTACCTGTTGAACCATAAATGTCCGCCTCACCTGCAAGGAGTCCAAAGGTAAGCCCTTAGGCTGAAAAGCAGTAGCTACATGTTGCAAGGTGCCATATTATACAAAAAGAATCATGAAGGTATCTATTTGAGGTGCCTGGGAAAGGAGGAATTTGATCGCGTTCTTAAGGAATTCCATGACAAGTTCGGAACTGGCCATGGCTCAGGTCTATCAATTGCACATCAAATATTGAGAGTTGGGTATTATTGGCCCACTATTTTCAAGGATGCTCATGGTCACGTCCGTACTTGCCATGTGTGCCAGACTACTGCCACCAAGGAAAGGAACGTTGATGTCCCATTACAACCTGTTCTGGAGGTAAGGCCTTTCGCACAATGGGGTCTCGACTTCATTGGTCTGGTAAGTCCTCCATCGTCTATGGGACACAGGTACATTCTAACCACTTCTGATAATTGCACTAGATGGACAGAAGCAATAACTTGTAGGCAATGTACAACTGAAGTAGTAACCAATTTTTTAGAAAGTTTCATTTTAAATCATTTTCATTGCCCATATGCTCTAGTATGCGATAACGGCCCTACATTCGCTTCATTAAAACTCACAAGCTGAGCCTTTGACTATGGAATTGCCCTAAAATTTTTATCTAACTATTACCCTCAAGGCAATGGCCTTGCTGAGTCCACCAACAAGAACTTGATCACGGTAATCAGGAAGCTACTAGATAGGAATCCCAAGGATTGGCACACCCAGCTCCGTTTTGCCCTATGGGCAGATCGCACCCATCACAAAGCCACCCTCGGAGATTCCCTGTACCATCTAGTCTATGGCTTGGAGCCCGTCTTTCCCATACATTTGAAGATCCCGACCCTCTAGTTTATTAATGAATTTTATGAAGGAGAAGACCACAAGGAGGCTCGCCTCGCCGAGTTGTTGCACCTCGAAGAAGTGCGAGACTGCGCAATAGAAAATTTTGCCAAACATCAGGGCGTAGTCAAAATATGGTTCGACCGTCGAGCCAAAGTTAAGGTCTTTTGCATTTCTAATCTAGTCCTCTACTGGGACAAGGCCCATGAAAATAAAGGGGGACAAAACAAATTCGACAAGTTTTGGCTTGGCCTCTTTCAAATTGCTGAAATCCTTGGAGATAACGTCTTCCGCCTAAAGACTCTCACTGGTGAAGACGTCTCGTTGCCTATCAACGAACAGTATCTTAATCATTACTTCCAGGCCTGAGCTCTTCGTAGCTGTCTGTGTAAATAATTGTACATAGGTTAGGATAGGTTTCCCTGCTTTGCCTCCTGGTTTTGCTTGTTGTCCCGGCTATTTTGGTATTAATTCTAGAAGAGTCTCCCTATTGTGAATGGTGGTCATGCTTGGCCCGACAGACGATTTGCCTTGCTGTTCACTTTCATGTTGTTCTCTAGATAAGCCCTCATTCCCTACTGCTACTCTCTGAAGGCTCCTAAGCGTCGATTTTCAACTTTCGAACTTTGCACTCACCTAGGATGGCTATCTGCTTAAATCCCTGTGCTTATCATGGAACACACAAAACACATTTTAAATGTTTCCAATGAATGGTATGATGACTACTGGGAAGAGGGGATAAGTGAAAAATCTAAAGTCTTCTCCAGTGACCACTGCAATTCCCAAGCCCATTGTGAGCTTCATTGCTTACGCGGTTGAACAGAAAGAAAAAAGAAAAGTGTTGAAAAAGAACATCTAAATAAAAGAATGAACAAAGTAAAAATAACAACCGTATGAGTGCACGAATATCTCTACCAGGGCTATAGACGCCTAACTGGAAGTGGACCTATGTTTGTGGGGTCACAGCGATATCTCTGTCGGGGCTATGGACGTCTGACTGGCAGCGGAGCGATGTCCAGGTTGCTTTTAGGGTTAGACGAACTATGTAGCTTTTCTCTTCCAACCAATGGTTACTTGTGCTCTATCTGAGGAAAAGGAAATGAACTCACCACGCACACACCTCCATGATGATTTTGCAGTTTGATTCAGGTCTGCCTCCCTTAAACTGTTCTTAGTTCAGCTTTGAAAATTGGCTTAGGTCTACGAAACTAGAGATCATGGGTTTGGAATGAATATTTATCTCTAAAACATTGAGAGCGTTCTCCCAGCGAATTTTCCATTTGTTGTGCCTGTTGCACACACGCCCCATTCGGAATGGGGACCCTCTCTTTCCTATTTTTTGATTGTCGGGTCCCTTTTGTTTTGCCTCATTTTGCATGCCCCATTTTTCAGCCATGAAAGGTTAGCGCGTTCCCAAAAGTCATATTTTAAGCTTGACCAAAATCGCCCCTTTTAAAAATGCTAAATCTTAGGTTAATTTGGGTTTCCCTTGTCAGAATGCCTTTCTGGCGTCCACTACATCCTCCAGGCCCGGATGCTCGAGTTTCCCCTTTCGGATTTTCGTCTTGGTTCTGCTCTTTCAAACGGCAGTGGCCTGACGTCCTTCCGGACCCCGAACCCCGGATCCCAGATTTCCCTTCCCAGACTTCCTCTTCCACTTTTTCATTCTGACAGTCGTGGCTGGATAGCTTCCCGGCTGCCAAACTTCGGGTCGCCCGCCGCCGTCTACGATTTGCATCCACCAACTTTTCGATCGTCGTACGACTGAACTTAATGGCTACATCAATGGCTATTTTAGCTATTTAAACAAATTTTTCAACTGTCATTATCAACCGACTAAGTGATAGAAGAATTTGGAGAGCTCCCCAGCGTCTGGAATTTTCCACCCCGCAATCTGAATTCTCTTCTCTTCGTCTCCCGTGCATTCGACAGCCTGCTTCTTCAGAATCTTGAGGTAGGTTTGTCGTCTGCATGCCTCACCCTTCTTTTTTGTGAATTTCCAAGTATTGAGTATGAAAATGTAAAGTTGGGTTCAAAACTATGTAAATTGATGCCCTCCCCTAAAAACCCACATTTTAGAATACCAAAAATCGATCATTTGAGGTCCTCAAACACAATCTGGAGCTTAATCTCGTTGTGGTCGTTCTCCAGAAAAGTCGTCGGTGCCTCCCGGACCCGGACCTTCCCGCGGTTGTCCACGAAACTCAGAAAGTGAACCTTCAAATTTCATGCAGTGAAACTCTTCTCGGACCCTGGCCTCCGGATTTCCCCTCACGGGTTTTCGTGTCACTCTCGCCATTCGAAACAGCCGTCCTAGTATCGCTTCCTGACCGTCGAACCTCGACTACATGATGTTCACGTCGAGGTCAAAATTAACAATGAAGACAAATTGTTCTCGGGATCGGACACTCGGATTTCTGTTCCCGGGATTCCGTAGCAAATTCATCATTCCAACGGCCTGTCCCAAGCGTCCTCCCGGACCTCGGACCCCAGCCACGTGGTGTCTGATTCCCAAATTCAGAAGAAACCATAGTCCGAAGTGCATCCCAGACCCTGACCTCTGAAATTCCGTGTCGCATTCGTCGTTTTTACACAATCGTCCGAGGACGTCTTCCCGACTCCTTGACCCCGGTCCGCTCCCCGCCGAAACCAAAAAAATTAGGTAAACTCTGAGCCCAAGCTTCTTCTGGATTTCGATCATCAGAATTCCCCCTCCTAAGATTTCATTCCACGGGCGTCGTTCTAATGGCGAATTCAGTACAGCTTCCCGACCTCCGAGTCCCGATCCTCTGTTCGCAGCTTGGTTGTCCCGAGTCCTCTGACCATCTC